>OX461808.1:43053451-43653451 GCA_949802685.1 Dicyrtomina minuta | reverse complement strand
AACACTAAATACTAAAGATAAAGTCGTCAGCGTTAAAAGTGGCATTAAAAATTAAATATGTAAGTAAGGTACCACCTACCCACTTACTTTTAGCTATATTATTCGAGTGTAGACATGTGAATGTTTAGAACAGAGAATTCCATTGCTCAGAATTTCAAATGCATTTATTCGAAGTATCCGAGCAACTTGAGCAAGTAAAATAAAATTTTACATTATTTTTTTTTCCTTCAAGCTTTTATTCGTATTTTGTATATAGCTGCATTGCTATGCATGGAAGAGGGTTACTAGCAACATTAGTAAGTACTACTGAATAAAAGTGGTACTGTTAAATTTTCACTTGTTATCTATTAAAGCATCTGATTCTAACTCTGACTCAGAATTATTCTTGCTTTAACATAATCTGGGTTGCCTTTGATTTCCCGTACCTTTTTCTTGTTAGTTTTTTTATTGATCTATTCATTGGTTTCATATTTGATTCAATTTATGATGTAAAATTGAAATTGGAATTTAAATGGAACTTGGAACTGCATGGGATTTTGTGCTGTGAGGATACGAGGACATTAAAACAAATTATTTTAAGCTGGATTAAATATATGGAAATAGGTACATCTTTTAAAGATTTTTTTTACACAATCATTCGTTGATTAATGTTCATAGGTATGAATGTCACTGCATTACTGAGCTGTGATTATACAATATTAAGTTTACCGTATATAGAAAGAAGTTGAATGTCTAATTCTGAATATTATACAAAGTACAAACAAAAGCACTTAAGGAAGCAGCGAGTCAAAATAAAAATCTAATCGATTTATTAGTTTAAATAAATAATATAATCTTATGAAAAAGAAAATAGTGTACCACTTCGACACCACATCATGATGCTGGTTGGTACATCGAAAGCAATATAAGGGCTCATCTACGTTATAGATACTCCGCTGCCGTTGCGAGTAATTGCATTGGGACCAATTTTAAGAAAAGGAATTTATACTCGAAACACGTGCACACTACATAATATTATGTAGTGTATGTGTAGGAAATACTGATACTTCAAGAACTCTGATCTTAATCATATACATATTTGACTACTGATCTGGAAAATTGAATTGAAATGGAAACCAACATTCATATTGCAATCGACCAACACATAACTGTCAGTACACATGCTTCATTTCTTCCTATATACAGTGATCAGTAGCACCATATAATATTATACAGGTGTTCAGTGCTCACTTTAAACCACTACAATAATCATTCTATTTAAATTCAAGGATAACAATTGGAAATCAAAATCAAAACCCCTTTGCAAGTTTGCAAGCGCTGGAAATAATTCGATGCGAAGATGTGAAAACGTGAAGGTTTTAAAGAATCCTTTTTGTCCTTTCGTCTTTCATCGCGATCAAGATCAAGCCAAGAGAGTGTAATTTTTTTTACAGATTATATTATAGTGATGCAATATTTAAATAAAAACCAAACGGTTTGTTTTAATCATTATCTTCGTCGTTATCATATCTATTTATTGAAGTGAGCGAATCACATCGCAATCACAATGTATGAAATATTTAATAAGTGCTGAAAGTTTTCAATGAGCAATGTAACAATAAATACATTTTTATTATTACTGGAAGCTATGGTCCGTCCTGGTACTGGTACTGGTCCTGGACCTGGACCTGCTCTTCTCGTCAGTATAATTACAGTCAAATAAAACTACACTGCATCTGCTGCCTACCTGTCTTTTGTCTGATGCCATGGTTTAGATCTTCTTTGACTGTATAACTTCACTGCATACTAAGACTAACTGCAATTAATGCACCTTTCAGTTTCCCTTTTATTTTATAACAAGAACAGGTCTATATAGTGTCCAAGGAATCTATACTTTACATGCAAGGTTGTTTAGGAATTGCATATTACGCTTAACATCTCTTGTTAAGTTGTGCATAATATTCAGATCATGTCTTCTATTGAAACTGCATAGTACTACAAATGTACCTAACTATGTTTCGGATATGCAGATAATTGGAAATATTATGGCATGGCTATAAATTAGTAACGTAAGACGAAGACATTTGAATATCATATCAATTTCAGTATCAATCTGCACATAATGACTCAGTATGCATTGAACTTAGACGATGGAAATACCATTTCCAGTTCTACAGATGTACGATAACAATTCTAACCTACCTATTCCCTAGTATATATAATATACAATACAAGGGAATTGAGGTCCACAGATTCATCCATAACTTTTCAACTCAGAATGAAATCACTGTCTGTTCTTTCTTGTAAAATAAAATTGTGAATTCTAGCTCTTGAAACCTATTAAAATTAAAGTTGCCGTAGCACTGAGTAGTTAGTTCTGTAATTTTTTGTTGAATATTGCTATATTTTCCTCTTTGGTTGTAAAAGTGGCGTCGGGATATCATAACCTCGGTGTCTATTCCTAAATAAATATGTAGGTCTCTTGCATCTTGATCTTGCATCTCTCTGATCCTGATCTTTTGGAAATAAATGTGCAATTTTAATGTTCTCAAACTCAAATTGCAGGACTGTAATTGTCAGACAAAAGGGATCGCGATTCGCGAAGTGTAGTAAGTAGAAGTAAAACTTGTTTTTAATGTAGTATAAAATTCAACTTACTTTTTTGTATCCTTCGGTGATGATGCTATTGCTATTTATTATGCAGCTGTTTGCTGTTTCAGTTAAGTTGAAACTAACAATTTTAGAAGAAAAAAAAATGAAACAAACTGGTACAATAATATATATATATATACCTAATATAATAATATCTGTTATATAATTTATTAATGATTTTCGTATCATTGTCGGTTCTGGGAATGCAAAGTTGCAAGTTCAGTGCATACAGATTTTGAGAACCTGCTGCCTGCTGCACTTTGTCCAACATATCAGTTTCGACTTTCGACGAGAAAATGAGAACGGAATCCACATCGAATTTTTCTCAACGGAGAGATACGCTGAGACATCTGTGCTGCACCGCGGCAACTATTGTCGGCCAAACCAACGTAAAGTAGACGCGTTCGATTAAACGCATGAGGAAAATCGTCAGTATTTTCTTGTTTTTGCTTTAAAAGAAATGAAGATAATAATCATAATTTTTGGTCTAATAAAAGTATATTAAGTAGATAATTAAATAAGGATTGAATTAACGAGTAGCAATGCACTTAACGAGTGCAAGCAATCAGTGTTTTTTTCAAATTGTTTCAGTTGTTTCATGAATTTTCAATTCAATTTTTGCTCCGGTGATCAGTGCGGGGTCGTTGTGCGTGTGAGTTTAGTACCTACACCTACTGTTTGTGCTGGTTGCTACTTGTACTTACCTAGTTTCTATGTTTTTATTTACGATTTATAATAATATTGTCATTAAACTATTGTTATTGGAAATTTTGAAATTCCTAATTGCATTTTATTTGTGGTTATTGGCTTTCTTCAATAGTCTTACTACTGACTACAATTAGAAGTGGTACTGCCAACTCAAACAAAGGCATAGTTAATATTGAGCTGTAAGTTGTAAGTCAATGTGGATTTTACCGATTTGGAGATATGCTGACTGACATTTGATACGTTGATTGAGCTTGTGCTAAGGAAGATTTAATTTTATCTTTATTAATGATCATCTTACCTTTAGTTAACAATATGAGATTAAATTAACTTTTGCAATTGATCATGCAATATTTTTCATTTATCAGTTCAGTTTTATGGAATCAAACGTCAAACAAACTAAATGTACCAATTTAATGAATTTATTTTGTTACTGTTACTGTTGACTGAGGCTGAAAAAACTGTTAAGGCGCGGTTTGACGGTTGAATTAATTTGCCTTTAGGACTTTAACAGTCAGTGGACATTCACTAGATCTAAATGCTCAGTATTTATATTTAAATGCTAAAAAATTACTAAGTAATTACTTCTTAATGCACAGCATTTAAATTTAAATACTCAGCATTTAGATATAATTCTCAATCTGTTCAAATCAGCAGACCAATCAGGGAGCTGACTGACGGCTTTAACTTTTTATGAAAATCTAGTCACAAAACCATCATCGTTCATGTGTGGATGTAACTTTTCAATCGTAGTTGAAATACCAAAACATTTAAATCTAAATAATGTCCACTGACTGTTTAATTACTTCGATTACTGTCAACTGTGGCTATTGACTACATTGACTAATTAATAGGTTTTGATTGACTGTCAACAGTTGTATAGGCCATAATTTATTTTCATCCGATTTTAATTTGAGTGTAACTACTAGGCCGCAACAACATTCGTTGCCGCTTCATATTGCATATGTAAACAAAGAAGTAAGGGAAGGTGTCTTTAATTATTATTTAATCGCTGATAACGATTTATAATTTTTATGTTGGAAAACAACTTACTCGGAATTATTTAAAATTCGCAATTAAAATGTTGAATATGATGATCGTTGATAGTTGGCATGATTTATTTTTGATTTTATGACGATAACGACAGGATGTACAATGATATAACATAATATGTAAA
Source organism: Dicyrtomina minuta (assembly GCA_949802685.1). Classification (NCBI taxonomy): domain Eukaryota; kingdom Metazoa; phylum Arthropoda; class Collembola; order Symphypleona; family Dicyrtomidae; genus Dicyrtomina; species Dicyrtomina minuta. The sequence continues at coordinate 43,648,938 of OX461808.1, read as the reverse complement.
TGTAATATACAATCCTAACATTTGATACTATAGCTTGGGCAGTAGATATAATTTGAGAAAAGGAGTAGGAGGAAGAGTGAAACATATCATATGAATCATCTAAAATCCAAAAGTATGTTCTACCATCCAATGCCCTACTATGCAATACGGATGTGTAAAATGAAAGGGTTTGTTAATGTGATGATTACGATTCTAAAGAAATGAAGACTCAAAGAATAGACAGAAAAAAGATATCATTATCATCATCTAATCCAGAAACTGATATGCTCGAGTTACGTAATATAATTTCACATTATTTCTGTTCGCAGTCTCGGTCGTCGTAGCTCATGAGCAGAGATATATATTCGCTCATTCGAATTCGTCGTCCATGTCTTTGTTAAAGAGCTATGTCATCGTCATCTCATCGTCATCCAACACTCCACAGGAAGAGGGAATTCAAGTCAAAGTACAGCTTCTTGTTCTTCTTCAAACAAAAAGAGTAAAAGGATCCGAAATCCGGAATTATAAAGTAGTGCAGAGCAATCATTACCAGTCACCGTCACAAGTATAAAACATCTAGGTACATATTTGGAGGAGTTTTAGCCCAGCATGTATAACTTTATAATATAATATTTTGAAAGGCTACCTTGATGAAGAATACTTGATATTATCCTAATATGATGGCATGATGAAAGAATATAATTTAATATTAGAATGAAAAATGACTGATTGACCTTTTGACGTTATTAGGAAGTCTCTACTCGTGCCGTGAAGCTCGGCTCGAGCTCGGCTCAAGTCAACTCTGGAGGGAAAAGGAGGAAGATTCATGATATTACTACGCTTGGAATTATGATTAGAGGAGGGAATTAAGAAAAAGAGGAGTGGAGGATGACATGTGGCCTCCAACATCGTTAGACAAGATATATCATTTTTATCTTTCCTGAAACTCAAGATACTGGCTACGACGCACAATATACTTGGTAAAGTATGACTACTACTATCATAATATCATCGGCATCGAATCGGGACTATCTTCACGGCCACTCTACCAACTACCAACACTAACTAGAGGACTAGAGATACTTCACATGTTATACCTTTTATTATTCTTTAGTCTACTTCTACTTCATAGGGTTCTGGTGGATAAGTATCAACATATTACACCGGTCTTGGTCTCGGTAGCTTCCACACCTTTTACATTTCATTTTAATATTCATTCTCGTGTGGGGTGGATGCAGATTGTAGACAGTAGTTGTCCTATCTATGTCCTTATGCTAGGTGATGGCGCATCCGTGCGGGAACCGGTACCAACTATAGTAGTGATCTGTTATGTATATAGTCATAAGCTATATTATGTTATTGTAGATGGTGATATGATGGGACAAAAACAAAAGTCTTACCTTTATATTACCTACACATAGTTGTTGTAATATGACTGCACATAATATAGTTGTATATGTGTGTATCAGGAAGAAAATTTAGAAAATATGGATAGTGTCGTGACAACGATGATAACTTAACTACTACTTTCATCCTTTACAGATGTATTGTAAGTATAATACCGCGGAGCCGCATCGTGAATTCTTCGAAAGATATATATCTTTTCTACTCTCATCTTTCTGTTTCTGCTGAGTAATTTGAATTCACATTGTCTCGTTATAGAATGGGATGGCACTGTTGGTATATATAGTCAGTATTTTGCTTCGTTTTTTGGTAGTCTGGTTCGTATATATAGGCATGCTGATGTTGTTAAGTAATGCTAGTATTTAGGTCTTCCTTCACAATGTAATCTTATTACCTCAAAACTTACACTTATTGTTGTTACCTATAGGTATGTTGCTGCTGCTGTTACTGTTGTGATGTTATTTTAGTGCGTTGGTGATCCTTCCACTATCTGCTAACCGTCGTCTATAGCTACATCTAATCTAAGTACATAGGGCCAGAGCCAGAGCAGTGAGCAGAGCGAGTTCTATGGAAAGAACGGGTACGGGAACGGGAACCAGCCACGTGGTTATTACCCATACAGAGTGTACTACCTATGCCTATGCTGTACTCTCCGTTTAGGTATATATATTATCTACTTGATGTATTCTCCATTCTCCAGCATCCCATCCTATCGTGATCTTCCCAGTCCCGTGTGGAAGATCGCAAGGGAAAAATTCTACGCCCTACTCATATTATTTATCATGATTATACTTTCTTATTTCATTCCACACACAGATAGTAGTAGACTCCTGAGCTTCGCTTGGCTTCACGTTCACGTTCTCTCGACTCATCTCATCTCTCTCTCTCTCCTCTCTCTCTCTCTTATTTACTCTCGGCGATGCGATGAGATGTATGTAGATGAGTGTGCTGTGATTACTACACCACTACAACTGCTGGTGCTTTCGCTTTTGGCTCTTTTGTTTATATATTGTACTCAGCATGGAAGATATTTTCTCTTTTTAATAAACGCCTTCTCAACTTTTCTCTACAACTCCAATCCTTTCCTTCCGCTTTTACTCTTTACTCATTCCTAACAGCTCACAATCAGTTTGCGTTTTGATTTTGGTCCCCTGTTCTGTATATATATTTATGTATCTAGGTAGGTACAGTTGTTCTGTAATATATATACAAGTTATGCTGAGGCAGAAAGTTTCCAAATTTCAGGACGAATATACACTCTCATTTTAACTCTACACTTTATATTACTTTAGAGATGTAAAAATTTAATTTGCAGTGGGCTATTGTGAGGTATGATATGATAGCGTAGACTGTATTGCTGTAAGTTTTTCATCCCTTCGCATTTCTTCGATTTCTTTGACTTGACTGCACTTGCTCATACTCTATGTATTTCGTATGTTTAAACAACCAGCACTGAGTTTTTTCGTTTCACAGGCATATTGCTGTAATGTAAAGGCCCATTGAACGTGACTGTTAAACTGACTACATATATAGTTACACTTTGTAGTGAATTCAAATGGAAATCAGAAGACCGAATTTGCATGTTGTATAAATCTACTTGTGAAACATAAATATGTAGGTAGCTATTCAAATTCAGGAAAAGTTGAAAAATGTTCTTCGAAAGAATTAGAGTCTATACAGAGTTGTAATTGTAAAAGGGGCCGGTGCGGTCATGTGAAAGTTTTTCTTCTGCCGACTTTTATTCATGAATAGAAGCGGTAGTAGCAATACCAAAACTTAACTAAAACTTTCTAGTGGATGGACTTGTCTGTATTTTAAAGATATATTTCTGCTATATTTAAATGTACTTGCGTGATCTTTTTAATGCGGGAGAATGTGTAGGTACTAGGTATTTTTTTGAGCTGAGAAACAAGGACAATTGTATTTACATATAGAAATACCCAAGCCCAAATGATGGCTGAGGTTTATTATGGGCGGCAATGCGGTTTGGGTTTTGACTGAAATATGTCTACGAGGGTGTTTGCACTTCAATGTGAATCAGACCCAATTCTCTTTCATACGTATGGAGCTGCTGCGGAAGCATAAATAATACTCTCAGACTAGTGACTATTAATGCATAGTATGTTGCCAGTTGCAATGCAATCAGTCGATTAACCTTTGTGTATATGTATGTATAGGCATTTAGATTTTTGTTTGTATCTAAATTTGTTAAACAAATTAGATGCGTATGCAGTTTGTTTTGTTATTAAGTTGTAAGTTGAATTATATTAATACAATTTTGCACTTCAACCACTTATCGTGTTTTGTTAATAAATGGGAAATGCAAAAACTTATAAATGGACCAGCTTTGAGTTGCAAAGCAGCGACCTTTTAAATTTGTACTTTAGTTTGAAAAAGGAACAAAATATATTTCATGTATAAAATAATGTTTGGACATTTTTAAATAATTCTGTTTATGAAATTTATCGTCATATAAATGCCAAAAATTTGTAATTAGCTAATAGCACTAAATGTATCATTTTATTTAGTTTGCGTATTGCCTTGAAATTTAACTGTTTCTGGTTTCGTTCCTTAAGGAATATCATCGTTCATCGTATGTTTTTCCCGATTCTTTAAAGCATGAGCTTTGAGTTAAAGAGTTAGAATGACAGTAATTATTTGTACACATTTCCAGATCCCTGCATTTAAACGTTATGCTGAAACATTAACAGTGCCCAGTACTTGCAGTGTGAGTCTTTATAACATTTTAGTCGGCTACCGATGTAGATAATTTTCCCTTTGGGACACTTCCTAAAATCACTACACTCAAAATTTGAATCTTGTTATGATGTTAATTCATTGGTTTTGGTCTCGGTTAGGTATTATTCATAGTTTGTTGGTTGCTTAAATGATACGCTTAAATATATTTTCAATGATTTAAAAACATTTAGTAAAATACGTTCAGATTAATTAGTTGGTAAAAAACTTCGGATGCGGAAACCTAAACCTCCTGATATATCTATCGTGGTATAAAATGCAAACAACAATTTATACAGCATTATTTCATTTCAATTGAATACGTTACTGAACTAAAACTCTTTCCAGGTCTATTTCTGTCATTTACGGTGAAGTAATGATGATGACAAATGCATCCATATCTATCCCGGATACCTCTTACAGATAATTACTTGATGGACAGTCTGCAGCACTATTCTCAGTCACCATACTCTACTACTGAATATGCGAAATCACTCGTGTAAGTTTAATTGAAAATTGAAACTTTAATTAATTTTACGCTGTGATATGAAGTTGTGAGTATGTAATATGCAAAAGTATTATGGTATAATATGTGTTTGGCTTTAATTTTAGTTCTGGCTCTGGTCCAGTGATTATGATGATGATGATGATGATGACGACGACGACGATACCAACTCATTGTGTATTTAACATTTTAATTTGGTTTAATATGCCTAATTGTATTGAATCGTATACTTGCATATATTTTCAAGTTTTTCCTAACTACTAACTACGGACTGACAAGATTCCGTCGAGGGTGAAGACTCCATGAGATTTCAAATTATAAAAACCAAGTGTGAAATGCAAAATGTAGACCTGCCTTCCCACCTACCTACCTATGCATCCAATTTGAGTTCCGCGAATCCTGTAATAAAGAAGAAATTGAAATTTTGACTGGAGCACTTTCTGAGCGCCTAGATTCACTCATGACGTAATACGAGGACGAGGACGAGAAAGAGAAAAATAAATAGATACCATCTTCTTTAATTTCTGAGCGCCGGAAGCAAATGCTGTGCTGTCTCATCACGCACCGTATATCACCAGCAGAAGGGCAGAAATAGAAAGAAACACACCATGCCTAGTGCCATACCCTACCGGGTAGCTATACAGTGAATTTCATTAAAATATTGTTGGGTTGGGAACAAGACCGAGAAGTAGAAAAGTGCTATGCACTATAAAACTCTCGTGAAAACTCGATCTGGATCTCGTCGATCCTTTCTCTGTTTTATGTATCTCTAGAATTATAATGTTGTGCTGTTTGGTAGGTACGTGTAGTGTAGGTAGGTAGTTTCCTTATCTACCTTATATACAAGTAAGTTAATGGAGGAGGCTATTGCTATTGTCAGAGAAAACTCTAGGAGAGAGCAAGCCTATACACATATTCTCATCTTCGGAGTCCGGAGTCTACTCTAGGCTCTCTGACTGTATGTATACCCAGTAGAAGGAAGGAAAAAGCTCATGAGAAATAGGAAAGAGATGGGATCAAACGAAAATCATTAATTAGAGCTAAAAAGTGCTGGCTGTCTGTCTCACTGGAATCGAAGTTAAGTATAAGTTTGTCAGAGAAGGTGTATCCCTACCTATAGGTAGTTATAGGAACTTTACTCTCTATGGATAGAGTCTCTGTATTTTATAGGAAGCTTTATAGAACTCTTCAAATTGTGCTTCGATCAGCAGTTCTGACTTGTAATTTCTTACTCGGAGATCCACTCTCGTCCTAATTCTCATGCATAGCATTTCAAACATTCTTTCTCTACACAGATATTCCGCCCTTTCGATGTATTTTCTCAGAACTCACGACCAGAGGATGGGAGAGGGTTAGGGAATTCATTTTACTTTTATGCTTCGGCCATAGTTTGTATTTATGTACATATGCCTAGGGCACCGGCCATGGCCATACTCATGGAAATCACCTCCTACGCAATTTAATTCTTCAAGTCTTTATTTTTTTTTCTGGTGGCTAAACGTAGTGGGAGTAATTGGGAAGGCTCATGCATTCTGAGCACTCTTACTTGAGCGTTGCTAAAAATGCCAGTTCTGAATTGGAATAAGTTGAGTTCGCGAATGCATTATACATATAATATTATCATACTGTTGATCGTTATTGCTTGCTGTCTTATAATGTGCAGGGAGTAGCTTTTGCTTTTTCTTTTTCAGTAAAATTCCAATTTAGAATGTGAGGAAGAAACGAAAGGGCTTCAAACAGTTTTCCTTTCTTTTGTTAGACATTCCTTAAAGCTAAGAAGATAGTAAGACTTTACAATATGGAAACTAAAAGGGGCAGGGGCGATGTAAACTTTTATGCGAAATACGGTTAAGCTTTATAAGTATGTAAGTTCAAAAACTACAACTTCATATTTAAGTAAGGAATGTAGTAGTTGTGGTACACGTCGACGCTTTAGTTCATATTTATGCATAGAGCAAGGAAGACAAACGAAATTAAGCCTAAGAATTTTTAAACTGTGTAATGAGTGTAATGCAATTTTATTGCAAGAGGAAACTATAAAAAACTCAGTCCTGTGGGATAATGAGAATTCCGTATCGGAATATTTTGTGTGTATCTGGTAGTATGTACCGAGATACATATAATTATGCTACCCTGTTGGCTTCAGTTCCAATTTTATAGTTAACTTCTAACGATATAATTATTACATCCAAGCGTAAGTAAATACCTACATCCCTAGTCTAGACTCTAGACTAAAGACTTCTTTTTAACTCTTTTGTAGAAGGCTTTGTAAAAGTTGTATTCTTAATTAGGCGATGCAGCCTTGGTGCCTTATTTAATGCTTGAGAATTAAAATACTGGCATTATACATGTAAAATCCAATTGGAGTACTTGTCCTCGTCCTCACACTATGTTTTTGTTTTCGTTGCGTCATACTTTTTTCATGAGTATACTTAAATACTTATTAAAACTGATTAGCCCGAGCTCCACACAGATGAGTTTTTAATAACGTAAAGTTGTATAATTTGTGTATAAAAATTTCTGGAAAAAGTTAATATAAAACTTTTTAAATTACCCAATAGAAAAGTTGTATACGATTATTTTCTCAAAACAGAAATATAAAATCGACATTTCAATTTCTCCTTAAAATATGCAATGTACACAAAATCTCCATACAATGGCTACCAATATAATCCCGAATGCTCAAAACTTCGCTAACAATTTTAATTTGAAGAGTCAACCTAATAAAGATGTTTGGTTTGAGAATATTAACTAGCTTTTTGCCCCTGTGGAGCTAAACAAAAAGATCCAATCAAGGAAGCCAAATTTTCTTTCCACTTGTGTGTATGTACCTACCTACTTTCTACTAGAGCTTTGTGGGGACGTAAATTGTTGGAGTATGCACACTATACTTGTATTTCAGCGGAGGTTTACAGGAAAGCAGATTATACTCCACAGATAGTTTTGACTGTAGGGCAAACACTGGCCTGATGTCTGCGCCTGGTATGATCATGATTCTGAAATATGAATTGAAATTCGAAGGTGAAGCATGTAATGTCTTATCTGTAGTTACGCTAGCTTCACATTTCACATTTTAGACGATACACGATGCACCCCTCGAGAATTAGAATTTGAGACACTGGAGTGAAATTATTTGTGCTTGAAGAAATTGTCAATTTCAGTTCCTAACAAGAATTTTCTTCGGGGCAGGGAAAAGTATTTCATATCGACTTTGGATATTTTAAAATTTCTTACTTTCTCTGTTACTATTATAGTTTGTTTCCTTATCGTTTTAGTTAATTTATTAGCCTTAAATAATAGACTATGTACAGTATTATTTTTTCTTTTACAAAAAATGAATGGAACATTAAAATACGATACAAATCTACACACAAAAGCTGTGTGTATTTTGAATTTTAATATCTAGCCGAAATGGAATCCAAACTCTAATACGTAAGCCCGTAAATCAAAACCATATGGTAAAACGTGTACGCAAAAGAATTCAGTTCAATCGCCTTTGATATATCAGGACGCATATGCTATGTACCTATGTATGTCTATATAATTATAATAAAATTGTAATCCCTATAGTTTCATTCAGTAAAATCAAAATCCGTATTCTAGATTCGAGAGCCGAGGCGCAGCAAGCACGTACTGGGATACTGTGTGTGAGACACTGAGAGAGGTTGTAGTATTATAGAGACGACGGCAGTCGCAGTTTGTACTCCCAGCACTTAAACTTCCCGAATTTCCAGCGTCAACGCCAAAGCTAAGACCAACATTTAGCCTACTCCTATCAGATTATATATACATATATCACTTTATTCGTGGAAGGAAAATGCGCTGGACTGTATACGGAAAAGCTCCAAGTTGCCTTCCTCCCGTCTATATATAGAAAATGGAGCGAACAACTACAAAAGTTGTGATAATGAATAGGAAAAAACCCTGAAAAGAAATGTAAAAGAAAATGGCGAAAGAAAAATCGATTCAACAGATGTTTCATCATTGGTCCAGCACTTCGATCAATTTTTGGGTGGAGTTTTTCTCAATTCTGTCGACTTGAAAAAATATGGCTGCATGGAAGGGAAACCAACGTATGTTTACTTTGAAAAACAGTCATGCTAATAGACTCACGTACATATAATAATTATATTATTATAATTTTACTTTTGAAACTACGGAGTAGTATATACTTGTACATATATAATACTGAATAATTCTCTGCTACTTCAATACTATTCCATGCGTAGTACATAATATGCACTCCACATAAATGGTAATATGGTATTTACATACGTATGTATCTATACTGAAAAACTTTCTTTTCATGCACACCGTAATAATAATATATTCGCGTATGCATTAAAATTAAAACTTTTTAGACAAGGACAACAGACTGACAACGAGGCTGACTTACAAACAAGTAGAAGTATCTTTACACTTGACGGAGATATCTATCTGAATTCTGATGTGATGTGCACCCGTGCCATCAGGATCACATCACCGTCATTAGGACTTCTTATTGCTCTTCATTAAAATTTGAATGTTACATCTATAGATATATGGCCATGGTTGAAGGTACGTCTATGTTTACATGTATTTTCTGCCTACATATGCCTTCATGTAATTAAATGTGCACTGAAGCCCGAACACACTTATGCATAGTGCGAGTTTTAATAGTAAAAGTAGAGAGTCGTACAATAATTATCCGCAGCATATTTATTGGCTTATACCAACACCAAGGGAGTCTACTAATATAGTAATAGTATCCCCTGATTTTAGTCTAATATTTTCTAACTTCTAATATTAAGTAGTGCAGTTACTATTTCTGTTATGTCCTCTGCTATGCTTAAAAATACGACTTTGGCATCTCGCCAATTCCAATGCTGCTCAACTATAAATTTTATTATTTATAAAATATATTTTTTTCTATGTAGTATGTTACATTTTTTTTTCTTTTTGCAGGTTCTTGAGCACGACGAGGACGGCTATACTATAAGTATATGGCTTCGGCTAGGACTGACTGTCACAGGAAAAAGCCTCACATGACACTCTCATAAATAAAACTACTTAAAACGTCGGAGAAGAAACCTTTAACTTTCCCCTACAACTTTTCTTTTCACTCTTTTCTATCATCTCTTGTAAGTACAGTACAGATAATATTATTTCCCTCCACTACATTTGAATACCACGAATTGAATGCATTGTGTAGAGAGACAGAGAGGCTGGGGCCGGGTGTCACAGAAATACTTTGATATCCTATAGTTTTAGTCTTATACTGTGTAGATAGTAGATTGTAGATGTAGATGTATGATATAATTATGTGTCATATGTATAGCTCAGTTTGGTAGTTTTACTTTTACTTTTCAAGAATCTTTTACTTCACAGTGAGTCGGACGGCGTGGCATCGTGGCATGGCGTGCAGGCCATGGTGTGTCTTTTCTTTCTGTATTTATATTATTCCTATTCCTTGTTCCGTCAAAACAGAAAACTACTACAAACTACAAATACAAATGAAACTGGGAGCGTACATATACATACACATATGACGACGTACTGATATTAATTCATTTGTATTTTGTGTTTGGCTTGGTATTTTGGGCTGGAAGCATTTTGAGTATTTCGAGAGTGTTCAAGTTTCTCCCTTTTTCTTCTTCTTGCCCTCTCTGTAGAATAAATCACCACATCGAAGGGAATTTTAAATACTGTTCTGTATACTGTATAGTGAGAGCGTGGATATCTCTTATACTCTATACCTATGTATTGAGATATGCAAAATATACCATCTAGGTAAGTACATTGTTCAAAAAACTTTCAAAAGCAATGTAACTTATTTAATAGTTTCCATTTTTAAAAGTTTGTAAATTGAACTTCCCAAAAATTTATGTATTTATTTTCGTTTGTACTCGTCAAATTGAACTCTTCCAGAATACCGAAAACAATAATATTTATTATATTAATGTGCATAAAATAACATGGATGATATACAAGGTGCTTTTCGCAATTTTGAAAAAATTTAGATGTCATATTTTGAAGCCTCAAACAGGATTTATACATGTATTGGTCGTGACTAAACCGGTTTACTTTTATGGTCGCTATGCATACAGAGTACACAGAAATACATAGACCGTAGTTTTTCGTTAAGATAGTGTTCTTTATCTATTCAATTTAGACCGTAGTCATAGGCTTTTTCCTTTTGACTTAAATTTGAATTGCAAGGAGTATGCAATTGAGTAGAGGGTAAAATTAAAATACCTCGCAGAGAGGTTTATATATATGTTTTTTGCTTTTACGAATATATAATTATCTATGTACCTAAACTATAATACATATACCTATTCTATAATTTGTATTTCAGTATTTTTCCTCGGAGACTCGATCTACTCAGAGAACATAGAACAGAGAGTGCAACTCAGAATACATCACACACATATACAATTCAGATGTTCAGGATGTAGAGATGGAAACGAAATCATGACTCTCATTCGTTCCCATTCCTTTCTCGTCTCCTTCCTTCTCCGCCTGCCTTCTCGATTCCTATTTGCCTGCGATAGAAAAACTTTCAACTTTCTTCCTAATTAAAATTCGTAATTAAAAGTTCACTCTATGCTCCTCATGCTGCCTAATGTCTAGTATTGACTTTTGTCCATGAAAGAAACTAATGTGAATTTCCTATGTAAATAGCTCAAATGAGAAATGAGACTGATGCTCCTCTTAATATATCAGTCTATTCGTGTGTGACTTTACTAGTTTTAGTACAGCTGTATATGCTCTCACTTGTGCATAGGTACTTATATTTTATTGTATATTTGTAGTCGCTTTTCTTCGTAAGTCCCTTCGCAGTAGATCAGATCAAATCAGTCTTCGTCATTACACTTTTACAATTTACTACGTAACTGATGTATACAACACATCTCTTTTTACTATATATTATGTATTCCAATTCCAAAGCCGAGCGCATCTGTTTTTTATGTTATAAACCTTGAGTACTCTCAACTCAACTGTATGCTATTATACATAAGATAGTCAATAGTTCCTTTTCCTATATCGTATGTAAGTCACATACGAATACGACTTGGTGTCATTTGCAGACATTTCCAGAGACTAGATTTTGCACATTACCATATGAAAATTACATTTTTAAAATTTTATATTTACCTACGAATAAATATGATTTTTGTGTAATTTTTTCTCCTTTGGTTTTTATTACGTAAAGTTTGGTTTTATAAGTGTACATTTTAAAAAAATCATTGTGTCAAATATTTACTAAGCTACTGTAAATTGCCTCGAGTTGCTGCGTTTGAAAAACGATCCACCCATTTTGGTTCCTCAAAGTTTTTTAAAAACGTAATACATAACATTCTGTCCCTTTCAGCATTTGTAAAAATGTTTTCAAAATATTTTGATTATTTTCAAAGTGAATTTAAATTGAAATTATATGTGATATGAGCTTTTTAAAAAAATACTATGAACTATCATTTCTAATTTTCTCACATCTTGGCTATATTTATTCGTTTTTTTCTAATCGCAATGTTTTTATTGGCTTATACAGAAATACATATACAAAATGGATATTGGTTTTAAACCCGTTATAGTAACATACAAAAAAACACTGTACTGATGTATGGGTTCGTAGCTACCTAGTTGGTTGAATTATTTCATTGTGTTCTTGTCGATTGAAAATTGGAATAGGGTGCACCTATATTATAGGGATTCAACAAAAGGAACGGAATACATTATGTGTTGTCGTCCTTGTTCTTGAGACTCAAGTGAAAGTGCATGGAATTGTCTAGAGACAAAAAGTGAGGGAAGAAGGAAGAAAGCGGAGGCAGGATGGAAAAAGAAGTGAGAGCGTGTGATAGTGATAGATTGTAGTGTACATAAGGATAAGGAAACTAAGTAGACAGTAATTTCCCTGGCTTCTTTCACTTCTCTCCATCCACCCAGTCAGCCCAGTCCCAGTCCCAGCATGGCATTGTAGTCAGTATTCCAAATTCCCCCAATATCATCATTCACGTTCTGCCAACTGACTGCCAGGTTCCCTCATATTTTAATTTCTTTTTCTTATTAGCCATTATCAAATGGACGTATCTCTCTCTCCGTCTCTCACAACATTTCCCAGCCTCGCTCCTTCCTAGTGAGTCAGTCTATGTAATGTAAATATATTAGTATGCAGAGAGAAAATAGGGGAACAAGAGCCACGAAACTATGACTATTCAACTGTTATACACATAGACCCAAAGGCCTAGACCCAAGGTGTACTATATAGTACTTATGTCTATAGATGTAGATGTAGTAGTAGATCTCACTCTCAGACGAAGGCCTCCTTCAACATTCCCTAATTAAACCTAAAGCCTACAGATTGGCAACTCTCTGACATCCATTAAAATAAATTTCGTTTTTATTCAATGGAAAATTGTGTGGGGGAAAAGTGAAAAGGCAAAATTTTAATTTTCTTTTCGTGTACAAAGTACTTAAGATATATACCAGGCTCACTTTTTATAAGCACGCTTTTCTATAGATACGCTCCTATACTGCTCCTCATTGAATATAAGCTTTTATAAAGTACACGTCATTCCTTCGATCGTAAATATAATTAGGTAAGTAGAAGTAATTCGTTTTTCTAATGCTACGAGAATAATGTGTACGTCCAAAATATAACCCTGAGAGTGCACTGTGACTATTAATGCATTTGCATACGTATATGTTAAATACAAATATTCTTCCTCAGTTCTTGGTCTCTCAGTCAGTAATAAGGATAAGGGAAAAAATAATTACGGCCTAGAATATAGAAAGAAAGATAGGAGCTTATAATATGTATATGTACATTGTGATCTGTTTTGTGTTATAGTATTTTGTAGAGCAGGATGAAGGAAGCTCGTAAACTTCCCGGATGGATCCTCACATCCAGATTCTGAGATCAATGATTAATGAAAGGATTTCAGTATTTTAGTCTTACGTTCACATTTCCCTTGGCCTATCCCCTTTTCCCTTCGTTTACGTTGCATTTTGTGAAAGTAGATATATTGTAAAATTAATGTATATTTTAGCTGTCTCATTTCCTCGTTAATTTCTTTAGTTTCTCAACTGCTCTTATTTCATCATAACGTTTTCTTATTCTTGGTCTTGTTCCCGGTATGTAAAGGATTATGGACAGACTCAAGGGGCAAAAGGTAATAACTAAACATAAAAACAAACTGTTATTTTTATACTTTATACTTTATTGTATTTAAATATTGAAAATAGTAGTTTGCTAATTCACATATTTTTTTACTGCGCAAAATAGTCTGGCAGTATTTTTTCTGCTTCTCAAGGCTTTAAATGTTTTTTGAAATTGCAAAATTTAATATATTTACAGTTTCAAAACAGTTTTTTATTGGCGATTTTAGTTGCTACTATATTGACATCAACATCGTTTTTAAAAGTTTAAGAAGTAGCAAGTTTTGCTTTAAAAAATTTATTAGGTATATTTATATCACCGTTTGTCTCTTAAATTCGCATATTTAATATTTCCGTGGACTTCTTAAAGACGTTATTAAAACCTTTTGCACCTGTTAAATAATATTTGTTTGGTTTTTATTACATCTCAAGCCAACGACGAATTCTAGCATTAATGTGCCTATGATAGTATGCACTCTTAACTATAGCTCATTGTAATTACCTGCCTAATGCCTGTGTATATCTATTTCGTTCCTTTCAGATTTTACATGTTACTTGCATTTGTATAGTGTACATTACTGTGACATTGAGAGGATATTGGGCGGGCATATTTTATAGTGTGATATCTAATCTAATCGTAATTCAAAACGGTGTGCTCTAGCGAGCCATGCAGGTTACCATTATGGTATTATCATTAACGTACGTAAGATAAATAATACAATTATGCATACGTATGTTATGTGTGCCCATTACGCTTATACATTTTGTGTGATCTCAGATATTTTCTCAAGAAACAATTTATTAAAGATTAAATAGACTTTTAATGGTAATGTTCCATCTCTCTCTCGCCCTTATGATGATAAGAATACACAGCTTGCCGCAGCTCTAGCCAAGATGTACAGAAAGATAATACAAAGTCTTATCACTGTCTTTAAGTACCTAGCCCAGTTCTGTACAATGTAGGTAGGTACTTACCTACCTACTTACAACTCATGCTTAAATTCAATAAATCTCTCAAAATGTTTCACACAAAACTTTTTCCAAATTTCCGTTATTTTATTATCCTCCGATTTTCCCCACATTTACAGCATGTTTTTAATGTGTTGGACGAAGACGAAACCGCATGGTTCGTGGTATTATATTGTACACTTATGTACGTAAGGTGGTTGTTATCATTTATTATGGTGAAGGTGCCCATACATAATTATTACTGTCACAGGAGCTTTACTTTTGTCCATGGATGTTTTTGCCTCTTCCCAGAATATATATCTTATATATACAGCGAAGTTATGATTGTGTTATGGTATATTATTTTGTAGAGTAAATTTCGTTTTCCTTTTGGTTTTAATTTTCACTACAGTTGTCGTTATCATTTTCAGTTTTGGCTGGAGGGAGAGAGAAGGAGAGAGAGAGGCGAGAAGCCGGAAAATATACTGCCACTTCCTAAAACTCTAAAATCCTGAAATCTGAAACTACTACTTTGTACAGTAAATTCAAGACTCGAGACGGAGATGGAGACTTTTATCAGCATAATATTATTTTACTGGGAGCGGGTCCGGTACGCCTACTTTGTT
Organism: Dicyrtomina minuta; assembly: GCA_949802685.1. Classification (NCBI taxonomy): domain Eukaryota; kingdom Metazoa; phylum Arthropoda; class Collembola; order Symphypleona; family Dicyrtomidae; genus Dicyrtomina; species Dicyrtomina minuta. The sequence goes on along the minus strand of OX461808.1, from coordinate 43,633,602 downwards.
TATACTTTATTAAAGAAATTATATAGTTGATACATATTATTTATATAGGTTATCAAATGGGTATAAAATATTTTGTACATAGGTAATAGGTGTATATATATATTCTTTAGATATAGTTGTAAACATTCTCTGATTTAGTTTCGGTTTCTGTTGTTCACAATGTTTCAGTGTTCACTTCACAGAAAATTACTTTATAACTCAATTCTGATTTAAGATTCAAAATCAGAAGAAATTATCTGTCATTTTAGTATTTAATAATGATTATAATGATACTACACAACTACACTTTACAAATACTGACACGTATTATTATGTAGATGACATTGACGCCTGCTTTGTTTTCTGCAAGGAAAACACTATACATAACTTTTTTTTACATGATGGAAGGCAAGGAACGCCTTAATTAGATCTTATCACGCGAAAACTTGATTTTGATTGGCACATTTTTTATTGGAAGACATTTTACACGAGAGCACTCTCCTCCCACCTTTTTACTACCCACAGGTTTTCGCACAACTCGTTTCAGAGTACGTAGCTGTTTACTCGATCATCACAGTAGTGCAATAATGGAAATACTGGTACATTAACAAAGTGCAAACTGTTGCTTGCAATTTTAATATCTTTGTATATAGTATAAATTAAAAGATTTGAATTGTTAGATGTGTACACTTTGAACAGTCTATTTTAAAAGATATTATTGGCGCAGCTTTAAAATTTAATAGTGTTCGTGTTGTTATTCTAACTTGATTTATTTACAATTTATTTCAGCACAAATAGTGACACTGGGATATGAAATGGAAAATGAAACTTGGAAATAATGAAAATCAAATGATTTAATATATCGATAAATTATGATACAATGCTCCCACTGGAAAGACTGGCCCCACAACCTAGTCAGTAAGCCAATGAATGTCAAATGAAATAAAGCAAAACCTAAAAATCAAAAAATCATAAGAACTGACCTCTCCTGTTGATAAGAACTGAAAACTGGATTCAGCTATACACAGTCGACAGTTGAAATTAAGCGAGAGAAAAAAAACGTAAGGAGGGCAAGGATATAATTATAGATTTCAGATGCGGATAAATGATAAACTGGTTAGTGCAGGTCACAAAATGTATGTATGTATCACTTTTATTAGTATTCACTTTTACTTCGGTCCGTTTAATGGCTCAATACTCAATACATAATATCTGTAGGGGCCGCAGGGAAATATTAGAACAGGTACTTTTCCGGTATTGTTTGGTTTAGTTTTTATAACGAATAGAAATTTTAAGAAAAATCCGGAAAAATTTACTTCTATTTCAAAGGTATAGTCCACTCACTGCGTATATAATTATATCCTTGTGCAAATATATATGATATTATCACTGTACCTATCTAAAAATGTCTTGCTTTATATTGAATTATATATTGTTCCACAGTTCTAATCACCGATCGTCGTTTTTTTCTTCTTCTTCCAGAAAAATCCCGATTGAAAACAAGTAAAACAAGTTCCAGTAAGAAAAATCCTTCTTTCCTTCACAACACCTCAATGCTTGTCCGTTCCGTGCTTTACAATTACTGGGTACTACTGATACTGGTTGGTACGTGTTATAAAAATTTAAGAAAGAAATTGAATTGAAAAAAAGAAAGAAATCAGAAAAAGAAAAAAAATTGGGAAACACAAATGAAACTGGTCCTGGTCAGTTGTAAGTTTGTATGACTTCCTATGACTGAGTGAATCTCAAAACTAGAAATAAATTCTAAAGTATAAAACGCTAGTGAGGAAACCTACATTAAAAAATCTAACCCCGTTTAATAACCGTCATCCTCATCACCACCAGGAGAAGCATAGTCATTCGTCAACCCTAGCATTATCTATGTGATGATAAGGTCCTTTCTACTACCTATACAGTATGTAGTTTACAGTCTAGATATATCTCTCTACACAATTTTACGTGATATTTTATTATAATTTAAACGTGGTTTTAGTGCCGACTTCCACACGATATAGCTATAAAGCTATACTTTGAAGTTTCATAGATGTGATTTGATTTGAGGAAGTGGTGGTCTCATCTCACTATATCATTCGTCAGTTTGCATTCGTCAGTATTGTCAATTGCAAGGATTTAACCTGCATATATACTTATCTACATATTATACGTCAGTGTAAATGTACCTACCAACAATCACAAAGTATAAAGCAGTGCCATGCCTTTAATTCAAAAACCAGTTTTACAGATATTTACAGAGAAAAAAAACGGTATGATTCTCGTCAGATTTAGATTCAGCAAGGCGCATTTTTATTCTTTCTTTGTGCTTGAATTCATTGAATTGAAACGGAAAGTGTGTTGTCTGTGGACGTGGACGAGCGGACGACCGGCCGCTTGCCTTGCTGGCCCTTGGTTTTGCTTTTACAGATAGCTTAAAGCAAGATATGCATTCAACATAATTTTATAGACATATACCATTCAATAAATATATTAGGTGCATATTATTATGTTTCTATATTTAAACTTGTATCTGAATCCTTTTCAAAGCAACTTTTATTTTAACAAATACTGATATAATGCTTACGGAAAAAAACAATGAGAAAAAGAAAATAAGACGAGAGAGAGAGAGAGAGAGAGAGAGAGGAAAACTAGATTGTATTCAAAAATGATTTTTAATTTTTATATCTTTTTTTTTGTCAGATATTAGAATGACCCGACGAACCGGTTTCCGTCTTTTGATGGGAGATTTTTTATTTCAAATTGAGACTAATGAAAGTTCTTGTTTCAGATTGAAGTTATGGTCTGTGTAAGGGGATTGAATTAAATTCACATGGTCATTCGTGCTTTCCTTGCAGTATGTGTATTCAGGATCCAGATGAACCAGATGCCCGTTCGTAGCTCGTCGCCCATCGCCCATCGCTCGTCGTTCGCGGAAAGGGGGAAGTGGAAAAAATAAAGTTTTTGTCACCAAAAACCAGTTTGTTAATAATAGACCCCGCTCGTTATGATGCTCAAGCAAGACCAAACCAAGAGCAAGACCAACGTTTTTAGTGTTCAAGTTCCAAATACCGCCAGACAGAGACAATAAGTCTCTCATGATATGGTCGGAGTGCGATGCTGTCTCTGTGAGTTGTGAGTGAGCCTTGGGCCCTATAAGCTTTTACGTGTTTTAAATGCAATGAAATGCTTTTATGAATGCAAGCAGTATATAGGCACGTGAATATAAGGGGATTGTTACGCTTACACACATTCATATTTTATGTATGCCGTTTTCTTCCCGACCGATTGCAATTCTAAAAGGAAAAGGAGATTGAAGATTCAACCAATGTTTACACTTGACATCCAAACCAGCAACCAGGACCAGGAACCAAGTTTAACCCACTCAGCGGAGCAGCACCCCTTCCTTAATTGAATCGAGTAGGTAGACGGTAGTAGGAGCATTACGTAAGAAATGCATTTGCATATAAATATAAAATTTCAATACAACCCTCTCTCTTTATTTTTGGAGGGATGCTTCCTTCCCTTTTATTTTGTGCTTAAGTAGCAATCCTACTTTTTTTTGTCTTTCTATTTCTAGTGGTGTATCACGTACGTCGTTCGTCTTGACGTGATCTGCTCGGCCTTCCGCACACCGCAGTTTCCCTTATTCGTTTCAGTGCCTGCTCCCACTTTTATATTTTTCTAATGGTTTATATGGCATTGCAAGAAATGCATGCGTGCATGTTATTGATGTTATGTTATGATATATATTATGGTGACCATGACTATGATTTCGAAATTGGAGGGAGGATTGGATTGCTTGGCTTGGTCATGTGCACACATGCAGAAATTTTTTAAACGAGTTAGAAAGAGCGCGGTTGGTCAGTGAAGCTTCATATAACATTATATCGTTGTTTGAAAATTTAATTGTGTGTTAGCAAAATTAAATTGTAAAAGTTTTTTGAAAATTTAAAGGAGGCACCTATGCCTACATGGGATGGGTATCTTCAAAATGTTCACCGGAAGCTTATAGTGCAATTTTATTTCAGTTTCTAAACTAATATTTTTTATTAGACTGGGTTTATTTTCCATTTTTACGAGAAGTCAAATGCACGTCATTGCGTAAATGTCTTGCAATGTAACGTATTGCAGGCCAGAGAATTTTCTAACGTAGGACGTTGAAGGAGGGTTAACTTTGTCTTTGTGTATGATAATGTGTGCTTTTGCTTTTATTTTGTAGCTGTCAACGTCTCTACCCCTGTGTTCTAAGGAAACTTGTTAATATTCAAAGACTACTTCCGCATTCACTTTCATCGGAGAGATGGTCGAGTCCCTGAGGAAACTCAAAAGCTTCAAATTCGAAACATGGAGAACCATTGCTAGTAGAATTTTATTCCAACTTTTGACTTTCTTTGACTTGTCTATTACACTAGTACACGTAAGTTTTAAAATTTGCATTTATTTACGCACTGTACTACTTATGAATTGCTTGAATCTGTATGTTACGTCTTGATTTTTACTATACAGGGTTCCTTGCACTTATTTATATGTATACTAGTAGGTATAGATTTAAAAAAATCAAATGCTTTCTCGTTATTTGCACTTTGCATAGTATGCAGGGAAAAATTAGATTTTAATATTTTAAAAAGTCTTTTTGATGAACTTGAAACTCTTGAACATTTAAATAAAACATTTTAAGACATGTTTTTGAAGTGTAACATAATATGCATAGGAAAGGTAATTCAAACAAAATTAGGAATTTTGACTGAGTAAACAGAGCTATTTTTGAGGGTGGAAGGTCGAATACTGAAATAAACTGAATTCCAAAGCTGAAATTTAAAGTGCACATCAGAATCTGTATAGTTTTGTAGCTGAAACAAACATATTGAAGTTCCTTTTCCTATATTATGTTATGTGTGCTTTTTGGTCAGGGCCTGGCATTGACATTGTAAATTTTATCAGTAGTATTACCCTATCCCTCGATATAGATACCTTCCTACAGTTTATGAAGTGCACAAGAATTGTATCGACTATATAGTAAAGTCTATGTACATGTATCTGTACAAGAGATAGTTCTATATAGACTATAGGGAAACGAGTATAAAGGAGGAAATTGACCTATCATACCCTCCACCTCCACCCGTCAATTTCCCCACGCAGTGCAGTTCTTTCTTCGGCCTATGGTGGTGTCCCTATTATGAGCACATATTCGGAGAGCATCACGTGCATACAGATAGAACAGAAAAGAAAAACATGAACAAGTTGTCTTTGTCTTTTTCCTGGGTTCAGTGCTGGGCTGCTGGGGGAGCTCGGTTGAGTGTCGAGCCAATGGGGAAGGTACGTGCTCTCAAAGTGGAAATTGCATGAAAGAAAAATATATGTACATAGTTAACGAAAAAGAAAGAGGGTAGAGCGAGTCTGGGAAAGGAAAATAAAATTCCGTAGAATATTCCTGCAGAATACCTAAAGTACACAGATCTATAATTCATAATTTATTTCACTACGTTTTATGCATAATGTTTAAAACATATCTTTGGTATGTTACGTATACGTCTTGATTGCACTTTGTAAATGTTTTAAAACGTATTTATGGAAATATGGCTGCTTTTGAAAACATACATGTATCTATAGGTGGATCTTATAATTGTAAAAATTTGTAAACTTTACATAATACAATTTAATTTTTTGCTTTAAAAATTAGTTTTTTTTAATTAGAAAAAACCGCTCCGAGCCCCTGCCTCACTACTAGAGGCACGTTTTGATTAATGTATATTTCACCATACAGTGACTTTTTTGTGTGCTTTTAATTTCAATCACGGCTGAATTTCTTTTAGGTAGACAAGTAAATAAACAAATCTGTATCTAAATGAGCAAAACTAAAAATGAGTACCAAACTTGATATGAATAGCAGTAGGTATATTGCAGTAGTATAGTATAGCATGATTGAAATACATATTGTTCAAGTGTTAAAATACTACTGATAAGAATATTATATTAAATTCAAAATTTTCTCGCTACATCACATCCAATTATTTTTCCAACTTGTCATGTAATCTCCTCATAACCAAAGGGTAAATACGTAGATATGTGACTTAAGTATATACCCTCAAATATCCTCATTTAGACCTTGGGGTTGAGTAAAAATATATGTGAGGGAAATTTTAATAAATGTGTGTAAAATCTAAACCATAACGAAAACCAACCATGAGAGTATAGTACAGTACAGCCAAAGCCATTGTAACAGCATGCATGGAAGGAAAAGTGCACTTGGTTCATTAAACAAATTTACTGTAAAATTGATTTTCGTTTTGATTTATTTCTTTGTACTCGAACTCGGTCCACACGTATTTTCTCTCTCTCTGTCTTTCGGTTTCATTTTCTGATTTTCTGTCGCTTAGTTGCTTTCTATTTAAATTTCAAAATAAAAGCTTCCTTCCTTTGTAGTTTTCCTCCTACTTTTCAATTTCTCCATCTTCTCTCATTTATTTTGTTTTTGGTTTCGTTGCGTTTTAGGAACAAGGAGAACTAAATTCCGTATTTCCGAGGAACATCTACTCACAACAAGATACATAAAATTATATCATTTAGTAGTTACCTTCCTACCTACTAACGATAAGTATGTGTAAATATACGGTGGAGGTAGGAGGATGAGGAGGAGTGAAGCAGAAAACAAAACGAGGGGGGACGTACATGGAAAGAGTGGATAGAAAATACAAGGATACGCAAGCCATTAATGTAATTTTCTAAAAGAAAATGCATTGTTGCTTGAAGGCTTCATATAATTGCTTGCGAAGCAATAATGATCTTATCTTTACTATATTCTCCAAAGTCGACGTTCTATCAGGCGTGCCGCCTATACTCATACTATAACATTATCCTATACGCCTATACCCTATAAATCCCTTTTTGTTTCTGTCATCCATGCCAAGCTGCAAAATAGACTATCATGAATTCAACACACTGAAAACCCCAACCAAGATTTTACAATTTTTAATATTGAAAAAGTAAATGCGTGTTTTTTTTAAGTTTTTTATGGTGTTTGTAGAATTATAAACGATTACATTCATACAGCATTTTTAAAAGTAGGTAGGTAGGTACTTTAATGTGTGATTTACGAGTTTTGAAAAGAACGTATATACGTGGTTTATAAATTTTGAAAAATTTCAAAACGACACGGTTAATTGTATTTTCAATAAGCGAAAATATGTAATTTTTCAACTTTTAAACTTCTTTATAAACTTTTAATATTATTATTCTTAAAATGTAGTTACCGTTTTTTGAGATTCCGTCACTACTGTAAAGACTCATCTTCCTATAAGTAACAATATAGATACCAACAACATCAGCTCGCACACAATCTAAACTCGAATTCGAAATTCTAATTTAAATAAAATATCTTTAAACATAAAGGCTGTAGCTCCAGAGTGAAATACGCGTGTTATACTAAAACTGTGCCTATAGTAAAACTTCCCTACACACATGCTATATAACTACCTACCTACCTACTATACTTACATACGTGAAGTCTTCAAAGTGAAGCGTTGCGAAAAATTTCCCCTGGAAGCGCTCACATAATTTGCATGAGGAGAACATCATCTCCGATCCTCCGTCGACGTCGACGTCGCCGTTGCATTTGAACAAAACGAAGAGGAATGGAGACGCTAACTTAGCGTTATCGTTGAAGGCATGAGGCCTCTCCACCTATAAGCTACACAGGACAGAGATACATGAATGTGTGTAGTACGTGAACACTTTTTAGTCTTCTATTTTCTCATCTGGTCTCCTTTTTCCTTTTCTACTGTATTTTCCTCACAGAGCGCCTCACAACTTCACTGCGGCTTGTATCATTTGAGTCTCCATTCGCTATCTGTGTATCTGTTACATGTTACATGGGGCTGCTGCTGGGCTCATTATTGAATTGAATTGAATGGACGGATAGACGTGTACATGTGGACATGTAAGTCCTTTATTACCGAAGACCCGGCTGACTCCGACTCCGACTCCAAGTTACAAGAGAAATGCTGAGGTAATGAGGAAGACAGGATACAGATATACAAAGAAATGGTGGCGGCACCGGGACCGGTACCGGTACCGGTACCGTTACCAGTGTAGTGAACAGTATTACGGTTGAATTTGAATTGAAACCAACTAGACCAAAGGAAACCATCCTCGAGCCAAGAACGTAGTCAACCAAGACCAAGAACAACCCGCCTAACGATTTGTATCAATCATGCCAAAGTGGTTCAAATTAATTTTCACACTCCCTCATTTTCTCAATTCCAAAGACGAACACTTTTCTCACTGTATGTCTGTCTGTCCTGCCCTTTTTCCCTACCATCAATTGTGTCTGTGTGTAGGATGTATTACATATGTAGTGCGGCATTGTATTAGGTACATTAATTGCAATGGATATATTCAGCACTTATAAGAATATATATACTTTTTAACAATAATTATTGTATAAGCGGTTTCTCCTCAATATATACTCATTCCCAATTTCTGGTTCTTTTTCTGGTAAACCTGTAAATTTTACATAAGAAACTATTCCATGGTACGGTGTGGTAGTAGTTGTAATTACTTATGCACTTTGTTTTCAGCGTAATTTAAAAATCTTATAGAAAAAATTTAAAAAATTTAATTTAATTATCTAAAATTAATTACTCCCTTCATTCTACATTCTAAATTTGACAGAAAAGATTCTGTGATGGCTTCTTTTTAAAACGGCTAGAGCTGATAATATTTACTGTGTAGTAAAATGATAGCAGGAAATTAAAAGTAATTTGCCTTATTCTAAACTTTATATCGCCTGTGAAGAACCAGAATGACCCATATCCATTTTTAGCTAAAAGCAATATTCACTATCTACAACAATATATTAAAATATGTCTTGACAGCATTTAAATAGAACATTTTGAACTTTTCAAAAACATGCTAATAGAACATTTTGTGCGTTTCGAAAACATGCAAATAGAACATTTTGCACTTTTCAAAAACATCCAAAAACAACATTTTGCACTTTTCAATAACATGCAAATAGAACAGTTTGCCTTTTTCAAAAACTCCTAATTAGCATTTTATGCATGTTTTGAATTGTGTTTTTATGACATTTAGCTCATTTTGATTTTAGATTAAATTGGATTTGGGTCATTTTGATTCTTCACTGACGATATACAGCGATGTCTGGTTTTTATAGTCCATTTTAAGCATGATGATTTAATGTCGATGAGACAGTAATAATAGCATCTTTAGTATCGTTTGAGTCGAGGAAGATATAGGAGCCCATAGATAAAATTGATTTGATCTTCGGAAATGATGTAAAGAGTATTTAATTGCATCTTTGTCTTTGTAAAAGGAAAAGGACCCCGAACCAAATGAAAATAAGTAAAAGCAGGAGACTAAAAGAGGAAGACCAGGCCAAGAGGAAAATAACGAACAAGGAACAAATGAGTAATAATGAGGCGGCTGAGGCTCGTTGGTTCGTTCGTCTTCTTGGTATCGACTATACTAATAGTGAGACTGACGTTCGGACTGGCTGTCGGCAACTTGACTCTTTCTCTCTATATGACTTGGTGAAGATCTAAAAGGGAAATTTTAATTTGAGAAAATTATCAAAAACTCTTGAACGTGTCTTGTTCTGGTGTTGTTATGGGCTGTTTAAGTGGTTGAAATTGAAAGTTGAAACTTTGATGATAACAAGAAAATGATGAGAAAAGATATTAGAGGTGTATCTTCAGAGAGAGAGAGAGAGGGCTACACGACGAAATATGTAATTACTCGCTGGATATAATATAGCTGTCGTGAAGGTGAAGTGAGGAGAGTGGTATGGTATGGTGGTTGTAGAAGTATTTGAGAGATACACACACACAAACAGGATGGAACCCCTCAAATATCCCATTTTATCATCTGTGTAAAGACTAAAGGGTCGTGTGATTATGTACAAGAAGAATACCAAAGACCAATGCCAATGCCACGAAGGCCGAAGGATGATGAGATACCTACAAAAGTATTCGGATGCACAGCAGCAGCATCTACTAGCAACAGGAGGAACCTACATGGTGCCGTCAGTGTAGCACGTTTAATATTTTTGTAGTTACGACTTTTTGTTATTTTTATATTTAAGAGTAAAGATATTATTCACTGTGCTATTCCTAAGAGATGCAAATCTTGGAATCTGAAATTTTCAAGTAGTTATCTTATATCGTCTGTGAAGAACCAAAATGACCCATATCCAATTTAAGCTACAATCAAAATGAGCTATGTCATAATAACAAAATGAGAAACATGCGTAAAATGTTCTATTTACATGTTTTTGAAAAGTGTAAAATGTTCTATTTCCATATTTTTGAAAATTGTGCAAACTGTTCTAATTACATGTGTTTGAAAAGCGTAAAATGTTCTATTTGCATGCATTTTGAAAAGTACAAAATATTCTATTTAAATGCTTTCAAGACATATTTGAATATTTTGGTAGATAGTTGAAATTGATTTTGGCTAAAAATGAATATGGGTCATTTTGGTTCTTCACAGACGATATGTGACTCTCTAAAACGCTTTAAAATGAAAATTCAACGTTTAGAGCGTTTAATCCTACGAATCGTGATTTTCTCAAGCGTTTATCTATCTACCGATTCTGATATACAATACAGAGCATAGTAGACACTGTATCAATATTATCATTAAAGGTAATCATACGTCTCCTGCGACCTGAAGTCTGAAGGACGGCAAGAAAGAATTATGAGTGAATCTTGATTTCTGAAAACCAATTTTCCTCAAGCCTCAAAATTCAAAGTAAAAGACTTCCAGGAAATTTCCAAATGAAAAGCCTATAAATTAAACCGTTTTTGACGGTAATCTCTTTGTTCACTTTTGACTTTGTACCAGTCTAAAAGTCACAAGGATGGGTGAATCCTGCATACTATTACTACTATACTTACTCAGTATACAACAAAATATTTACTACTTTGCATGCATATTTCATAAATCTTTTCGTATACATTATTTTGTGCTTTCGATGAGTACGGCGTACGGCTAAATCCAAATTAATTCATAACTGTAGAATTTTGGACTTCCACTTTATTATTTCACAGCAAAACGGATTCGGGTTGACTGGTACTGGTTTCCTAGCAACACAATTCCGTTCTACGATAGTAGTTGCTTCAATAATGATGTACCTTTTATGTTTTTTTTTCTAATTTGAATGCCACCGTAATTTTGTTTTTATTAGAATTGGTTAAGTGTACAGACGCTAATAATTCATACTGCATAAATACAGAACAGGAAGAACCTATTTTGGGTCTTTGTATTCTGGGTCCAAAGATATAAAAATAATTTTGTAAGCGTTGCCATTTTTTTCTTCTCGTTTTTGTATTTTGACTTTTCCCCGTTGCTGTATAGCATTCATATTTAATGACGTCCACAGAATTTATTTACGATCAAAATTTAGGATTAGAATTCAAAATGTGAGTTGAAATTGATAGAAAAGTAGATTAAAAGTGGATTTGCATGATTATGAGAATAATGGGGAGGTTCTCTTCTTTTTCCGGTCTCGCTCACAAACTTCATGTGGACGGACACGCTATTCAATAATAATAGTAATGAGTCATGAATTCAGAATATTTAGTTGCATATAATCATACCTCCTGGTTAGATTCATTTAGAAACTGGAACTGCTAAACGCTAACGAAGTCGTACATATTTAAAAAAAAGACTTTACTTATGCAGCAGTAATACACTAGCATAATATTTATAATGCATAAGTCAAAATTTCAGAATACAATGTTTTCTATATATTCGAAACCTATTCTTTGATTTTATTTAGGTTTGTTCTGTTTTATAGAGACAAACGCTCCACTCCACTTTACGCGTTATAGCGCACTATTATTTATTCTCCATTTTTTTTCGTTTATTACTCGACGTTGACGCTCTCAGACTTGAGACTATGTATAACCACTGATGTAATCCTAATCATAGAAACGTTCCCATTCGTCAAAATTTCCAAGGCTTATTATTATGATTCGTGCGGAGGCGTCATTGTTAAAATCGTTATCAGTAAACAAAAGTTCTCATGCACACAACACATAGGCTGTAGGCTACCAGTTCATCCTTTCTATTCACAATAATCATAATATGCATTTTCCCATGGTACAGGGGGGTACATAATATTCATCTAGCTGAGTTTAATGTCAAATTAAACAAAGAAAAAAATTGAAGAAATATGTAGGTATATACTTTTTACGTAATATGCTATACAATACAACGTGGAAATAATAGCGGTATTCATGATTCCACTTTATCAATTTTTGGCGTTATATCACTTTCGCACTATAGTGTCGAAAAGCAAGGGCGATATAGCGCGATATAGCGACTATCATATGTCGCCGTGGAAACGGCAACTTGACTACATTCAATGTTTCAAACAAATAAATTTGAATTACGGTCAAAAAATAAAAAATAAAAAACAACCATAATAATTGTTTTTGGTTCGATGTTATTTATGCATCATTTGTTACCAATAGCAACAAAACCACCACGAACGTTATAACATATTAAAGGTTGGGGTGTTCAACATTCTAGACGACTTTCGCGTTATAGTGCGAAACTATTTAGCGCCAAAAATTGATAAAGTGGAATCATGAATACCGCTGATGAAATAATTGTGCTGCTATTTACAGACGTCAGCTATATTGCCAGGAATATAAAAATCGAATCAACAAATATAACGAATGGCAATGGAAAATCAGGGCAGTAAAAATAAGTAGGTAATTAGTACTTTATCCACGCTGCTGTGTAATGTTATTTGTGTATTCTTTGAGACGAGAATGAAAACTCCGAAGTTCTTGAGGCTTCCCTATTTTTCAAGCAACTACTGATAACATCTGTCGGAGAATAAGCGCACTCCTTCTGTAGAAACGCCCGCCTTTACAACTGGAACTTTAATGCGGGTGACAAGCTGGCAACGTTGAATTTTGTTTGAGCTCGGCTGTTACCCGCCATGTGTGTACTATTTCCATAATTTGGAATCAGTGTTCTATAATTCAAACCTTTCCTTGAGCTCTTATACTGTAATAATTAATACATTTTTAAACCTCGGATGTACTATTCATGAAAAGTAGCTCGCAGTGCATGTTTTGTACACTTTCAATGAAATGTTAATTCTGAATTACTAGTAGGTAATACAAATTACATAATAGTTTCATTTAAATTATTAAGTTTCAACTCGTTTTTGTTTTCAGGCAGATTTTAACACAGATATATAACTTCCTTTCATGATTATACAGCACTCATGAAATCCGAATTCTAATTCTAATCCGGTCTTTTACAGTTGTGTAAATAACTTACGGATTAAAATCATATGGTGGCTACACCAAAAGTACTACTACACCTACACCGCAATAACAACGACAACAGAACTTAAAAACAGCTCTAATTATCAGACACGCAATCTTTACTACTGGGCATTTTCTCGTACTTACATTTCTTAAGACCTACAACTACAACTGTTCAATTTGACAGGAAAATAATATTAATTAGGGTTTGTGATTTACATAAATTTAAACATTTTCCAAGTCCAGCGCCCAGCAGTAATTTTATTGTGCATAATATAATAAGCAAAATTCTAGCTGCGGTCATGATGTTTCTACATATATCAATTTTTGACGCTAAATCGTATAGCAGTATATTAAAGTATTAAAATCTAAAGTCGAAAAAATTTAGCACCATATAGAAATAATGGGAAAGAACTTCGCATGTACAGTTTGCAGAATGTATGATGTTTACTAAATTATTAGCTAGAAGTCTAGAAGAAGTAAGAGAGTTTATGTAGTTCCTTGCTTCCATATAATTTAGTATGTAAATAATAAATTAGCATCTATCACTAATCTCCATGAAATCTAATCCAGTTCCATATTTTAAATTAATATACAATGAATTAATTTGATAAAGAAGCAATAAGAACTCGGGCCTAGTTAGTAGTCAGCATTATACACTTCATGCAATTTTCAGATTAAATTAATGTCTCCAAAATATTACAGCATTTCATTACAAAAACAACGATATTGAAAACATTTTGTAGGTATTTATAAAAATATTTTCATCACAAATTTGAATTTCAGCTTGAAAATATGGTTGCTAAAATTAAATCCTGCTTACTGTGTATTCATTGAAATTGAAAGTACCTTGCAATACAATTAACTGTCTCCTGTTGCCCAAAGCCCTTATAGGTACCGTTACCGTAACGCAGGGCCAGACGAAGGCATTGCTTTTAAGCAACAATTTGTTTCCACACAAAAACCACCATTTTGATTTAATTGATAGTTTTCTTTGGTAAACCAAAATGATGCATTTACATGTTTTAAAAAAGTTCAAAATATTATTTTTACTTGATTCAGAAAAGTGCAAAATGCAAAGTGCAAATTTACATGTTTTAGGAAAAGAGTTAAATGTTGTATTTGCAAGTTTTTGAAAGTTGCAAAAACTTTTATTTGCATGTTTTTGAAATGTGCAAAAACTTTTATTTGCATGTTTTTGAAAAGTCAAAACATTCTTTTTACATATTATTGGAAACTTGCAAAATGTTCAATTTACATGTTTTTTTTAATTCAAGCAGCGGTGTGGCTGCCTACGCTGTCATTGTCGAGATCCGGCCCTGCCGTAAAGTACTTTGTCCACCCGAATTCAGCACAGAACTTAAAAGGAAGTATCTATATACGCAAACCAAATACTCGACAAGGATATTATGTATTGCAGACACCCAAGCTAAAAAGTACCCAAAATATGCTGTCCTATTGTTACCGTTGGAAAATTGGAATCTCAAGTAAAAGTAAAATATAAAGTCTCTTCCATTCTATATTCTTCTCGGAAAGTAAAGTGGGTGGAGGTGGAGGGAGATGGAAAGGGAAAGTAAATTTGAGAATGTGAATCTGAGAGAAAACGAAAACGATTCAATTAGCATAGAAATGGAAGTGAGTCTGAGAGAAGTGAAGAGACTCTTAGCATATAAATGTTCTTTCTCTCAAAATCATCTACAATAAACTTCGATTATACAGTCCAAATGTCTAATATACTGTAACTGGATAAATCTGTACATAGTCACAGTCGTATATATAAATGCTATATAGTACCTACTCACTTTCAGTCCAGATATATACACAGAGGCCATCTCATCCAAATTCTTTGTACTTTCCATTACACACAAAGGACAAGGAAAGGAAATCAAGGGAAGGCCGAGGCCGAGAGACGATAGACTATACATATATTATATATAGGCTCCCCGCTTTTAGACACTAGACATTAGACTATTGCTAAGTAAATTTTGGAGACTATGAGACTGAATGCTTTGAATTAAAATGAAATTGAAACCACTGCATACTGGAGAAAGTATGCTTATGTACATAATGGAAGGCTCTGTGAGTATTTGAAGGGGCTGAGGAGTGTTGTTGTAAGAGAAAGAGAGAGAGAGTTGAAAACTGAAAAGGGATTCTCGTTTCTCTTCCTCTCACACACACACACAGCGCATTTAATGAAGGAAATAAAATGAGAGAACGACGAGAGTAAAATATTTTGAATGTTCTTCATTCCTTTTCTCCTATATATATTTTCTCAACATTCCCAACACTATTTCTAATTCTCTATATTTGACAGTACGAACTTAGGAAAGCACGAGAGTGCCAGACAGACAGAGAGACTCCGCCGATACGAAAAGGAAAATGAAAGCGAAATTGCCATCAGTATCCATTACACGTTACAGATCTTCTTGCTCCAACCCACGCGTCACCGGGACCGGGACCAGGACCGTCACCGTCACCATTACTATGTACAATAGACTAATAGAATGAAATCAAAATCAAGACTAAAGCCATTTTCTGAAGCCTTTCCTTTCTACTCCACGAAACTGTGCTGTGTCGAGAATGTATACGAATGTATTTTATTTTCCTAATTTTGTATTTAAATTTCCCAGAATTTCCTCTGAGCATTTATCCCTATTTTCACTTCATTGAGAATCCATTTTCTAATTTTCTACTTTGAAGGACTAAAATCTAAAGTCAATTGTCTTCCTGAAATTTCATTCTATGAATTATGTATTAAGGGCAAACGGGATGAGGACCAATCCTGGTCCAGGAACGTATAGTGTCTAGTGTATGTACAGTACATGTACATCATGATTGATGGCTATATAGTGTATATTCACCATTAACTTTATCTTTATAGTGTGTACTGTAGTCTTTATAGTAGTGTATAATTAGGGCATCATTTAATTATATATAATTATCTAGGTTACACAATCAGTCCTTCTCTGTACATTACATATACATACTTAGGTAGGTGCTAGGCGCTAAATGTTATGTATATATATATGTATAGTAGAAATTGCAAATGCAGTCTAGCAAAGAAAATGAAATTCAAAATGTTCAATAAATTCCGTATTTCAAATTTCGATGATGATTAAAGAATATTATGAGATTCAATTCAAATTTAAATTGAAGGTTGGGCTTTGACTTTAGATTTTAAATTTATTTCTATTATTTCTAGACTACTGGTCTGAAGAACGTGATTTCGTCAAGTAACATGTACAAATTAAATGTAACAAAATAAATTTAGTGGTAAAATACCAGAATAAGAAAGAAGCTTTACGAAAAACGAAAAAAGAAACGAAAAATTTAAAATTCACGCTTTCATGTTTTTACTTGGCACTGTTCAAGTTGTCTCCCCTTTTTTATAGCATAATATGAAAAAATTATTTCGACACGCTATAACACTATACTGGTCAGTGCTAATGTTTGGTTTGTCATCAAAAATCAAAAGGATTGGCGGGGTTGCAAAGTGTTAAGAATTTCGATGGCGTCATTTGTGTGTACTCGCCAATCATATAATTCAAAATACTATTTAAAATTTTGCCTTATTTCATAAAAATAACTACTGACATAAGGAGATATTTTCAAGACCTTCAAACAATGTAAATACATAGAAACTGAATTACAAAACCGCCGCAAAATTTCAAATCCGAATTTGAAAGCAAATCCCAAGCCCTCACATTTTTTTAATGTGTACATAAGTAATTCACATAAAATAAATTATATATGTAGACTTTCCAGGAATTATTCGGCTGCATAATGAACCTACCATCAGAATCAGCTAGGACCAGAACCAGAGAAGAGTCTCTACCGTCTGTATATATACAGACCAAAAAGTGGGATATAAATGTGACTATATATAGAGAAGAGCCACTAAAGTTTTTAAGTGGAAATGAATATGAAACTAAACAAATGTCTATCTGGGACTGGGACTGAGACTGAGACTGGTGGAAAGGAAGGAACAAACGAATGACTTGACTGACTGAATAAACCAAACCAAGGAATGAAATGAACCAAATTCCCGTGAATCGCCTCGTTTGGATTAATTAGTCGACGTAAAGAGAGAGAGAAGAGGAAAGTCTTCTTCTCTTTCACTTTACACGGAACGGAAAGAGAAAGAGACGCGAGGACTAGAGATGCCTACATATGTAACTCAAGAGACTGTACCTACTATACTGTATATACCTCCCGTTATAGTAGCATGCAAAGCTTTAGCATAAGACAGATTCCTTTTTATTCAGCAGATCGGTATGTGCAGCGTGCATACATCAATTTATAAGTGTGTGCAGAGTCTTTTAGTTTTACTCTCGTACAATAGACTTAATTAAAATTAATTAAAGAGACGAGAGACTTTCCTACCCAGTCACAGTAGTTGCTATAGTAGTTTTCAATTTCCAACTAAAACCTATCAAGTCCGTCGTCCAAGGGTTGGTACTGGGACTGGTACTGTGGGAGCAGTGCTTCCCTTTTTCCATAATACGACACTAGTATAAGAATGTTAATGGTATGTATGTATGTAATTATGTATGTAATACCGTCTCTGAATTTGCATCCGTATAGAGCTTCTCGAGGAAAAAGCGTCGACAAGATTCTCTAATTTCAGAGAAACATTTCTCGGTGTCTGCGTGTCTCTTTCAAAATATCTGTCAGGATTTTCTAGTCTTTCAGTTTCAACTCTCGAACCATTTGCATTTCTTACTTAAGTATTTCAGTTCCCATAGTATCTCTCTAGATAGGCTTCTATTGTATGTTTCTACACATATTTACTCCCCACGTACCTATCCTATACAGGGTATACTATGTAAGCATCACATCTGTTTTATACTCAGATTCTTGCATTATTTATAATTAGTATACATATCTATATACACCTTTTCAATTAATCTTGCAGCCCAACGTTACATACAGATGAAATAACTGCGAGGCAAATAGTAAAAATTTCATTTAGGCTTGTATAAAAGACTTTATACGTTTGAAACTATGCAGATTTATATGTTCGTTTAAATTATTTATTTAAAAAATGTTTTAAAATTACATAACTGTGCATTTATATCGTCGAAAATACTAAAAGTAATCGAATAAAGAATAAAAATAGTTGTATTAAATAAATTTTGTTCAAAAATACATTTTTAAAATTGTGTTTCAACACTTTTACAGACAAATCGTATTTTCGAAGCGCAAAATGTTAAAAAATTATTTCTTAAAATAGTAAACACGTCTACTATTACAACCCCGTCTACTAATATTATCTCGTCTTATATATAGGAAAATACGGTATTTGATTTGAGACGCAATTCTTCGTGTATTATTAATGAAAATACTGGTAAACTTATCACTTATGTATAGAACCACTACCTACATTAAAAGCATTACTTAAATATAAATTCCAAGTTTATTTCTACATAATTTACTTCTGACAAGCTTTAACTTCCTTGTCGTTTTTAAAAATATTATAATTCCTGCCTATGTACGGACGTATCTACATGTAGGTAATTTACATTAAAATAATACACACCACTGATATTTTCATTTTCAACTAGGTCATCAACTTTTAATGCATACAAAACTTTAGTGAAATTCAAAACGACTGCCTATACTAACTTTATACTTCTTTCCGTATTATATACATGATGACTATATAACAATCTACCAACCAAAAACAACAGGCAACTTTTCTTATCACGTATAATACACATATAGCTGTGCCTGACGTAACCCAATCCCATAATGCCCTATTGATACTGTCACTCATTATTTATTTTCCATCTTTCTAAATGCATAGCTTCTAATACATACTAGGCATATGCAGGTATATGTATAGTATGCACTCACTTAAATAATAATATGCCCGGGAACCTTCAGGCTGAAGCTTATTTGAAAGTTTGAAAATCCGACTCCGAAAGGAACTTGTGTCGTGTCGTGGCCGCGGTTCTGAAAGTCGAAGTCGAAGTCGACATCGTCTCACAGAGTTAATTTTAAGTGAGTTTCCCTGAGAGAGAGAAAGAGTGTGTGTGTGTGTGCGGGTTTAAGTGTATGTACATCTCATGGATTTCCAAGTAGGGATTTTATAGTCAGTGGAAAAGGAAACTAAATGATTGGAGAAAAGTTGAGAGTGAGAAGGGGAAAAACTCCACCTCCTCCGTCTCCGGGTTGGCTCAGGATGTAGCCATCCGAAAAACATATCGACCTTAAACCCACTTTTATCACGTCTTTTCATCTCATTTTACATTCAACCAAACGAAACACAAGAACCCAAACGAACTCAACGACGACGACGGCGACGACGACGACGAAGAGAGAGAGAGAGACGGACGGGGAAGGAAAACCACACAATCCAAAAACCTAAACTAAGGCAGAGCATTATGCATTAGCTCCCTATACATATATGTATATATGTACGTTAAATGACAACTTCAACTTCAACGTCAGCCACAACCGCTCTCAGCTTTTTCCTTTTTCTGAGAGAGCAAAGCTTCTCTCTCCCCCCTCCTCATCATAAAATCTCCTTATACCTACTGCCTTTTTCACAACGCGAATGAAAAAAGAGGACGAGAACGAGGGCGATGGGAGGCAGGGAGGCAGAGTATTTTATTTCGATTCGAGGTTCATATTATACAAACTATATACTTCCAGAGAGGTATTAAAATTTATTAGGTTTGGTGGGTACGCGTACGTACCGTACGTACATACTCCTGTCTATAATGCATACATATGTATGTGTTGGGAGCATATGGGAGATGTGAAAAAGGTTCAGACCACTCATCGCTCCCGACTTTGTTTCCAAGGGGAAACTTCAGGGCCAATCATATTGGGGTATCATCTGGCAATCTCCAGACACAGATTATGGCCTAACGATAAGTTGATTTTTCGATATATTTATTTCACATTGTTTGATTAGAATTATTTGTTTTTATTACAAGTATTACAGTCTTAGTGTCATTGAATTAAATAGGCCTAAAAGTTTAAGTCTAAATCATACACATTGCAATTTGTATATTTTTCTTGTTGACAAATATTAAGATTTCAACTATAAAATAAAAAGTATTTACAGATTTAATTTCTCAAAGTTGTCAGCTTTATGAATTCAAAAATGGCGCTAAATTAAAGTTCAAAGCAAAATGGATAAAGGTTCTGTTTATTTTACATGTTACCTATGTGCGTATAGTATGCATAGTTATTAGTATTTAGAATATTTTTTGTACTTTTTGAAAATTTTTTGATAACGTTTTGTCTTTCCACTTCCACGCTCTTCCCTTTTTTCAAAAGCTGCAGTAATGTGAAGTATGGAAAATCAGAAAGTGTCGTAACCTGCACTGACTATTTAATTAAGGGAAAAAAATTTGAAAAATAATTATTCGATTTTTGAACACTGTGTGTGGCCTTAATTTATACGTATTAAATTTGAATGTTAATAAATTGGCATTTAATTTGAGGATACCATTAAATAACTTCAATAAAAAACTAAAATATTTTACTGCTTAAAATAGCTGTACATAGATATAGTGTTGGTTTAGGTCTCTATATTCAAATGGAATTAACTATCTATATTTTTACAATTTTTGAAACTTTTTTTTTAAAGTCACGATAGTAATATCAGACAAACCAAAACTATGTAAATAAATGAATTTATATGATATGTGTATGTTAAATTAATAGAAAATGGAGGCTCCATTCTGGCTACCACACTTAACTTTATCCCCATTGTAACTACATATTTCATTGTCATTTATTAACTTTAAATAATTAACACCATTTGAATGTCTTATACTGTCTGTAACAATCGTAATTGTGTCACAAATCAAAATATCCTATGCACATCACGTACTGTTTAGTATCAGACGGTACTAATGTTCCATTTTGAATGTTATTACTTATGGTACTCGTTGAAACTTTAATTGGACATTTTAATTCACATGTATACGGTCACATTCTATGTGTGGATTAGCTAACATAAAAAATATAGCAATAGTTTTTTCCATAAAAATTGAGAAAAATTATAAATTGGGCTAGTTTAATGAAGTTACAGCGGCATTTCAGTGGCACGTCATCATCATCATGCTCCTGCTCCCTTCATTAAAAATTCAACTCATAATTAAAAAAATAATTGGTGAAGGAAATTGAATGCAGAGCGCATCTATACAGCTCAACAATAATTAAAATTCCTATATAGTATAAATATGTAAACAGTTGAATCTAAATGAAAAGTGTTTAGCTCACAGCTCCATTTACGTACGTCTGTAAATATGGGTATGTAGGTAAAATGTGGAAGAAAACACACGAAGGGAAAAAGGTTTTATTAATTAAAATATAATGAACTGTTTCCGTTATGTAATCACGGCCACATAGAGTCAAGTCCTCTCTCAAATCTCTCAGACTCTGCGAGTCTCCATTAAATAATTACGATTGTGTGTATATGTATCTGTATCTTTAAAAGCTTTTAATATAATGAATAGTAAATTATCTATCTGTATTTTCTACACTCTGGATCAGTATATAACCTACACTTGTAATACATAATGTTGTTACATATTATATGCACAGTCAGAAATGTCAACAACGTTTATATAAACTCAATAATAAACAAACCGCAGTAAAGCAACCGCACAAACCAAACCAGACCAACACTACATTAAAGTAAATACTTTTAAAATGGTTTGTATTTCTACAGAAAGAAATTTAAAAAAAAGTTAAATATTTCTTTCCTCCATTTTATTTTTTAAAAACGGTGGACCACAGAGCAGGCTTCATTTAAATTTCATAAAAAAATAATAAAAATGTAAAAGTATCAATTTCAGCTCATCCGCATTACAGCCAGTTAGCGTTGGTATTTTGTAATGTGTAAAATAAGTAAATTAATCATCAACAGACAAAATATAGGCCCATCCTTCTTTTTTTACCATTTTTTTTATACCTGCGTATCCTTTTCACACAGTGTGTTTTCTTGTGCAATTATGTAGCACCCTTCTGGCTTATTTTTGTAAACTTCTAAACTGCTATTGCAGACTATACAGATTATAGTCGAAATAGAAAACCCAATAATTCAAAAACAGAAAAAAAACCCTATTAGGAATATCACTACAGCATTCATAAGTATCTACCCATTACTTGCAATAATAAAAAAGAATAAAATACGCGCGTTTTATCAAGATTTGAATCTCGTTTCTGTGTAATAATGCTTGAAAGTTGAAAGCATAGTCACGATTAAAATTAAGATAAAAATTACAATTAAATTTTTTTTGTACGTATACGATTGTAAAGGACTATGCGTAAAGTCGGCTTTGACTTGGGAGGTTATACCCCTCAACCGTAACCTTCAACATTTCATATATTATTATTCAATGAAGAAAATACATATAGCCAATTAAACCGCAGATAGACAGACGCGATCGAATAAATGAAGTGGCCAGTGTAGCCAGCAGTGCGTTTCGGAAGCTGTCCGGCCAGTTTTGTATTATATGTACCTACATAATATACTTCTACTATGTCTGTGTAGTTTCTTCTTTCCGTCTCCGCAGTTCCAGTTTGACTACTTAACGTTTAACATAAATAATTCAAGCGTGATATTTAATTGTAGTGAAGAATGGAGTGTAATTGAGAGCTTCCGTTTACACCCTCCTTCCCTTTGAGTTTATGTTACTTTACCTATACCCACTGCATAATATAGTTTATGCAGCTTCTTCGCTTTGTCTGTATTTTCTCATATTATAATCATCTTCTTATTAAATTACAGTGTCTGCAATTATTTGTTTTTACTTCACATTATGCACTGGGCCCAAGTTATAGGAGGTATAGTAATTTAATTACATATGTACCTAGGTAGTTCCGACTCCAAAATTCGAAATTTCAAATACGTATTAATATGTAACCGCCCTGTTTCGTTGCCCGTATCAGATATTATCGCCTCTTCTCCTACGGATATCTACTCATATGTATCATAAGAATAACTATAACGATGCGATTACTACATATACTGTATGCACCCTTCTTAAATTAAATTACTTACATCCGCTTATAATTACCATTTCTAACACTGATGTAAATATTGCCATAGGAATCCGAATTATTACACTACAAAAGGAAAAGTACCTACTCACAAAATAAACTGAAAGTTGGGAACTATAATCGTACGTCTAACTTTGATAATGCTGATAATATGAGCTCTGATAAGAGATTATTAGGAGAGGGAAAGCTTAAAGTATCATAGCAATTTATAATTTAAAATGGTGGAGAATATAGGGGTTGCACATTGACTTGGGTAGCTATAATTACTACGAATATAAGAAGCTTCTTAAAACAGTTCCCAATATTCCCTATCTATCAGGAGCCTCTTTAGAAGCAATATCAGTTTTTGAATGGTTGCGACTTGCATTACTTTTGCGTATCACCTTTTAATGAGGCTACAATTTCAAAGGGGAAATTTCAAAGTTTTTGAAATGTATAGGCCTTTCTGCTCACAATTTACGATTCTAAAATGACTCACTATATAGTCGCAGTCTAACAACGACAACAGTGAGATACATGGATTACACACGTGTCCACGTGTGTGCTTAAGCAGACCAAGGACCAAGACCAATCTACAGACTAATAATGGTGTAAGAAGCGTGGGACACGTGGAATGGCAAAAGATATGGAAAAGATTAAAAATATGTGTAAAATTCGGCGGTTTTGAAAATTGTAGGGCTAGGGCTGGAAAGTGCACGTCATAATACGTCTTTTTACTGTTTAGGTAACGTGCTTAGCTTAGCATCCTGCCAGTTTATTCTGGTGGTTTTGATACTACTATAGGAAAAGGTATCTGACTTACTGGCGAGTCCGGAATTTGGTGAATTTTATTCAAATTTTCCACAGAGAAGAAAACCTAATCGATTAGATGCTGCTTTTGATATTGCTTCTGATATTTAATTTTCAAGCTACCTACATACAAATGTGCACTAATCATCTTTTCTCACCAGGTGCTTTAATTTACTGTCTCAGCCCGCAGATACTTCTGTGTGAGTAAGTGACATTTGAAAATTCAAACCACAAATACGGACAGAATACCTTATAGAAATAAATTGAAACTCTAATAAAGCTGACAATTTAGAAATTGGTTTAGATTAATTATTTTCTACGAATTTAACTATTTTAACTACGGGCTCTGCTGCTTTTGCTGTTGGCGGTGGCAGTGCCTGCATTGTTATATTGCTTGACTATGACGAATATTACATACGTTACATGGCTGGAATTGACGTTGTTTTCTAGTTAGTAGCCTTCCGTATTGCACAATTATTGTTTAGACTACGGATGTGTATAGGTCCGTATGTAAAATGGAGATACAGCTAATATGCATTTGAAATTTACATTGTGTCAGTTTACAATGTGTAAAATTGGTTTTACACAGTAATATCCGAATCCGAATCCGAATCTCTCTGTCTTTCGGTTTCTCTTCCGTGGAACAAGAAGTCATCGACTTGAGATTTCTATGGTTTGTTGGTTTTAATTTAGATTTGCAGACAGATGTAGTAAATGATAATTACAAGTCAAATATGAGGTAGCGAGAACGGGGACGGGGCAGCTATATATGGTTACGGTTACGGTTACGGTTCCGTCCGGGGACTGTGTAAGACAGAAGAACAGAGGATTTTCCTCATTGCATATATTGAGACTTAGTGTGTATGTACATATACGTAAAGATGGTTACGCAATTACCTCCGATTTTCCCACAATACTATTTGAAAATGTTGATTTTGATTTTAATTTTGAGCTCTCACACTTTCTCGACAGATTTTCTCTGTCTCTGTCTATATTTTCCATTTCACTTTCAAATTCTGAGAATGTATCCCTCTTTGTTGCTTTCGCTGCTTCGTTCGATGTATGTATGTATTTCTATTACGAATTTCCAAATTTTACCTTTCCGACTGGCGACTGGTAAAGCTACAGGGATTTCATATTGAACTGCTCAAAGTTTACATTAAGAGCAGAGAGATGAGAAACCTATTCGCTGTCGACTATACTTCCCGCCGAGCGCGTCTTCTTGTTATTCTTCTTCCTTTTGGAAATTTGGATTTATATTTAGAGAAATGAGATTGAAAATCCTGGTTCACATTTAAATGAAGGAAATTCCAATTCGGACTCGAATTTAAATCGGAATTCAAGAGCTGAGACCCGTGTGTGTCTCCAGCCGCATGTCGTGTCAACGGAAACGAATGGAAAACGAAACGAATAATTTAGAATGAGAGATTTTAACTCTCCAAATCCAAACTTGAGACTTCCAAGGAGGAGCTGAGACTGATTTAAGTCAAAAGTGATTGGGATGTTGTCTTGTTGTCGTACGTTAGTTTGAGAAATCATTTTTAGGGAAATATCCACATATTAAAAATTATTAACGTTTTAAAAATATACAAATTGAAGTAGTTAAATAAACTGCTATTTTGCTATACAATAAAAAGAAACGTACAGCAAATTTGTAATCTTAGCGCGATAATTCAAATTATTATGAAAATAACGATTTTAAAATTTTCAATCGGAATAAATTACTAGATCATTTCTAGAATTCATTAATTCACTACATATTTTCTGTTTCCTTATTCTAAAATGTTGTGAATCGCCTAATTTTCCATTTAAAAATATCATTAAATAGTTTATGAAAGCATTTTAAAATATGCGAAATTAATTAATTTTAATGCTTTGTAAAAGAGTAAAAAGTACGTTTTACAATTTTGAAAAGGGTAAAATACTGTAATTTTGCAATTTCAAAAAAGTGTGAGTTACACATTTTGCAGCATTATTACAAAGACGTATTTTGCAGCTTTGTAAAAGAAGTAAAAACTAAAAAGTGCGCACTTTAAAATATTGAAGGGGAAGTAATTATTGTAATTTACACTTGCAATACATTACTAATACTACTAGTTTTACTTTTAGGGTTTTCAAAATATGTATTGGCACTATGTATTAAAAAAAATTAAAAATCTTCAAACAATGGTAGCTACTCATGATAATGACTCATGTTTTATTTTTTACGGTGTATAGCTTTCTCCCAAAAATTACACGTAGTATAGTATTAAACTAGTCTCTCCCTCTTACTCAAAGACTGCGGGAGGAAAATCCTGGATGTTGATAATAGGAAAGACTTTCTATGAGACTTTCATCCCGAGAATTTGAAATTTCTCATTTCTCATTTTAATTCAAACAAAACAAAACGAAACAAGAACAAGAATAAGCTTTTCACCATCTCACTTTTCTCCAAGAACAAGAACCTGTCCCGCTCTCCAATTCCAATCCCGCAGTCCCAATCCCAATCTCAACGCCAACGTCAACTATGTAGCAATATAGTATCTAATACACTCACCATATAGGCATATAAGCATATAGACACATTACATTCTATTTTACATAAAGATTCACACCACACATACCCAGGCCCCCATTTCTATTATGCAAAATACAAAGTCTTTTAGATTAGTTAAACATTTCTTCTCATTTAAATACCCATGCACAACCACTACAACTACAACTACAACTAATACCAATACCTAGTAATATACAATTAAGGTACTGCATAATATAGTACTATACTGTCTACCCTATACTGTACTACATACATACCACCAACTGTGCCTTCACGTATAAATGTAAACGGGCATTCCTACGTACAATAACATAACATATACTTTTGTTCTTTCCCTCAAACACTAAATATGTATACAGTTTCTAGGAATGAAATGTTACGGAATGTGGAAAAGCATTATATTCTAAAGTTTGTATTTTAAATGGAAATGGAAATCTCAACCTTCACATTTGCATTCCAAGTGAGAAGACCCAAAAATAATTATTCCAAGAGAGAGAGAGAGAGAAAGATAGAAAATGAAATGAGAAGCCAAAACTAAAACCAAACCCATAACGAAATCCAAGTGAAATTAAAGGTAAGATGAGAGAAGGAAATTTATAAGGGAAAGCATTATAACCTTAAGGCTATACATACGCGGCCGTGGTGACTGTCCTTCTACTTTCAGCCCTGTCCTGGTCCTGTCTCATGATGTATTCTCAAACGGAAAGTCTAAAGATGAATTATTATTGTTTTACGGATAGAATAAATTGAGACAGAGAGTGAGAGAGCAGAGTGAGAGATTCAATTCAGTTCTGAATTTACAGATGTACATTATTTTCTATTAAGAATCAAGAACCAAGAGTAGAGTTTATGCTTTGTATTTTCAGCAACACACTAAATTGCATTGTAATTTCGTAATTTATTGATAGACGCTCACAGTCGCTAATGATGAAGGTGTACTGATTGTAATTCATGTAAAAATTAATAAAAATACTTAAATTCGTAGATATTGCAAATTGGGATTAAATAATTTTGTTTAATAGTTTAGTAGTAGTAAAAGAAGTAAGTTGTGGATTTTACACCTATAAAAAGATTTCAATTTAATATTGACCTCCTTGAAAATAGTATAAAGAGTGAGTTTTTTATTTATAAAAAACACACACATTTAATCCGTGATTTCTGTGTGTTACATAATAATATGGTCTATGAAGAACCAAAATGTTCCATTTCCAATTTATGCTAGAATTAAAATGAGCTATATGTAAAAAAAAAATATTAAATATAATACATGCTATCAATGTTAATGCTAATCACGAGTTTCTAAAATGACCAAATTGTTTTATTTACATGTTTTTTAAATCAAAACAATGTTCAAATTAAGTGTTTTTTAAAACGTCAAAATGTTCTATTTAAGTGTTTTTTAAAAGTGTAAAATGTCCTATTTAAGTGTTTTTAAAAACTATTCTATTAAAATATTTTTCAAAAGTGCAAAATTTTCTATTTATTTGTTTTTTGAAAAATGCACAAGGTCCTATATACATGTTTTCATGAACTTATTATTTTAATTCTTTCTGTAGATAGTGCAATTTGTTTGAAACTAGACATGGATATGGGTCATTTTGGTTCTTTAGAGACGATATATTGCATAGAGTGTATTCTGCACCTTTATGAAAATGGGAATAATTTTTTAAAGCTATATAGTACACTTTATAATGCTGTAAATAATGAATTTCGCACCACTTTGATGAGGTTTTGCTCAAAATTCTGTAATATAATTAACATGTATATGCATTATATATGAATAGATATAATTAATTGTAGTGAATAGTTAATCTCTGTGAGGAGTTGAATACAGAGTTTAATAGTAGAGTCGTAGTAATGAATAAAATAGAAAAGATTGACGCTGACACTAACTTGGTTTTGGGCTCTATTGGGTTTTAGGTTGAGAAAAAGCCACAAAGTTTGAACGTGAAAATACTCAGGACTAAAAGTTGCAATGCGTATAGCATAGCATATCATAATAGGCTATAGGTTGGTAGTTGGTATGTACTATCTAGATTATAAATTTATACTTTGGGTAAGACTGTGAACTAAAACAAAATTATTTCTTTCCCTATATGTATTAGAATATTCTTCCTATACAGTTGCTATATAGCTACGCTACTGCAGATATATGACTCAAGCTTAGAATTTCCGTTTCCGTTGCCGTTGCTGAAAGTCGTAGAAGAGCGTCGTATTGGATTTTATTTTAATAGAAGCCGCATTCTCACAAGCCATGTCAAGCCATATAATAGAAGAGCCCCTAGTGAAAAACGCTGGGGAAATTAAATATGCAAAATTTGAAGACAAGGAAAGGACTAGACGCGCTCCTTCCTTCCCCACAAGCAGTTTGATTTCAATGGTGGGCCTCCAGAACCAGAAGAGAGAGAAATTCCATGAAAAGTGTAAATTGCGGCTTACGTATAAAGTATATAGCATTTAGCTGTATGTATGGCCACTGCTATAAGGTAACGAGTAGTAATATAGAAGGTTTTTGAATTTTATAGGATTTTCTGCCTGGAAGGAATTCAATTCTGAAGTGTATAAGTAAAGTACCTACACCATTGAAAAGCTTATGAGAGTGGCGTCGTTTTCTAACGATATCTAGATTCCGGATTTTATGTATATCCGTGCGTATTTATACATTTATTATGCGGAATTGCATAGACGCCAGACACTTTCCCCCTACTGAAATCCACAGGGCTTTTCTCTTACCATTTCCTTAGCTTACAACTTTAGACTTTAGAATTAGATACTCCATTATGCATAATACAGTACACTTAACTACCTACATTATATAGGTACATACGGGGGATATACATGTGAATCTTTCTATATCCCTTTTTGTCCTGTGTACGGCTGCTGCTGCTGTCACTGGAGCTGGTGCAAAATTAGATATCTTCATTTATGTAAAAATCTACTACGTCAAAAGTATTTTTAAAAAGTTGAGACATCGAAATTTGCTTTTTTCTAATTTAATGTCCGTTAAAAACGCGTGTCTAGTAGATGCGAAGAATGATTAAAATCACTGTTAGCTAAATGTCACGATTTTTAAAAAATACAATTTAATTTTAATTTTTTTAAAAATTAATCTAATTTTTTTTGGATACTTTTTTGCTGTAAAAATGGCAAAAATACTATATTTGTAGTTTTTTTCAGATGTCCAAATGCATAGATATTTAACGAATAAGGTTAATAGGAATAAGCCACAGAAAAATATTTTTACAAGTTTTCAAAAAGTCAGAAAACAATATTTACAAGTTTTTAAAAAGTCAGAAAACAATATTTACAAGTTTTTAAAAAGTTCGAAAACAATATTTACAAGTTTTTAAAAAGTAACAAAACAATATTTACAAGTTATCAAAAAGTAAATAAAAACTATATACTCACTTTCTGAAAGAATTCAAATTGTTTTTACATGTAATCTCAAAAGCATCAAAATGACTTATTTACACTTTTTTCAAGGATCAAAACTTCATGTTTACATCATTAAAAATGTGTAGTAGTAGAAGTAGTAGATACATAAAACGTTGTCGCGGTATCTCGCTTTAGTACCGTTATGTTTTTTTAAATGTGTGTATTACAACATATTTTACACTTACAAAAACGTATCTACTGCATTTGAACATGCGTAAAACATAAACATATATACCTATACCTTGGTATACAATTAAGTACCTACCTAAATAGACTATCTCACTATCAGAGAAAGTTCCCTCTTTACTCCTCCATTCGCATTTGTGAGTCTTTCCCTTTTGCTTTCCTTTAATTTTCATTTTCATCGTAAGGGTTTTTATTACCAGATATTTTCTCTACTGTTTTATATAATTATATTTTCTATACGCTCACCGTCTTTATTTACATATATACTTCGAATTATGCATTATGGTCTACACAAAAACATAAAAACAAAAGTTGCATATAGGCATTTATACCTGTAGTCTATATAGACTAGCACTGTCTAGTCTCTAATCTCACAATTTACTTTCCCTTACTTTCCGCTTGTGTGGAAACGTGCAAAGTTTCCATGGTAACTTTCCCCTCTTCCTTTTTGCTTTCCTTATATATACTTTATACATATTTGTAAGGTACATGACTATGTACGGCTTCCGTAAGGCTTAAAACTTTTATACACGACGAAGCATAGGGAAAGTTTTCCTTTTCCCAAATTGAAAGTCTGAAATCTAGACGTCCTTCAAACGCTCACCGTTCATCACTCTTTGCTTTATCAACGTCTCCTTTTCTCGCATATATTCACTCTCCTTAGATTTCACAAACTCTTTTCATATCCTGCAGAGAGAATTCCATAGAATTTTCTCTGACAGTCTCAGCCTGAGTTTCAGTTTCAGTAATTATGCGGACGGAAAATGAAAGCTGCTCTCAGAAATTTAATATTCAGCTATCTCGGGTTCGTATATAGTGAGTTCTGACCGTATATAGGGATGATAGGTGTCCTGGCTTTAGTATATATTTGGCTTAATTTACCATGTCGCTATATATAGGCCGGTACTTTACTTATGTAGGTACTATATGTCTAGAAGGCTATATAGTACTATAGTGTGTATAGTCTGTAGAAAAGAGGCGGCGAAGCCATAAGGTGAGGTTTGTCAAGTTTTGATGATGGTTCATTATTTTCTATACATGCAAGTCGACTTTCAATATGAAACTTGTACTTTGTTGCGTATACTTTGAGTAACTTTCTATTACTTTCCAAGTTTTCATTTTCATTTCATCAGAGAGAGAGAGAGTGAGAGAGAAGAAACCTTTTCACTTTTCAAAATAGATCCGTTACAGTTACCGTTACCCGTTAAGTTGAGAACTGAGAAGAGATTCAATTTATGGCCGGATGTTGAGATGGAAAAGGACGAGGAGAGAAAGGGATTTTAAATGGAGCATGGACTTATTTATAGAGAGAAAGGAATTTAAAAGGAAAGACGCCGCCGTCTCTTATGTCACCGATGTCATGGCTAATCAAGCTTTGAGATTCAATTTCCATTTCCATCTCAAACTTAAACTTTCGAGTTCAATTTTAATGTTTCCCGCCTGAGTCTCCTCCATATAAATAAGCCTTCGGCCTTCCAAATCATTTTTATATTTGTGACTTTGATTTTTATTTTCGTTGCCAGAGGTTCTTCATGCTATTGGCTTTAAAAATGTAACCATGTCTCTAACAAAATGGTCAGGGCCGGATAAAGTGAGCGGCCTTTACAGAAAGCCCCCGCTGCCTGAATTTTCAAAAAAAAATCATGTAAATGGAACATTCTGCATTTTTCAAAAATATTTAAATAGAACATTTTGACTTTTCAAAAACATGCAAACAAATTGTTTTGCACACTTCAAAAACTTGGAAATAAAACATTTCATACTTTTCTGAAAACATGTAAATAGAATATTTTGCACTTTTCAGAATCAAGTGAATAGTACATTTTAAACTTTTCTAAAACGTAAATACAACATTTTTGTTTGCCAAAGAAAATCTTTAATAAAATCAAAATCGTGGTTTTTGTATGGAAACAAATTGCTGCCTAAAAGCAATTCCTTCGTCCGGCCCTGAAAATGGTATTTTGGGGGGTATTTACATGTATTCTTTATGGAGATCATTATTTTCAAATTCGCAATTTCAAGTACACAATTCCCAATCTGGGAAGATTTACAAAGTCGTTTGTTACACAATTTCTGTAGAAATTTCTGTAGAAGGTCCACATTTGCATTT
Organism: Dicyrtomina minuta; assembly: GCA_949802685.1. NCBI lineage: Eukaryota > Metazoa > Arthropoda > Collembola > Symphypleona > Dicyrtomidae > Dicyrtomina > Dicyrtomina minuta. The sequence continues at coordinate 43,601,243 of OX461808.1, read as the reverse complement.
GAAATTTCAAGATAAAAGCGCCTAACAAAAACGATATTGCTATATAGTCTGACCATGACTGTGCTATATGCGTATACCGGCATCTACGTACCGTACCGGAGTACTGGTCCCGCGCTCATCCACCTAAAGCTCTTTACGGAACAGGAACGGTCACAGTGGGAATTTCTAATGGATACTTGAGAACGTTTCATGACAGTAACGGTGGACATTACAAATTAGCAGACACTCTCCAAAACTCTCAACTAAACTCCCAGTCTGTAGGCAACACAGTACATATACTGACTGATATAGTCTATTGGATTGGAGCGATGACGATTATAGCCACAAGCACTGAAAAGCATGTCTTTAATTTATATTGTTATAAATGCGACGACGATACGACCTCCATTCCTTGAATACTTCATTTATTTCTCCAGTAGGTACCTACCTACTTATACTGGTACATAATATGTATACAGGTTCCCCGCCTGTACTTTAAATGGTCTGTTAATGCTCCAGATTTAGCAAGATAAGTAGTAGAATATCTCTACTACATTTCTAGTTCTCAAATATTACTCATTAATACAAAACTTTCCTTAGTAGCTACATACTTGAATACTTTAACCATCAATATGCAAATTTATTTAATACGTAATTTTAGAACAAATAGAACTTTAGATTTCGAATCCAATTCCACTAGTCCGAATTCAGCAGTATAATAATTGCAAAACAAGTTACACAAGTACCGACGTAGCACGTAAGTATATAGTGCAAAGTGCAATATAAAAATTATCAAAATCGAATTATTGATGCTGATAAAAACGTCTTAATTTTCATAGGCGTTGATTCGATTAATTTAGAATTTAAATTTCATTTCAACTGACATTTAAAATTGGGATATTATAGACAAGACAAAAACACTAAACCTACATACACATATAAAAACTGAAACACATAGCGAGATAATTTATTTTGTATTTTATGCTAATAACCCGCACGTGGCGGACGCACCATAGGTACAGATACTGGAATGATTGACGTATATAGAGCTACTGGCAAATTTAATATTATAGAATTAAAATGGTGGTGTGTAGTGAAATACGAATCAAATTATAAGATTATAATCAATTCTATTCTTTTTAGTATGGAGAAAAAGCACTCATATTAGAGGCATGAAAATGTATGAAAACAAAGCCCCCATTAGAATTGCCCACAAGCGCAGTATATATTTTAGGGGCAGATGATAATATTTTATTATTATGTAAATGTACCTATATAATATACAATTTTTATTTTTTGAATACTTAACGATAAAAAAAGAATTTGCAAGTGGCGTTTACTACCAACAAGAAGAATAAGAAAGATTAAGATGTGAAAGGACTGTTAGCTACATGTATGAAGATAGGCACAATGTAGCCAGATTGTGGATATATGCATACGCCATTATTTATTATAAGCGACTGGGACTGGGACTGGTCCATGTCCAGTTTTGCATAATGTATGATGATGAAAAATTGGGGGTGTATACCAGAAAGAATCTGTAGCATGTGGGTGATGCTGGATGTTTTAGTTATGATGCTATGCGAATCTGTAATATCTGTAATTGCATTTAAATGGTAGTGATTAATACAGTAAGAAAGATAGGGATGTTTTTTGGTAGTTTAAGACTTTGAGAAGTAGACTTGGAAATAATCGTAATCTGTCTCTTACCTGGACTTGACTGCTGATGTTCATAGGATGATTCATGGGCATGTTCATATTCATATTCATGGGCATGGGGTTCATCTGGAGATTCATGTTCATGGGATGACTGTGTGGAGCCACGGCAGCTGACATCGTCATCGACATTGAGGAGGAGACCACTGGCGGAGGCTGTGTCATGAAGTACATCTTTTTCTTTATACTTTCTTTTACTTTTTCTGTTTTTATTTTTTCCACTTAAGTTGTTGATGTTGATTGATGCCTTGAGAAATTTTTAAATTGTATATATGTATTTAAGGCACTAGGTTCTGGTTCTGTTTTGCGAACTGTTAAAACTAAGCTTAAACTTGGCCACTTTTTGTTTAGTTTGTAATTTTTTAACGATTTATAAAGTTACACGCTGCACGTTATTTGAACTAAACTTTAATTTTAGTCACTATTCGTATCAAAATTAATTTACTATTCAACTTACTCAATTAAAAATCAAATTAAGACAATTAACAGTTAAAACGGTGAAAACCACTGAATGTTCGCGTATTTGTTAGTATGTATGTATGTTATTGTGTGTAAGTATAAAAATTAAAATACTGTGACAGTAGAGGTAGCACAAACAGTATTGCGTATAATATGTAACACATTACCAATGGATAACTTGAGCAGCACTCTCAAAATTAATAGCAGTAAAAGCGGTGACACAAATTTTTGTTGTTTTTGTTTGTCAAAAAAATCTCATTGGGTCAATGTCAAATCCAGCAACAAAATTCCCAACTAAATTCCTTTTAAAAACTGCTGTATTTTTAAATTTATGGTTTAAATGCCGAGGGTTAAGTAATTAATTAATTAGAAGTCCACAATTTTTATTAGTTTAGTTTCTAGTTTAAAAAAAAAATTGTAGTCACGCAATAAACAACACGGAGCACTTTGCAAAAAAAATCAAATTACGTGTCTATTTTTGTATTTATTTATAATGTTAAAACGTGAGGCACAAAACAAAAATTCACATTAGCTGCAACAGCATAGGTTCTTTGGCGCATAAAATTAATTTACACTCACAATCTAATCCTATACTAAATTCTCGATAATTTATTTTATCTTTTTTTTTAAAAGCTTGGATTCAAAATTTTGAAAAATAGAAATACTGATTGTAAAGTTTAGAAATGAAAATCCTCTTTTAAACTTGAATTACTTACAAGGGAAACTAGCTATATCCATATGGGGCATATATTTTTAAAAAATAACCAAAGTTTTTAAAAATAAGAAATTTAAAAAAAAGATTATTATTAAGTTTACGGTAAAAATAACTATAACACTATTAAATCCGTTTGCATATATTTCTACCCTATATTCAATCTATATTGGGATCGGATTTGTCCATACTATAGATAGTAGTCAGTAGAAACAAGTTTCGATCTCCAATAAAAAAAAATCAGTTAAGAATCAATACAACAAAAAAAATCTATAAAATTGCAACGGTAATTGGAATTGCAATAGTAATACACTGGCTGACCAGCTTATATTCTCAACAGACAAAAATAGAGAGAGATAGACGCTAAACGAAGAGCTACCCACGACCACGACCACATGAAATGAAGAAACTGCTTTAGCTTTTAGAAAATTTGAAAAATTCGTCTTCACACCTTCAAAGTCCACGTTCATAGCCTTGTCCTATGCTCTATCGCTATCTTTATCGTTCGCATTAAGTAAAAATAAAGAAGAATAATAATAATACATAATAAATACCTGCACAGAGAAACGAGAAGAACATGGGCATGTTCTCATTCCCATAAGGAGTCATTTAAGGAAAAATTCTAAATGCTATATACACACTATATTAAGAATCTATAGCGTGTAGGTATACCGTATGTCGTATCATGTACGTAATACGTGTACTTAATAAGTTTCAGTGAGCATCATATTGAATTCCGTCGTTCGTAATGCTAAGTACCTGGGCGGACGGTAAGGAGGGTGAGGAGCCAATGGGGAATGCGGGACGATTTTTCTATAGAATTTAAAAAAAAACTACAACAACTTTATGTATCCCTATCTATCTGTATCTGCCTGTTCAAAAAGTCAAAGAAAAGAAATTGAAACTAAAAGAAAAGGAATAGGTAGGTAGGTAGGTAGGGATCTACCTCTATCATGTACCTACCGTATCTATATACCCTCCAGTTCCCGATAGTTCCACACATGGCTATAGGTTCAGCTATACATTACACTACATGCCTATTATTCATATTGCTTTATTGCCTACCAATTTCCCATTCAATACCACACCTCACTCTGCCTACATATTTATGAATTTCACTAGCCAGCGTCCAAATAAAGCGGAAAACGGAAAGCGAAAAAACTGAAAAGCGTCCCATAAGGAAACTTAACGGTTCTTCTATGTCTTTATTCTGGCCCTGAATTTTTTATAGTACATGTACCGAATATACCTATAGCGCTTTGACTGGTCTCATAGTTAGTGCTATGGTGCAGCTCTTTGTAAATGGCATTGGTCACAGAAAAGGAAGCCTAAGTAGCAAGGAAGGAAATAAGGAATCTTTCCAGAAAAAACTGGATCTCTTTATCATTATTTCTGAGACTTGAGACGAAAAAAAATAAAAAATAAAACGAGACATTACGATTACGAGCGACAAGCCAGTATTTATATGCGAGGGCAGTCCCGCTGGACAGTATACTCAAAACATATGACATACATTCTTTGTAATATGCGCACAATAAATTACGATTACGATTACGACGTCCATCCTTTATATTTAGTATATATTATAGTATGCAGGACATAGCCGTTGTATTTCACAGTGTACAGTTTCAAAATGTAACGGGATTTGTTCCCAAATTAAAAATTACACCATCAATAGAAACAACAATCTACATTGTCCAAAGTCCATACACTAGAAATATGAACGGAGAAACGGGATCTTACAATTTTTTAATTAAATTTCTGATTGTGAGAAAATTCAAAAATCTATTGAATTTATTTCACCGTGTAAATATCATCTCGTCCCCCCAACAGGAAATCAATGAGGAAATCTGGAAAAAAGCTTAATTCAATAGAATGGGGATCTCAATCAAAAACTGGACCAGGACCATGACCAGAACCCAGAGACCCAGACGATGACAAGTTTTACCATAGCGCATATAATAGATACAGTATAGTAATCTACGTGATTTCTCAGATTCAATGCCCATATTTCTCTGTGAAAATTTGAAGAAGTTCACATTATGTGTAAAAATAAAAAAGACACAAAAACTGGACCTGGTCAGGTTGGTTATTGCATTGATATATTATTGTTCATATGTACAGATCAATGTAAAGAGATTGACACACGAGTAAAAATGGAGATGAGAGTGGAGGGTGATATGATGCGGCCATCTCAAAATATTTTCACACGGAAGCAAAACAAAGATAAAACTGGACCAAGAGTATCTTGTTCCCATGAAAGACCAGTATTGCAATTGAAATTATTGCTAGTAATGGACATGGTCATGGGATCATTATTACCATTGCAATACCATTACATATCGAAAAGATGACAAATCTTACAAAATAATCCTATGCATATATACATATAGCCCATTCAATGTCCGTAGCACCCAACCCAAACAAACAACATTTTCAAAGTAGAATTCCTACATATATCTGTAGGATAGAAGACAAGTGTTCGTCCAGAAGGATTATAATAGAACCTGGACCCAGGTTAGCTTTGGTTCCCACAAGGTGAGTTTTTGATCTTATATTATGTATATTGTAATTGCATGGCATCATGTGAGATATGATGTTTTGTTTTTGAGCAAGGAATAAAAACGTGGACCTCATCTCTCATCTGCTGCTCCTGTCTCATCTCGCTCACGTAAATTAGGAACTTCCTCGTCCATATACAAAGCGGGATATATAGTTGCTCCCCCACCTCGCCGCGCTGGATATATAGTTGCACTGGACAGTAGAAAAATTCCAGGATCCAGTTTCCAGGATCCAGGTTCTCGGCCTGAGTCTGGTATGGGCTGAGTGAGTATGTGAGTAGTATGCACATAGCTGTCTGCGGATACGGAGACTGCGGATGCATAATGTATTGAACATTGAACTGTGAGATGGACATGGACATGATCATGGACAAGGAGATCCGTGTTGTTTGAGATGCAGTGTGAAAACACGTAGCAGCTCTCACCTCTTCTTCCTCCCTGTTCCTCTACTCGTAATAATGTAATATCTTGCCCACTAGATTTTTTTATTAGTGGAAACGGCAATTGAACTATTATGCTACTGTCTACTATATATATGTAGCCCATCTGATTTTTAATTTCCTTTCTTTCTCATTTTTCTTCTTTCTTTTTAAAAAAATATCTGTAGACATTTTTCTAGTGCTTGATTTTTCCCAATGATATTTTTGCCTTTCAATTTCCTATACTATACGAAATGCTTCCAATAAAATCCTTCCCCTTCCCCTGCATTATTATTATTACTGACAGAAAGAATACAGTTCCGTGCTTTTTGGTGATTAACCAGTATGTAGTCTGTGAACTGTGAACGGTGAACTGGACACGATCTAAATTGTACAGACTTCATTTTGGATGGGAATTTTTAGATTTAATGCTGTAAGGTTCGTATTACAGTTATATCGTCTGTGAAGAACCAAAATGACCCATATCCATTTTTAGTTTCAAACAAAATGCACTATCTACAAAAATATTAAAACATGTCTTGAAAGGATTTAAATAGAATATTTTGTACTTTTCACAAAAATGTAAATAGAACATTTTACACTTTTCAAAAACATGTAAATATGATATTTTACACTTTTAAAAAACATGTAAATAGAGCAATTCACACTTTTCAAAAACATGTAAATAGAACATTTCACACTTTTCAAAATGTTATTTTCTTAATTGACGTTTTACGCATGTTTCGCATTTTGTTTTTACGACATGGCTTATTTTGATTCTAGCTTAAATTGGATATGGACCATTTTGGTTCTTTACAAACGATATACAGTTTTATCCGTACAATTTTATTTTTTGAGGTAGGGCCCTATTACCTAGATACTACGTAGGTAGGTACTTTATATTTTGAGTATTAAATGTAAATGTTCGTATTGGTATATCATACGAGCTGCATTAATGTAATTACCTACATACATTGATGCATGCAATATTTTAATGCGTATATCAGTTGTCTGAAACTGTGTAATATGTAAGAAATTTGAGTGAAAAACAAGGAAAGTTTTAAAAATTCAGTAAGGATCCGTCCACTCACACTCACTCTCATTCGCCATCAGGTTTCCATTAAGTTTCAAATAAGAAGCTGCTGGCGCTTGCTGACAGTCTGCTTACGTACTAAATACCATGGAATGTCCAAAAGGTGTGATATTTATGTTAAATTTAAAATTACACGTTAATTTTTAACTATCTATACAGAACTGCCGAAATTCGAATTGATGGTAAACCATAAAGTCCTGCGGGCGTAAAGCATTTTTAGTAGGCATTTTAGCTTTTGAATTTTGAACAGCTGTGTGTAAGTAACGGCTAGGTAAGGCTGATGGGATTTGGGATTGGGAATGCGGGGTAAGCTAAGAAAATATCTCTGCTTTTTAAACAGTAACCAAATACCGAAGCAACACAGGTTTTAAGGAACGTGCCGTGTTTATGTCTGTAGCTACGTAGGTAGGTACATCTGAGAACTCTCGACGCTTCTGCGGTTTATTTGCTCCACACAAAGTTTTACGGTGTTTTCAATTCATACTTAAAATTAATATAATTTACAATTTAATTCTAATAATTATAATAAAAAACAAATGAATATCTTACAATCCTACTGTTAAAGATCTTTTAAAAACTGATTGAGCTAAAATAAGGAGAACATTTCAGAGAAGTTATTTCAAATTTAAACTGTTGTATTTTTCAAAAGTTATAATAATTGCGCTAAACATATGAATAATTTGCTTATAAATCCCATTCAAGTTTTCCCGAATTGAATTTTAAGCTTCAAACTTCATATTAAAAAGAAATAAAAATATTTTTTGTAAAATTACCAATATATTTAAGAAAATTGAAAATCTTAGATGCAAAAAGTGCTAAAAAACAAATGAAAGAAAAGAAATTCTAAAAATAGCTCCGAACACGGAATCATGGAGGAACCTTAAGAAGAGACGAGACACACACAGCGCATTTTTTGAGCGCATCCATGAAAATAAAATGGACGGAGATAAGTTTGAATGCCCTCCTCCGATCCGAAATCCGTACCACAACCATGACTACGACTACGACTTCCCGCAGGAAAACTCTCAACTTTCCTTCCTTCTTCGCCTTTATTATTACTCTGCATATATATCTACCTAGGTACCTACTTGCCACATCTTCCATTCCCCCTCTCTCTCCATAGGGATGTGCATAGGTTTCGTTTCGGTGTCGGTTTTCGGTTTTCAGTTTGAGCACTCGCTTCCACTTGCACTTCCAGATCCAGATCCAGTTCCAGAGGCAGACACTTGATTGGTTTCAGTTTTCTCCGACTCCCGGATGATAAAGCTCCCGCAGGCCGAATCTGAATCTTTCTAGGAACCAACTTCTTTGCCAGTCCCTCTCCTCCCGCTTCTCTCGCGTCTCATTCAGTTAGATGCTCACTATGTACGTACAGCAGTAGTCGCAGTATAGTGCCCCTGCCTCGCTATGGCCATGGCCATCACTATCGTGTGGTAGTAGACAGACGCCGAGAGTTTTGTTGAGTGAGAGAGAAACTCCCCGAGAGTTTTTTGTGTGTGTTAAAGCTGACGTTCCCATTCCCGTTATCGCCTTACCCACCCGCATGCTCCAATAGATTCTTTCCAGAAGCCAAGACAAAAAAGATAAGGCAACAACGAGGGAAGGGAAGAACTATATCGGGTCTCGGTTTCGGTCTCCGTCTCCGTCTCCGTCACCGTCTCGGGCAAGTCAAATAAAAATCTAGATGTATCCGTCATGAGCCTCCATACTTTAGCCGCCGTCAGCCAGCGGGCCTCCATAGCTCCTTCCCGTTGAAGTTAAATTTTGAATTTCTTCGCAATTTCATCGCATTTCTTCTGAATTTAAATTCGCCGTTGGCGTTGGAATCGGCATTGGCTTTGTAATTTTAACATTAGCGTTCTCGAGATCCATTAAAATTTTCCTTTCATAATATTTTGAGATACGATATATAGCAATGAGGGTGGGGGGAAAGTGAGGATACTTTTCAAATAATGATGTAGGTAGGGAGGAACCTATGAAGGTGGGCATATGTATAAGTATTGCTATTTTTGATTCTTCAGTTATGTAGTTGATGGTTCTGGTTCTGATTCGGGTTTCTCCTGCTACTGACGTGACGTTTTTGTTAATGTTGATGGTGATATTATCCACCATGGAGTTGCATTTGTGCTGCGTTGCTTTGTCCGGGCTCAAAGTTTGTGAATTCCGGAATTATTAATTCAAATTTCCTTCTTGGTAAAATTATCATGGAAAGAGTGACAAGTAAAAAACTGTGTGACAGACCTGGGGAGCTGATGCTACTTTATAGCGACCCAGTTTTCTGAAGTCAAAAACCGAAAACAAATTTCCGGCAAATAAAAAAATATTGTAGCATGTTGGCATGCATAAAAATAGAATTTTAATGACATTGAAAATAAATCAATACTGAAAGAATTTACAGTGCAATCTAGCACAGCACAATATTTATGTGGTATTTTTAGTAAGTGATTATTAGTAAAATAAATAAATTCAAAATCGCTTATATTTTCCCAACCATACAAATTTGTGGCATTTTGTATTTACAAAAGCTGATTTACACTTGTTTTGGAATTTTAAAAATAGCCTGAGTAGGTAAAAAACTGGCACTTTACAAATATAGGAAATAAAATGATATAACAATTTCAAAAAATTGCATGTAGACCGATTGGGCTTTTTACAAATAACGGAGTAGGCTCACACTTTTAAAACTATACTACAAATTTAATTTTAAGCTTAAAAAAATGGCGAATAATCCAATATTATGTTTTCATAGTAATAATTTGTTTTCATGACAAAAATATTATGCAAATAGCTAATTAGTTTTTGCGAATAAAAATTGAATCATTTGATTTTACAATTTAAAATACTGGAATTAGAATTTTTTGCATTTAAAAAACTCAACTATATGCCTCTGTACACTGTACTGCGATGCTACATGCTTGCCTATTTTAATACTTGCATTGAGTATATAGCATTTGTAATATAATTATATCACCAACGTCATCTCCTCACACATATAGAGAGAGAGAATAGGGACCAACCAACCAACTCTAAAAGTCTAATGGTACGTACATATGGAAATTTTGCATAATTAAAGCAAACTCTTAAACTCTTCAACATTCCATCCTGTCGTACATGTGGACTATAAAAGAAGGGAAGTTGAAGTTTAGTCGAGCATCTCAACATGGAAGTTACATACAATCTGTGTAAACTTAATTAGAGATTCTTGAGTAGTGAAGCAAAAGAGTAATCTCGTCATCATAGTTTCGTTTATGGAAGTATCTGGGCATATGTATGTACGTCCATAGAAGAAACTATACTGCTTACGTTAGTTCTACGGACGAAAATACCAAAAGTACGACGAAAGTAGGAAAACGAAATTTCAGATTCAGGAAATTTGCATTAACTTTCAGTTTTGTGAGTTAAACAATATTACTATAATTATATAAGGATATAGATAGATATAGATACAAGGACAGACTAACTGTATATAGTGTAGTGAGACACACGGTTTTGGTACCGTTCCCCGTTCCCGGTCCCAGTCGAACATTGACATAGACATGTAAAACTTGAGCCACACTTTCATTTCATATTATTACGCATACTTTCGTTATCCTTCGTCCATTACTTTCCTCAAAACTAAAACTAAAACGGAAATACTCTCACTCATTAGCATTAGTTAGCTATTAAAATGTGGACAAGGGAAAGTCAAAGTCTCTTCAAAATCCGCTTCCTTCCACTTTCTAATACTTTTCCTAAGTAGACTCCATCCAAATTACACATAATTACATATATTCCCCCTCCAAATAACTTCCAACTGCAAAATAACTCTATCTCAGCATTTAAGTTCAAAACTTTGTAATATCGTCTGTGAAGAACCAAAATTGTCCACTTCCAATTTATGCTAGAATTAAAATGAGCTATGTCAAAAAAAACAGTAAATAAGATACATGCTCACAATGCTAATCACAAGTTTCTAAAAGGATCAAATTCTTCTATTTACATATTTTTGAAAAGGTCAAAATTTTCTATTTAAGTGTTTTAGAAAAGTGTAAAATTTTCTATTTAAGTGTTTTAGAAAAGTGTAAAATGTTCTATTTAAGTGTTTTTGAAAAGTACAAATTGTTCCATTTACATATTTTTAAAATCATCAAAATGTTCAATTTACATACTTTTTAAAAAGTTCAAAATATTCAATTTACATGTTTTTCAAAATTGCAAAATATTCTATTTACTAGTATTTTTAAAAATGCACAAGGTTCTATTTACATGCTTTCATGAACCTGTTATTTTAATTTTTTGTAGATAGTGCATTTTGTTTGAAACTAAAAATGGATATTTGATTTGATTTTGATTTGACTTGCGATATGATTTGATGATTTGATTTGATATGGGTCATTTTGGTTCTTTTTACAGACGATTCATTATTGAAACTTACCTACAGGAATAAAGCCATAGTTTGAAATCCAACGATAGGATATTTGTAGTCAATCGAAAATGACTAACTTAATCGTATAGTTATACATATTTTAAATAGAGTTTTAACATTGAAATTTTTCGATCATTCAGATAGAATATTTTGCTTTTTATTTATTTCAAGCGAGGATAACTACACGACCGACCAATAATTAATTTACTTTACACTTAAGGATTTTCTGATGTTGAAGTAACTTATGCAGGTATATATAGCTATCATACTTAGGTATGTACGAAGGTAGAAGCAGAGAAAATGTGAATACTTTGTCAAAGTTAATGTTTGAGTCTATGTTTCTGTTTCCCATTTCCATTTTCTAGACGTGTTTTTGTTTTTATCAATCAAGGGAAATCTCAGTGAAAACTTTTCCTCTATCGCATTACTTACTTTATCCTTTATCAGGTTGAGTAGGGCTTTGGAAATTCTGCAGTAAAGTTCTCTCTCATGTTGTCCCTTCTCTGTCCTCACAGTCCTCCCATGTCTCATACTTCCAAGACTAAGTCAACTTCGACTTTGACTTCAACTTTCTATCTCATTACATTTTAATTACTTCACTTTGACTCTACTCGCTAGTCCTTCCTTCCTTCCTTCCATCTACTCTACACAAAGACACTCTAAGAGAAGCACTAAAAGTTCTTTCACTTGCGTCACACTTCCACTTCCCTCCCATTTTAACTTTAGCAGTGTAAAAAGGGGACATCGGAAACTAATTACACCAAAAACGAACTTGCCTATAGGTTATTACGTATTTTATAAAGACGGTAGCGAAAAATGTAAGTTATGTAGAAATGTTTTTTGAGCAGTCACGTTCAAAATTTTACTTTAAATTTTAGGATGTAGGTACAAATTATTCCAAATATCATTTCACTTCAGTATTACCAATAACGAGCGGCTATTCTGAAATTAACAATTTAACTTTCAAAATAGAACAAAATTTTATCACAAATTATTTAAAAGAAAAGTTATGTGGATTTTCTAACAATTCTTGAATGACAAATACCGAGTATAGCAACCACATAGCAGCACCACGCTTTACGAAATAAAAACTGAAACCTTCTTACCATTCAAAAATGAGCCCGCACAGTATAAAATACGAATTAACGAGTTATTCACATCACTTATGTTCACAGATTATTACGATTGAAAAAGACACAAAAAAATAGAAGAATTTCTTCGATCAACTTAACGCAAGTGGCCAGGAGTCCATGGTATGTTATGCAAATGTAAGCTATGCAGACTACTGTACGTATTTAAGACGGTTGATAATTATTAAAATTGTCCATTAGAAATGCAGAAGCCGTCCCCTTCAATGTAAACAAAAATGTTAACAATAACAATAAGAAGGCTGAGCGATTCATCATAATCTCCAAGAAGAAATCCCAAGACGCTCAAAATGATACTAATTATCTGACGTCAGTCTCAGTTCCTCTGTTCAACAATCAGCCACAGTTTCAATGCCTGGATTTCAGCCCATTTAAATAACACATGGAGAAGTACACACACACACACAGATTTAAGTATTGGCTTCGCCTTTGAGTTCAAAATTTAAGTCTGTACTTAAGAGGAATAGGCAGATACAAGATGTAATGCAGATTGCCACCTTTTTCTTTCCCGTTGGTTCTTTGGCTTGGCCTTTTACATTTACCAATCCTTTTGCCTATGCCTTTGAAGTCTCAAGTTTGAAATTTGAAGCTTGACGTTTGCCAGAGATTAGAGCGAGAGAGATGTGATATGAATATTATTTAGTGTACAATGTGATTTAATATTTGGAAAGTAATTGAACCCTGTCGTTGGAAATGTCGAGGAGGACGATCTGATCTGCCCATAACTATTCAATAACTGTTTCATTGTTACACCCAGTCACATTGTTAGCTTCTGTGATACGAGAGATTGAGACACGATACCATACTTTGGGCTTCACTGGAAAAAATCAAATTCAATCCAGTTTGCAACAAGTAAAAAAAACGAAAGCCATTGAAATATATACATAAATTTATGTGTGTAGAAAATCATCAAAAAGCTGTACGACATTATATAGTACTAGCGTACGCGTTATGTATATAGGCATAAACTCAGCTTTCTGTATTGGCACTGGTACAGATAGCTGCAGTAAATAATTTTAAAATTTAAAAAACCGATTTATCAAAAATTGTCCCGCTGTTCCCTGGTATACCTTTATAAGCATGCATTTAATTTTACAAAATAAAATATCGTCTGTGAAGAACCAAAATGACCCATATCCAATTTAATCTAGAATCAAAATGAGCAATCAAAATGTCATAAACACAAAATGAGAAACATGTCTAAAATGTTAATTTGGAGTTTTGAAAAGCGTAAAATGATCTATTTACATGTTTTAAAAAAAGTTCAAAACGTTCTAATTGCATGTATCAAAAAAGTTCAAAATGCTCTATTTGCATGTTTCAAAAAAGTTCAAAATGTTCTAATTGCATGTTTTAAAAATTTCAAAATATTCTATTTGCATGTTTTAAAAAAGTACAAAATGTTCTATTTGCATGTTTTAAAAAAGTTCAAAATGTTGCGTTTGCATGTTTTTAAAAAGTGCAAAATGTTGTATTTGCATGTTTTTAAAAAGTGCAAAATGCTCTATTTGCTTGTTTTAAAAAAGTACAAAACGTTCTATTTGCATGTTTTAAAAAAGTTCAAAATGATGCGTTTGCATGTTTTTAAAAAGTGCAAAATGTTGTATTTGCATGTTTTTAAAAGGTGCAAAATGCTCTATTTGCTTGTTTTAAAAAAGTACAAAACGTTCTATTTGCATGTTTAAAAAAAGTTCAAAATGTTCTATTAATGTTTTTTTATAAGTGGAAAATGTTCCGTTTAAATGCTTTCGAAACATATTTTACAATATTTTTGTAAATATAGTGGATATTGCTTTTAGCTAAAAATGGATATGGGTCATTTTGCTTCTTCACAGACAAATATTTACTAAATTAAAAATTTATATTGCATAGATTATCAACCTACCTATATAGTATAGGGCCGAATCAAATAATATACATGTATGCATAAAAAACTGAATATCGGATTTAAACTGAATACTAAATACAATACGTTATGATGTAAAAATAATTTGGAAAAATCGGGGAAAAAGCTTTTGCCCTACGAAACCAGAACGACGTTGTAAAAATACAACATGTAGTTGTTGGCGTCACATTGATTTCAATTTTTTGATCTGTATTGAATTCTCTTAAAAAATTCCACGTGGAAACTGGAGCTGGAAAAGAATATCTACATAGTAGGTATAGGCTTTACAGTATACGTTACATACCAAACAAACGGGGAAAAAAATTAAAATTCCATAAAAATGAGGAGAGCACATGCTGGAGCCGAAAGGTAATCGAAAGCCAATTTTCCGTACATAGCATATGTAGGTACCTAAGTGCACTATAGTACACGCGAGTATATGCGTTACACAGAAATAATGTGTCCCGCGTTCATAAAAAATAGACGGGAGACCTCCCTGTATTTCTCTCTCCCAAAATATGCACCTTTACCATTCACGATCATCTAATGTAATTTATTTGAGAGCATATTACAGACGCATTTATTAGACGGAGTTTGTTGTGAATCTGTTGGACTAATTGTCATATTACGTTTCTGTACATTAAAAAAGCAGTAACTTATTTAGCGTATATGTACAGTAGCACTGACAGAAGGAAGGTTATTCCATGTCATAAGTAATACGTGGTGTGGGCAACGGTAGCAGTTTGGAGTTGTACTACCTTCAAGCTATAGCTGACAAGTCCAGTACCAGTCCCAGTACCAGCTCCAGACAGACAAGCAGTCACTACCACTGAGAGACCACCGAGAAAAACCTGTTCTAAGTGTTCCACACTGATCATTAACAAAGCTTGAGAGAGACTCAATGCAAAACTTTCGAGTTGGACTGAAAAGAAAGAATAATTGATTCACACACACAGTCCAGTCCAGTCTCCGTCTCCAGTCCTCCAGCTTCGTCCCAGGCTTTATTATTATTGCTATACTGTATAAACACTACTCAAATTATTCTCTACACATCACGTACTACTTATAGGGACTGAGTATATAGTATGAAATAATGCAATATTCAGAATCTGACTGATTTTAAGCGACAAACTTTTACACACGAACCATTTTTCTCACGCTGAGATTTTCACATTGAATTCAAATTCAAAATCAAATCCTACGGCATTCAGCACTCACATTCATTGGACTATGTAGTAGTCAGTTCAGATGTTGTTGGCTGTTTAATGTGGTTAAGCTTCAGGTGGAATGAAGAAGTAGTAGAAAGTATAAAATTTATAATAATGTAATTTTACAGCGTACATATATGCACTTCAGAAACGTGTAATAAATGATTAAACGGAATGCATGCAGTGATGCAGTAGTAATGATATAAGTAAAAGCATAACCATAGTAGCCACGGCGTTAAATGCTAAGGAAATATCTTAATATCTTAACCCAAATTAATTCGCAACGTTTAACGATTGTAATAAAACTTTACATAGGATATTCACTTCTTCATAATTTCTTTGAATTGTAAATGGAATTGGTCTGATTTTGATTTTTGATTCTGATATGATATCTATTTGATTGATTGGCTTTAATTTGTTTATCAGATCATAGCCATATTATCTGAGATGCTAAAGTCAGAATCAAGATTGCTAGTCTATGTGATAGCTATAAGCTATAACTATGTAAATTGTAATGTGAATTCATAGTAAGAATAACGGTTTGAAAGGATTTAAGAATGGCAAAATTTGTGTAGATACGTAAAAAAGGGGCAACAAAACGTTTTTTTAAATTTAATGTTTAAAAGAATTTTCTGTGGTTGAAGTTGTAAATAATATAAATTAATTCAATGAGGTCTTGTAAACGAAAACGCAAACGTTCTACCAACCAGTGCAAAGTGATTAGAAAATTAAGAAAATCAGAGCTTACCTAAATACAAAAGAGAGGGTCATAAAGTGGTATATTTTTTCTTGACCCCCCAATACTATGATTATAATTTTATAATTTAAATAGTGAGAATGTTTAATATCCCTATAAAACGTTCCACACGTGTTTTTTAACACAAATGAAAGTTTTATAAAAAAAATAATGTATGAGATAGTGGTTACAAATAATTTATTTTATTAGCGAGAAATATTTAGTGGAAACTTTGCAATTACAGTGATTTTTACATTTTTTGAATAATTCATATTACCGATGCATATTACGAACAGACTCAGTAATAAAGCTGAGCTAAATAATGACAAAAACCAAAATACTAATAATAGAACTTGTCGAGAACGAATCAAATGCCATACCACTCTATTAAAAAAAACAACCCAATCCACACCCAAAAATAAAAGAAAAGTGTCTAAACCCTCAATTTTAAATTGTAGACATCACGCCAAGTCAAACAAGATTTAGAAACACGGGAACAAAACAATGGTCGTTATCAAAAATAGTAAATGTGTGAAAAGGGGGCGTGTCCGCTTTGTTCATAGATTTTTACAATGTACAGTATAGTGATGTAGTGAAGTACATTTAAAAAAATAAATTCTGCTGCGAGGTTTACCGTCTGCATTAACCGTCTGCTCCCATCCTCCTGTGGTCCTTATACAAAAAAGAAATGTAAATATTTCAAAATTTTAAATAATTATTTTTACTTTCAAATTTCAATTGCCGGTGTTTACACAAAAACATTCACACTCTAAATACACACATACATTTGAATGCTAATTAACTTTCGAAATAAGTAAAGTAGTAGGAACTATGCAAACTCCCCACGTCCTGTGAATAGTTCAAATTCAAATCAAAAGGGAAACTTGTAACTTTCAGTTTCTTTGTGGCGTGTATATTCTGTTTTGGTTTGAGTAACAAACGCATATAGTAGAGATTAAAACTGATTAAGAAATCCATACCCTCTGCACCCATCACGTACTTAGGTAGATATAGGTACATGTTTAAGTTTAGTAAATTTTGTGGTGTAATCAGTAAATTTAAATTTTGTTGAATTTCCATATATTCCGTAAATTCCGTGTTCATTTTGGATGATTTTGTTATTTCAGCGTTTTGTTTCTAGTTTCCGCGTCTTTTGTTCTTGTTCATGCTTTAACTTGAGAATGAGACTCTGGAGCTGAGATGGAGACGGGCCATGAAGGAGGGCGTGATGAGGGGAAAGGGAAAATAACGAAATACATATTACATATATAACAAAACGAAAAGGAAAACTAAAACTAAACTAAACGGAAATGAGGACCAAGTTTAAAGGAAAGGAAAGGAAAGAGTACGAGTAATAAATCAAATAGGAAAATAATAATACGCGAGACATTTCTCTTCTCATGAAACATCTCCATAAATCTTCAAGCTCTCAGACTCTACTACACTCCACTCTCTGCCTGTGTACTATACAACGTACATATATAAAGTCTCCAGATTTCTGCACTGATACTACACGGCAACTTCACTAAGCGAATATCCAGATTTCAGATACAGGGAAATAATGTGAGAAAGATGCCAAGTCAATTGTGAATATATTATAGAAAATTCTACCACCAACAAACCAGTTCAGTCACACGCAAACTAGACGTAGGTAATGCACATAATGTACTGAGCAGACTATGAGGCGTAAGTTTTCTTCCATAAAACTATACACTAGCTACTAAGTCCATGATCTATGGAGTAAGTCTTGGCTTTGGTTCGTCTGTATATTATATGCAAAATTTTGCTATATTGAAAACTACGGTTGACACGGTGATATATATCAGTGTATGTAGTAGTGCACAGCTCTGTGAGTATATATTCCAGTACCGTATAGACGAAGAAAACTAATTAATTTTCCAAGCTTAAACTTCCCCTAATTGTTTTTCTTTGGAGATTTACATTTCTCTTTCCCAACAAAACAAATTCCCGAGACTTTCCCAGAGAGTTTTGGTTTTCCTTCTCATTTTATCAGGAGGACTTTAACTTTACTCTTTAGTTTGAGCATAGGCGAACGTGTATATACAGTAAACTCATCACAGGACACAGTACTTATATAGACCACCATCTTTATTTCAAACATTTTCATTTTCATGTTAAAGTTTCGTTAGTCTTTCTACAGAGACATTTTCTCATTCACTAAATTTATTTTCTGTGGAGGTAGATAGATGCGGGTAAACTTTTAGCATTTCCAGGCGCTATTATAGGAGTCTCTCCACTTTTTCTTGTTCGGGGTCTTGGCATTTCCTTCAAATGACATTCACAGCTTCGTCCCATCTTTTTGCATCGTGGCCTGCCCATGTCCGGGCCCTTGCTTAGCGTCTGTTATGGCACTTTTTACTATAGGATGACAAATTATACGGTTTCTTTATAAATCATGATGCGGTCACGTTGTACATCTACCTATGACGTATAGTCAAACAACTGCGCAAACTGTTAAAAAAATATTTAAACCGAAGCGATTATTTTATAAGAGAGCCAAATCTATAGGTATAGTGATAACAAGCTTAAAAATTCACCCCTACAGACACTGTCTACTTAAAGCCTAAAGGAAACCAACGACATGTGGAGTGCGCCATATGCCACAAGAATAAGAATAACGTCTAAATCTGAAACTACTTAAACAAGCAGGGCCGGATAAATGCGTCCAGCGGTCAGCACAGTCAGCCCCCGCTGCTTGAATTTTCAAAAAAATGTAAATGAAACATTTTGCAGTCTTCAAAAATATGCAAAAAGAATATTTTGACTTTTCAAAAACATGCAAATAAAAGTTTTTGTACATTTCAAAAACATGGAAATAAAACATTTTCCACTTTTCTCAAAACATGTAAATAGAACATTTTGCACTTTTTTGAATCAAGTAAAAAGGGCATTTTAAGCTTTTCCAAAACATGCAAATACAATATTTTGCTTTACCAAAGAAAACCATCAATAAAATAAAAATAGTAGTTTTTGTGTATGGAAAAAAATTGCTGCCTAAAAGCAATTCCTTCGTCCGGCCCTGTAAACAAGCAAGAATGGAAATAATTATGGGTCAAACTAATTGATAGGAACCTCGTGTCAAATTCAGATTTTGAATTGCTGTAGTGTATTATTCCTTTCAATAGTAACAATAAAGCAGCCTGTAAAACAAAAATTGTGAGTAAGGCATAGGCATATAGAGACAGGGCACAGTTTCAGAGGGCCGAAATATTTGAAGTAATATTTTTAAAAAAAATGTATTATATAGAGATACACTGGACACATTGTTAGCGCTTCTTCTTAGTTAGAAACCGCTTGAAGGCGAAGGTGCAATATGTTGATGGCTATGGATAATAGTAATTAAATGTAAATTTGACGCGTACTTTACACCTTTCAAGAATTTTGACATGAATCAATTACCTATACGTAACATAAAAACAAAAAAATTATGAGTAGCAACGTGAACACGGTAAAAAGGACGAAGGGTAGAAACAATGAAGTAACACGCTTCACACCTTTTCCCTTTCCCACTTTTGATTTCATTTTTGAGCCGAATATTCCATAATGCACACGATATATAGCTTCATAGAAAATAGAAATAACAATTGATGCAAGTGGTAAAAACCAGCAGGTAATTATTAGTTACATCATTATGCGGTTAAGATTATTACACAGGCGAAACGAAACATTTGACATATTATATTTTACGTAGCGTGAACAATAATTTATTATTATCGAAATTTTAATTTATTCATCATTTAATAAAAAAACCAAATTAAAGTTTTGAATATAAAGTTAATGCTGTAATAAAGGGGCAAAGATTGACCAGGGTCTGGATCTGGACCTGGACCAGGAGTAATACAATAAGCGATTTAGAAAACATGTATTTTCCATATCTCATGAACTGTAATTCACGATGTATGAGTATGCAATATGCATACACATATGCACAAAGAAAGTTATATTTTCACATATATATAGCATGCATCGATACTGCCACCATGCAGCACCAGTATTTGTACATATTGTCCATGCGTTATTATTGTTAAACTCGTAGGGTTTAAAATGCCACAGCAATTGTCATTTCATTGCATTGCATTGCATTTCGAATCCCAGATTCCACATGATATTACATTACAGACGGGATATGATACGAATTTGGAAAACCAAAAACGAAACCAAATGAAAAGAGCCATATGTAGAATGTAGAATGTAGAAAGTCTCGAAATGTAGACTTAATTAAGTCAATAAATTACATTTCACGGTGACTCTTATTTTCTGCTGTTGACTCTGTCATGATGGGGATGTGATGTGGTCGTATGTACAATGTACTCGTATAGTCCCCATATAACCTCTATAGCTATACTCACTTCCAGTTTTAGTATTTTGTAATTTCAAATTCGTAAGTAGAAATATTAGTAGGTATGTATATAGGAACTACGAACGAATTTTTGGGAAGGGAGTTTCAAGTCACGTTATGTTATTCGTCGTACGCCTTCAAGTTTCAAGATTCGGTTCAAGCGGTAGTATAGTAGGTATATGATTGTGCAGTGAGTACATACGTGTGTGGACCTATGCGACTACTACTGTAATGTAGTGCTGTAAAATCTGAAACGTAAACGAAAGGAAATGCCGTCAAGGAAAGAATGAATTGCACTGCGATTACCATTACGATTATACGATTACAGTTACGACGCTTATATTTTCTGTCGCGATTCTACACATATATCTACGTATTTGTGTTCCTATAAATACACGGCTCAATTCATATGGACTAAAAGCATATGGAGCATTAAGTATAATGCGGAGAGAGATATAATAATAGACAGACAGAGAAAAACACAAACTCCCTGTGTGCTCATAAATGTACACGTATGTCTCATGAAAATGTGACTTTGAAATTTTATTATTGCTCAGTCCTTTTCCTTTTCGTCTCGTTCCATGATCACAGGTCTCTCAGCCAAGGGATACTCATCTACGTTTACGTACGTAGATCCAGAATCCAGATTCACGTTTACAGACGACATGTAACAAGTATGTATGCACAAATGGGAAATGCCTCTTCCTGGGTGTATTAGCATATTATGTATGTGATGGGATGGGAAATGGCTATGGAGCATGAGAGTAATTATATTTCTTTGCCATTCGCATCTTTCCCCTTTATTTTACTTGATGGATTTTGTTTAGACTTTAGACTGTGTAGAGAGGAGAGGCAGGCGCTGGGGGCGAGGCAAGTCGCTTCTTATTCTTCTTCTGTTGCTGCTGCTGCTGTCCTTTCTTTGAAATTTCTAATTCGTTTGCTTGTAAATAAGGAGAGAGATAATGCTACCCGCATGAGAACATATAGGGGAACATAGAATACAGTATGAGTCTTTAGATACACCTACTGATAAAGATAGTGAAGATGCAATACAAGCTAAACGTACTCCCTTAAATATTTTTTAGGCATGCATTTTGAACCAAAAATCTACAAATTAATTAAAAAGTGTCTTCTAAATACAATTTAAAAATTTTTAATACAAATTCTCATTTTTCATCAAGCATTCATACGTATCGTTTGTGAAGAACCAAAATGACCCATATCCGTTTGTAGTTAAAAACAGTATCTACTATCCACGAAACTATTGAAACATGTCTCGGAAGCATTTAAATAGAATATTTTGCAATTTAAAACAATATCTCAATAGAACATTTTACACTTTTCAAAAAGCATTTAAATAAAACATTTTACACTTTTCAAAAAACATGTAAATAGAACGTTTTACACGTTTTAAAAACATGTAAATAGAACATTTTTCACTTTTCAAAAACATGTAAACAGAACATTTTTCACTTTTCATAAACATGTAAGTAAAACATTTCACACTTTTCAAAATGTTCTTTTCTTAATTAAGATTTTACGCATGTTGTTCATTTTGTTTTCATGACATAGCTCATTTTGATTCTAGCTTAAATTGGATATGGGTCGTTATGGTTCTTCATAGACGGTGTCCATTCTGTAGTTGCTTGACTATTTAAAAAATCACTAAATATCTAGTATTGCGTCTTCAACTAATAAGATATGTAAATTCGGAAATTCGTAAATTTTCTATGTAGCATGACAGACACCAGCTATGCCACGAATACAGATATAAACGGGGAATTAAATTCTAAATGGAAAATGCATTTATTTGAATCTCCATGTATATATACTAGTGATACTAGTATTTTCTTTCAACCTATATATGCACATAAGAAAGCCACTGACTGCTGACTTTGTCTGGTTCTGGTACAACTGCTATTTCATGAATTTCCTCTTTCGCACAATTTCTTTTACTCTCGTTTCGCGTCCCCTTCTCGACTCTGAATTAGAAAACGTCTAAATGCTTTTATCTTGAGCATCAACTTAATTACAACTCCATTCCTCTTTCACATTCACAAGCCGAGTCCAACTCCGTTTCCGTTTCACTCCCGGATTTTCAAAACTAAATTCAAAAGCCTAAAGGCACGGGCGTATAAGCAGCAGCTGTATGACTACAAAAGTACATTCATATACAGTCGAATCTCGATATACCGGCTGCTCAAGGGACCCAGTGATTTTGGCCGGTTTAAAGTTGGGCCATTATACATATACCGGCCGATGGCCATTATACAGATACAGTCCGATGGCCATTATACAGATTCTAGCCGATGACCATTATATGTAGATGCCAGTCAGTGACCAATATACAAATACTAACAAAATGCTATTATATAAATGAATGAATCAATGAATGAATTTATTCAAAGTCAATAAAATCTTATGATCTATGTAAAGATTTATATACCATAATAGTAAGTACAAAGCATATCCAAATGCTATTATAAATCTAAAAAAATAAAACAAAAATAAAAATTGCTTTAAAAAACAGTAACTTTCGTGTTGGGTGGATCAAATTAATAGAGTTTACGTATTGCTTAAAGTAAAGTATTGTGGAATTGTGGCTTGTTTCAGCCCCGATATTTTAAGATTCGAAAGGTATTGTCAGTGTTAAGTTTGTTCTTTTGAATAAAATTATCTTTATATATAAACATAAAATGGAATTTAATGCCTTCCTATCTTCAATTTCTTGAGACAAAATGCTAATATCTAATTAGCAAAATTAAATAATACCTATGGTTTATACTAACGATAAGAAAGATACTTTTAATCTCTAGCAAATTTTTGTAACGTATACTGAGAGACTGTTAGGCTTTCCTCGGTGGAGGTCAGTTTTTAAGTTTGTTCTATACAATAAAGTTATCTTTTCTTCTTACATTAAATCAATGGCCGGTACAAAGGTGTAAATACACATTGTAAAGTAGCTCTGGGGCCTAGTTTTTTTTGGCCGGTTTAGCGAGCTTCCCATTATATCGAGAGCCGGTTTATAGGCGTATTTTAGCATAACAAGCATAGGCATTTTGACGGGGATTTTTAAATTGGCCGGTAAATCGAGCTGGCCGGTGTTGGGAAGGCTGGTATTCAGAGATTCGACTGTACATGTCCACAGACAAAAGGTGAAGACGCTCTTAAATATGTAAATTTGGTAGTAGCAATGTTCAACCTGGCAGGTCTCACTATATACAAACAGTGACACTAGTAATAAGTAATTCGGAAAAGGCAAAAGGTCGTATGTTGTACTCATAGTCTTTAGACCTTTTGATTTTGGCGGTCTTAATTAACATAACTACCTACCTTTATAACGCAAAGAAATACTTTTTAGTCTCTATAGCGAATCCAGTAGTCACCGGATCTTCAGAGTCTATAGTAATAGACTGTAGTAAGTGGCTGGTATAAATTTTATAATAATTTCAATAATATTTATTTTCTAGTTTTAATTTAGCAACCTTTTGAAATCCGTAACGAAATTGGGCATGCTATAAATCATTTAATGCAATTAAAAAGTAAAAAATATTAAAACAATTAAAAAGAAATTATTTGGCGATGAATTTTTAATAAACTGCTGTTTTTAAGCATATTGCGAAACCTAACCGGCTATATATAGAGCGTTCGTTTTTAAATATTTAGATGATGTTACTAATTATTGTTTGAATGATGTAATATCGTCTGTGAAGAACCAAAATGACCCATATCCAATTTAAGGTAGAATCAAAATGAGCTAGTATGTCATAAAAGCAAAATGAGAAACATGCGTAAAATGTTAATAAGGTTTTAACTCGTGTAAAATGTTCTATTTGCATGTTTTTTGAAAAGTGCAAAATTTTCTATTTACATGTTTAAAAAAAAAATTTTAAATTGTAAAATGTTCTATTCACATATTTTGTGAAAGTACAAAACATTCTATTTAAATGCTTGTAAGGCATGTTTCAATATTTTAGTAGATAGTGGATATTTTTTTAGCTAAAAATTGGTATGGGTCATTTTGGTCCTTAATAGACGATATACTTTGGCGGTTTGGCGGGAACTTCAAACGTACATTTAAAAAAATCATAGGTCGTAAACCAATGTTTTTAGATCTTGTCAATGTTACCATAACGGGGAGATTAACCTTCTTGCTTCCGTAAGATAAAATAAAAATCACGATGCATTTAATCAGAATCAGAAGGGCTGTACATGAAATATCCCTATATAAATACACTATGCTTGGTTGCTGCTACGCATAACAGGAATAAGTGTAGTTTATAGTTTACTAAATATTCTACTACTACTGCCTATACTACTATCTACTAAATATAAGCACCTTCCTACCTAATATCCAGGATATAATGTATATACAGTATTGTTCAGAAAGAGTGTCTAAGGTCTTGGGCTATAGGCTTGACGTGGGATTGTGGGATATGATGACGTAAAACAAAATGGGTTTTCTACTCACTAGCGTCAGACACATATAGACACACACACACACACACACATTGCATTGCCATCAGAATTTAGAATTTAGAAATTCAAGTCGCAGTTTGGAGTAATTAATTTTCTTCTTTGAGATTCTACTCGCGTATTTTCTATTCCGCTTGGCTGGAGTCACTTGAGTGCCAGGCTCCCTTCACTCGATCCTCAGAGTATGTATACATACTTGTTCGTATTTTCCCATTTATTTTCTGTTTGTCTTCCATTTCCATGTATTCTTATTATTCCTTCCGCTTCACTTCACTTCACTTGACTTTAGACGTGCTCGTCTTGTTTAAAACTTTTCAACCATTTTCTCCGTCTAATTCACTGTAGTTCTATGGCTCTATGGCCAAGGCTTTGGTTTATACATGTAAGCCTGTAGCTGTCACATCCTGTGTTACTGCCTTCAGCATTGCAAGGCAGTATACGTAAACGTGGGTGATACATTTCATTTTATAGATTTAATACTGTAGTACTCCTATTGTTAGTACTGATACTTTTCTGGATTTCAGGATCTCCATATATCTCACGAGTTTTAGTACATTTCCTTTTTCCTTTTAAAAGCCTGCAATAGCTGTGTGATTCCGGAAATAGTACAACATCAATCACAGCATAGAAAAGTATAGGGAAAATATGTATGGACATGTTTATCTATACATACATATGGCAATCACGAACGCACTCAGCTTGCAATAAATAAGTAATATGATTGAGTATTTTTATAAAAAAAACATGCTTTATTGTTTGAACTTTTTTAATTTGAAATTTATTGCGTTTCAACTTATTTTTATTTTTTGGGCCAGAATGTGCCTTTGTTTATAAAGTTGTGTACACGTATGCTAGATATGAGTATTGTTATATTCGTATAAAAATAGTGAGCTGATTATTTTTTGTTTTTTTAAAAAGCGTACATAATATGGTTGTAATTTTAAAATTAGAATTTTAAACACGTGCGCTCAAAGAAAAAGTTGCCCACAAAATTTAAAAATCTACAATATATCTATGACGTGGGGTGGGTAGATCTAAGAGGTTAAAATCAGAGTCAATTTCTTCAAAACTCATTTTTTTAGCATGTGCTAACATAGGGGTATTTAAATCGAGATCGCCTACCTTATTTTACCATTGTGTCCATTGTAGCGTACTACTCACAATATGACTGACTGTAATGATACAAAGTTTTAGTTGCATTGTTTTTTTAATAATTAAATTTTAAATTCTTTTTTGTCTTTTTAACTATATAGACAATTAAAAATAAACCACAGGAAATGAGATATGTCAGTATGTGCATGCTTTTCTACTTAAAAAGAATTTATTTGAGACTTGAGGCTTCAGTCTGTTCATAATTTTTTGTTGCTTTTGCAATATTCAGGATTTCAAATTAACCACAATAACACCATTTAGTAATGTTCATTTGAATTCAATATCCAATTCATTATATGCGGTCCTGGTCTCCCACATCAGTGTAGTACTTAAAGTCCACAACATACTGTTAAATTCTTTAACGACAAACGATCAAAAAACACATAACAAAAGCTAAAGTTTCTCCTGCTCCAAGTCGGAATCTCTTTACTATTATTGAGCCTGCTCAAAGTTTGAAGGTTTATAACAACATTTTAGAGGCAGACGTTGTCCGTTGTCACATATATATGCTATAGGATTAAGCTGCAGCAGTTAATCGAAGAATAATAATCCCAAACAGTACACTGTATAAAAATCCATATCCATACAGTATTAAATCTAAAGTCGAGTTAAAAAAATAAAAAAATGTAATGGATGATTCATAAAAAAACCTAGCGACATATGAAACAAAAGTAAGTATAATTCCAGGAAAATATAAATTAATAGATTAAAAAAATAAATCATATAAGTTTCCATAAATTTGTGTTAAGATACACACATAATAGATGATACTTTACCCGGGCGAAGAGAGCAAATCAGCTTTATACCGTAAGTACACATGATCAAACTTCAGAAATCTTTTGTAAAGAATCAAAATGCCCTACTATCCATTTCTAGCTACAAACAAAATGCACTATCTACAAACAAATTATATCTTGATCCTAAAAACAAAAACGATGTTATAATTTGAAAATTTTACATTTTTTCAAATGAATGTACCGTATTTTCTCAAATAACTCCCCCCGGGAGTTAGCTCAAACTTCGCCTCAAACCCCGGGAGTTATTAGAATCCGGAGTATCTTAGAACGAAACCCTCCCCATTTGATTCAATGCTAAAGACCCCGGGAGTTACTAGGGACTCGGGAGTTGATAGGGACCCGGGAGTTATTCGAGAAAATACAAATAGAAAATTTTACACCTTTCTAAAACAAGTAAATATAAAATTTTACACATTTCATAAAACACGCACTTAAAACAATTTGCACTTTTTAAAAGCTCGTAATTACCATTTACGTATGTGTATCTCATTGTCAGTTATTTTTTTGACATACCTTATTTAAATTATTTAGATTAAATTGGAAATGAGTCATATTGATTCTTTACTCACGATATGTATTGCCGGTTTCCCGTTTCCGTGACATGTAACTACCTATAGGTACATTAAACGAGTGGGAGATACTGGGAGACAGAATGCATAGAAACATTAGGAATACAGGAGATCTGTATAAAGAACGCCGGATTTAGAAAATGTAATGCAACTTCTTCACATACCTGCTGTAATACGCTACATAAAGAATGCAGATTTCCTATAGTTAAGTATACGAAGAACTGTGTACAGGTGTAGGGTAGAAAATCCCTCATATAGACAGTTAAAATAGAAATTCGAAAGTATAGTTTGCTAACATAAGAAATTAATGGAGGCACGTGGTGAGTGAGAGTTTGAAAACATTTCCACCTCACCTCCCCACCCCCCCCCCCCCCCTCTCCTTTCAAACTTTAGACTTTGTGGATTTTGTGAATATTTTATGTTTTCCGTTTCGGTGTTGGCTCCAGCTAAAGAAATGGAAGGGAGAGAACTTTAAGTTTGGAAAGAGAAACTCATGAAAATATATATATAAAATGCTTATGTATAAAATGGAAATGTGAGCGGCTCTCTTTCTCCGTCTCGCATCTCCATCTCCGCCCTCTCCAACTTTTAGATCGATAAAATTTCCATTTTGTTCTTCATCTCATTTTATTATACGTCTTCCCGCCCATTACTTTCACTCCCTTCCCTTCTCTTTACTTTATACTTTCTCCCCTGTCGCTCGCTGCATATTTTCCTTATATAGTTATACTTTTACATCATCCAAAAACCTCCAAAACTTCTCCTTTCCTTTTCATTCCAAGTGAGAGTGTCAGTGTCAGGACGAGTGGTGGGGCTATAGACGCCTAAAAACCAGACCAGATACCAGTAAGTAC
Source organism: Dicyrtomina minuta (assembly GCA_949802685.1). Taxonomy (NCBI): domain Eukaryota; kingdom Metazoa; phylum Arthropoda; class Collembola; order Symphypleona; family Dicyrtomidae; genus Dicyrtomina; species Dicyrtomina minuta. The sequence continues at coordinate 43,572,714 of OX461808.1, read as the reverse complement.
CTATATGCATATAGGACTGATAAAACTTCACTCATTTACATTCTTCTACATAAAACCATGGACCGTTCCCGTATGGCTGTATGGCTTTTCATGGAAGGAGAAGCCCTGTAGCTCTGGCCGTGCCGTATATCAGTAGTCTTATCGTTCTACAGGCTTTAGACTTTAAACAACAGTCCATATATATATATACATATATCCCTAGCATAAAACCCCAAAAAGACTCCAGTAATGTTACCCAGTCGTTTTTGCTCCTTTCCTTTTCAGAGTTTTCTTAGGGGAACTTTTCCTCGTCATCTACCGCCTTCTTTCACAAAGGCAGAGTCTGCTAAAATGTAAAGAAGTGGATAGGCTCGAAAATTCTAATGAGATATCATGTTCCCCCCATTAAATGCTGGTACTGGTATCTGTATTTTATAGCCCTCGTCGACGTCGACGTCGACGGCGTCATTGCTATGGTAACCTCTAACTTGGGGGTCGCTATAGAAAAAGACCAAAATAATTTTGCCAGACGGAAAAAGGAAATATCTTATAACTTTTCAAAATTCAAACAGCATGTATTATCTATAGTATTCCATATCCATATAGCAAGTTTATAGTTTGTTTGTTGAAGAGTTGAAGTAATGTAATTAATGGGCAGTTCATTGTCTTCATCTCCCTCTTATTCCAGAGGCTTCCTTTCCTTATCGAGAAGTGCTAACTAAAAGTATACTGTGTCCGTATCAAAGTTTACTTTCTTCTTCACAAAGTTTAGTGTTTGGACTTTCTGTAATTTTATTTCCTTTGGGAAAATGTCCCAGATTCTAATTATTGTAAACTACGTTACTACTACAATCTAATGCTATAGCTAGGTATGTAATATAGTAATTTATGAATTCAATCCAATATTTTCCATCTAATGTTACCAGCCTACTAAATTCCAAATTTGAAATTGGATTCTAAAAGCAGACATCCGAACTCACTATAATATCCTTCCTACTGCATCAAGTAATGCATCTATGAGTAAAAATTATTTGTTATCAGTTTCTCTTTTTATTTTCTAATAAATTTACGACTTGCGGTGCTGGTAGATATGTTACAACTTTTTGCACCTACCCAAGTACGTACATATTATGGCTGTAAAAGAAATGTTTTTAATGGTTTTTGAAAACTCAAAAATTGTAAATTATAACTTCTCTGTAGTACTATAGCGAACTTTTAAAGAAACTGGAAAACAGACAAAACTCACACACATGCTTTTATTAGTATTTGGGTGTATGCAGTTCAGGGCCGGATAATGCAGCCAGCGCAGGTAGCCCCCGCTGCTTGAATTTTCTCAAAACATGTAAATGGAACATTTTGCAGTTTTCAAAAATATGTAGAAAGAATATTTTGACTTTTCAAAAAGAGGCAAATAAAATTGTTTGTACATTTCAAAAACATGCAAATAAAATTTTTTGTACATTTCAAAAACATGCAAATAAAACATTTTCCACTTTTCTCAAAACATGTAAATAGAATATTTTAAATTTTTCTGAATCAAGTAAAATAAGCATTTTAAACATTTCTAAAACATGTAAATACACAAAATCTTGGCTTACCAAAGAAAACCATGCATAAAATCAAAATGTTGGGGTTTGTATGGAAACAAATTGCTGCCTAAAAGTTATTCCTTCGTCCGACCCTGATGCAGTTACGGTCTACCAATAAGCAGTGAATTATGTGCTCCAGTAAAGGTTTTCTACCAAGTGACAGTTGATAAAATTTAAAATATCCAACAAGAATGATTTAGTAAACTACCAATTTATGAATATTCTTTAATTGCATGATGCAAAAGAAATAAAAACACAAAGAGACACGATGCACGTTGAGTATCATCTGTTAATTATGTATTTATTATTATTAATTACTGCTCGTAGTCTTATTCATTATTATTGTTATCGTTAACAGTATGTCATATATATCATAGTCATAGTAGTAATAGTAATAGTAATTAAATATCTGTACTTCTAAAAGTATAATTAAAATTATTGATTAAGAGGAAGCCATGCACTTCATTACCTAGGTATCTGTCTATACACGTCATAACCACTATAATAGTAATAATCGTAATCGTAGCTAAAATTAATTACTAAATGTATAATATTATTTTATGCTATTTTAAAACTTAAGTTTTTATTTTTATTGTAATATAGAAAAAGCTAGGACATGCTCTAAACATTATTAATTAACTGTAACTACTGCTCCAGTCAAAAGACACACGGTACTCACTTACATATTCTTTTTGCTATATCAATCATATATTTTATTTCCTACACCTCACATTAAAACCACATACATTTCCCTTACAACTTAAAACACCAACAAAACTTATTTCGTACAAACGGTAACGATAAGTAGTTGTATTCGTACACAAGACCGTAACTGTAAACCTACATATATCTAAAAGTCTGTTTTTTGAACTCGAACATTTAAATGTAGGCGCGCACTATTATTTTTACTTTTGTCGAATTAGCTTTTTAATCTCAAATGTAATTAAGTTGCATAAAATATTCTAACCTAAATTACACTTTCATAACAATGTATCATTGACAGATTCAGATTCAGAACCAGCAGCTAATTATATTTTTCACCTCTTTAATTAGCTTACACTATATTGTATAGGAAACAGCGGCGGCAGCATTCGATTTTCGTAATCGTAATCGTAATAATTATTGCTTAATTAATTTCTACCTATTTTTAAATAGTAATAATTACGACTAAAACGGCACATGCTTACACTCATCACATAACATACGTACATACTACTGCACTGTTTGAGACAGTAACGTCAATTGTATAGATGCAAAACTATATTATGTAATTTACATCACAATTATTTTAGAGAGAGACGTACAGATATCCAAAAACATATTTACATTGACAAAATTCCTATCTTATGTTATTGTTACTATTTAAACAAATTACCTTCAAAATATCATTAGCTTCAAATACATGTTTTACTATGTCGAAAAAAATTCCCAATACATTATGGGTACAGCATGGGTCAATAAGAAATTATCAAATTAAAGCTAAAACAATTAAAATTGTTTCTAACTTTCTGTGTTACACATTAAATCATTATGAAGTAGTGTTGATGTTATTACAAATGGTACAACACGGACATTTTAAAATTTGTATAAAATCAAATTGTTTTGCCATACAAAGCAAAATTGGTGAAATATATAACCATTTAAAAATTCAGTGTTCAAAAATTAAAATTATTTGTCACTTTACTACACTATTTTTACAAATACTACAACAGCCTTCAAAGTCGTGTGTAACTGCTCGTATGTAATAATTTTAGTAGTGCAACTCTGCAACTAGTAAAGCTTTCTTGCAAATCCAAATATCTCACTATATTCATCAATATTCCTATATACATTTAAATATAAAAACAATTCCCAAACAAATACAACCTTAATGAGTCACTCATAATAATAATAAAATTATAAGCTATTTCATTCATTAGCTAGTAAAACTTAAACAAAACGTTCAAAAATCATTTCACATTTCAAAAGTGCCCCACAGAGTTTGTATCAAAATATTACAACATACATGAGATACATATCATGCATATTTATTTTTAAGCTACTTCCACCCAAGCCATCCAAAAACAACTAAAAGACCGTAATAAAAACAAGAATAAAATTCTCCAGCACTTTTAAAGATTAGAATTCGGGTAAACAACTATTAAGCATTTTCGAAAAATTCTAAGAAAAATAATAAAGACAAAGGAAAAAAATGGTAAAAAACAAACAAACAATTTAAATTTGTTTTGTACGTACACATAATCACAATACTGCTACTAATTTGTATAAATAAAATTACAATGTAAAAATTGTGATAGAAAAACTATACACTGACACACGAAATAATAACTATAAAAAACATTAAAAAATCCAAATCAAAGAAAGGACCCAAGAACCTATAAAGCAAACAACCAAAACCGGAACTGAAAGCTGACCAAGAGACTGAACCAAAACCAACCAAGTAAAGATATGAAATGTGTGAGTGAAATGTGAAAATTGTACTGTTCATAACATTTTTATAACTAACTATGAATTAATAATAATAATATAAACATTCTTGTATGTATTTCAATTCGAAAATACGACAACACTTTGGGCCCATTAAACCATCTGACAAATGCAAATCCAAATGCAAATGCATAATTACTAATGACAATAAATCTATGAGTAAGCCATAGTTTACAATTATATAATGTGTTAATTAATCTCTAATAATATAAACAAACAATGAACGAATGAATTGGGAGGCAAAAGCTAGAGACACACTATGTACATGAAAAATTAGTTCAACTTTAAAAGTGCAATTGAATTACTAATTAGCACTCAAAACCTTAAGTAATATTTAACCGTACAAGTTCATCCATTGCTTAATGTTATAATATTTATATTGGGTACCTATAATACCTACAACAAACAGAATTACTTCATAACAACAGATTATACATGCATTCAATTTTGTTTTGGTATTTTTTTTTCTGACAGAAGTACAACTGTTTAATGTTGTAGCGTGACAAGTCATTACAGACAAATACTAATACAAACTTAATGTTGCAAATACACTGGTAATGAAAAACGGAAAAGTATAAAATGGAAAAAATGGAAATACAGAAACTGATATTTCGGTATAGGAATCTCCCAATTTTTTTAGAATCAAAGATAATTAATTGCACGAGCTACATTTATGATTGCTTTAAAAACTAATTAAAATACTTTTTAAGCTAGTAATTATAAAACTTGACTGAGTCTGAGTGGCGCCTTGTTTTAACTATATTATGTACAATATATTTATTTTGTAATAATCTAAACATTTTGTCATTAAATGAGGGAAAAAAATTGAAGTCTGCATGAATTGAGTGAGCATGAGTGTGAGTATTATTCGTTTCGCTACCTCAAAAAGTTTGAAAAAGTATCCTCGTCAATACAATTTTAATACACATGCAATTATTAGCTGCATAGGAGGGTAGGCAGTTATTATAAGTTAAGCTGTCATGTCTAATTAAATGGTTCCAAATATGAATATTTTAAGAGTCATGCTATTAGCATTACATTTGAAATAAACAGTAATTAAGTTCAAATTATCTATACCATAGTATCAAAACTAATTGTCTACTACATAAGACAAAAATAATTTAGCACGATGCTATGTAGTAATACTAACACGCGTTTTTAAGTATGTGGATGTCAAGTTGTTACTATTGCATTATTTCCAAGATTTCGAAAAATTACCTGGTTATGTACCTACTACGTACTAATTAATTAATACGTAACCCAATGTAATTTTAATCAAATGTATCCCTTATTTTTGGTTTTAAATTTACCTTTAGGAGCTTCGAGATTTAAGAGTTTGACTTAAAAAAAAATAAATCACGTAGAGAATCAAAATCAGCTAAGACATTCACATTAGCGATCAAAAATCGATATTCCATAATTCGATTCAAATTAAAAAATTCCAACATATTTTACGTACTACGTATCAGTATATATTTTTATTAAGTAAGAAAAATTCATAGTATAATAATTCATGGAGATTACTTAAAATTGTAGACAGAGATAGACAAAAGTACATTCATTCACCATCACACTATGTATAATATATAGCTACACTATTACAAGAATACTAGCTACTCTTTACATATGAATAGTTCCTACTTGTCAGAAGGTCAGGACAGACCAATGGTATACGATTACATATTATTATTATTATACTGTTTCTATTCTTATTCTAAGGGCTGCTGTATCCTTAAAACCATTAGCATTATGCTAATTACTGTTAACATAATAATAATAATCATCATAATTATATATGCACCATATAATATAATAACTGCTGCCTCTAACTGCAATCTGCAAATTTACATAACCGTTGTATTAGCTGATTACTTCCCAGATTATTGACAAATATTCCTACATTCAGATTACAATCACATATACTCCTTATTATGATAATCATAATTTCAAAACTTAAAACTTTTGATAAATGTTTCTGTAAATCAAATTAGTGCTGCTTAATAAAATCAAGTTAAATGTTTTTTTGAACAATCCACTATACAATAATTATAATTGAAAACAAAAGCCAGCCAATTCGTAATTAATTACATAATTTTAATGAATGAATGAATTCAAATCAAGCCATACATCTCCCACTAGCACTTGTAATTTACGGATTCAAAACATTTAAATTAAAATCACATTCAAAAATAAGACATGCATTACCATTAATTACAACTGTTCAAGCATTACATAATTATTCGGTTTACCAATATTTCAGATACCCTCAGCAATCAAAATCATAGTTACGGTAAGAAGAAACAAAAACTTACTTAAAACTAAATGCCCATTTTTCACAAAACTCGGATCCCGTGATACTCCCGTGGTAATGAAACAACGTTCGTACTTTGAAAACAATTTAACCCTAGATACCTAATTTAACTATACTAACAATACGAGAAATTCAAAAAAGAAAACATTTGTAACATTGATGACATTGGACGTTAATAAAATAATAAACAAAAATTCAAAAATTATAAAATGAATCACACAATATTATGTACGTATTGTTTTCATTGCAAGAATGAAAAAAAAAACATTGAAAACTATTAATGTGTACGTAAGTATAGTAATAATATAACTTACAAATACACATATGATTAAAACAATGAGCTGATAATGAGTAAAATAGACATATGGTGCAGATCCTACGGCCCCCTCACAGTCCCAACATAATATATAATAATATCATAATATAATCATAGCAAACAAATGCACTACTTATTTATGAAAGTTAAAGTACCGGTTGAGCCCATCGGATTTTGACCAACGTTGTCAATATCGCTAATAGATTTCGATAATAATTAACAATTAAACATAATAATAATTAATATTATTCTTACTTCTCGTGTGATGAATGAGTAATACTTAACTGTCACACAGACACAACAATACGAATACGAAAAAAAACGAGTCACAAATCAAACAAAAATCCAAATCAACACATTTATCATTTGGGAAACTTAAAGCTATAAAATCAAAATCGAAAGACATTAAAATATGTTAATTTAATATATATAACCATGTGTACTATACAATTCTCACCATTAATAATTAATCTTATAGTCCTAACTGTAAATCGCTGTAACTACTAATAATAATTATTAGATAATTAGGTATATATCAAAAACAATTAAACAATAATGCGGGGAAACAAATCTCATGCTCATAATAATATATAATCATATCATACAGTATAATAATTAAAAGTAAAAAGTATAGGTTGGTACTATAAACAAAAAAAAACAAACGGAAGCTTATGGATTTAAAAATTAAAATATTCAAAACAAAATCTCTCTTTATCTCTCTCTCAAAAAAAAATCTGTTCTCTTCAAATATTTATAATTAATTATTAGTACCTACATACAGTATGTATCTATCTATATGATAATTATTTTAAGATATTAACCGGGGATGTCATGTCCATTTTACAATGAAGTCTTTTTGGTTCCGTTCTTGGTTTCGTTAAGTTTCTCACTTCTTACACAATTATATATCAATTAACTAAGAAAATAATGCTAGCAGATATAATAAAATTATGCAGAACTATTGTATAGTAATAATGAAAAAAAAACGAATTTCATGTATAATTTCTAAACCTATTAAACTTAAAAGTATTTAACTTAATTACCTTTCATATGTTAAAAATTAATAGTTTAATAATAAAACTTGTATTACTAAAAAAAATCCAAATGAATAACCTTAATTATAAGTTTACTACACCCTCTAATAGCTTAACAAAAGTTGAAAAAATTCCATATCATATCCTCAAACAAAAAGTATTCCTTCGAACTGATACAGAAAAAGTAAATAGGAATTCAAAAATTGATTCACATTCATTTCTTTTTCTGGGCAAACTCTAGAAACAAACTGCTTCTTTTTATCAAAAAAAAAATTCTTTGTAAAAGTAAAAATAAAACCTTAACAAATGATTCTGTGATTATTGGTCTTAATTTACCATAAAAAAACTTGGAGAAAATTTCACCCAATAAACTTGTAAGAAGTATTCAAAATTCAAGGAAAGAGACTTGTAGTAGGGAAGTAAAGTAATTGAATGAAGAATATATAGAATTCAAATTCATAAGCAAATACAAATTGTTTTTAAGCTTACATAATATATAGATCTTGAATAGCTATACATTTCTGATGATTATACTTGTCACCTAACACTACTACTAATAATAATATGCTTATAAAATTACAATTTACATTTATAGTTATAGAGCTTCCTACATTCTATGTACAGTAATCGCTTCAAAGTTCACATAAATTCATATGCATATATATAATTATAGTTATATAATATATAACACTTTGTGTACAATGTAACGTGGCTGTCACTCATTTTTCATCTACTAACAAGAGCAGATATACTATTTAATTATTTAATTAGTTTATACCTACGATTAGTAATTGTATAACTAGTCCACTACTGCGCTAATCTTTGTTGTAGCTTTACTATTTAGTACAATATTAATATAATAATCAGTAACCTATATTCTAAAAATGTAATATTATTACAGTTGCAAATTATTCATTTGTCAAACTCACTAAAGTACTAGCCACTAAAATGTCTAAAACCTATAATATGTAAATCTAATTCGCAAAACTATTTTCGACTAATAACTTGAAATTGAAACAACATGCAGACGCTTTCTTTGTATATGTAATATAATAGTCTTATTTTAATCGTAAACATGTTAATAAACTTTTGTAAAACTAGTAATCTTCTCCATCTTAATATATTTTAGGTTCCTAGTTTTTTTTTAACTTCCTTGCCTCGCACGAATGAAAGCTTACAAACATAAGATTACACTTATTTCTCCTAATAATAATTATTGGTTCTTAGTATTATTGAAATTCTTTGTCATAACAATATAGTATAGTTTATAGTTATATATATTTAATATAATACATTTTGAGAAAAAGTGGGTATCTGTGTATTTTTCCCTTCAGGATTCTTACCATCATTATCATTACTATTTTTATTTTTATCACTAAATTCATTTTTATTACTAGTTACTAGTTCTATTTAGTACAGCATAATAACAATAATATTATCTTATTTCGACAGGTAAATTATTATTCCTAGTAGTATCTTTAATATGTATGTACTTCTTTGAGTAAAATTGAATTGTTTTATATTTAAAAAATCTTGTGGATTTCTTTGTAGAAGATTGTATAGTATTGTGGTTATAGTACTTTTAGTTTATTTTGTTTTGTATGTATAGAGTGTGTGTGAGTTTATACTTCCTCTATTGTTGAAAGGAAAATTCCAAATTCGAAGGTTGTGATTTTTTTCTTCTTTCTTTCTTTTGTTGAGATGATGATGATAACAATAATAATAAGATGAGGGAATACAGTACAATAATAATTTATTGAGGATTCTGTCATCATATTCAAACACATGTTTCCTTTCTTCTTGTCTCCTAATAATAAGCTAGTCTCGATCTCGCCTTAGTCCTCCCATAGCTTATTTCATTTATCCTTGAGTCCTAGTAGATGCTCAGGTGTCATGGAGGGCTGATGAGCATAATTTCGGATTTGGTGGAGAGAGATGAGCTGGTTGGGGAACGCGTTGGATGGTGATTTCATGTCCATGGCGGACATTTGGTGGTGATGGCTCGATTTGGGGAATGACAATGGTTCATAGGGCAAGTATGCCCGTCCTCCTGGACCTCCACCTCCCCCTCCCATATTAGATGGTAGTTGCAGCATTGCGCTCTATTAAACAAAAATAGAAAAAAAAAGATCCCAAAAATTAAATCTTGTGTTCAATCTTCATTACGTAGGTGTAATACATATATAAAAGAAAATCAAATGTACAAATTCTTTAAATATAGTATATAATAATTATAATAAAAAGTAAATAGGTAAATACCGTAAATGACCGATTGTCAGCCCAGGACTGTTAGAGTAAAAATGAGACAATGAAAAAAATTAGAAAACATGGAAATTGGAAAACATTTTTTTTAAGCATGGGAATTTAAGCATTATTTTTTTTTCCTAGAGTTAATACATAACATTATAGGTAGAATAAAAAGGATATAGGAGGGAACTTTCACTGTAAATTTTGAAACCAGCCCGCCTCACGACACGACAATCGGTCCAATACAGGAATACAAAAATAATAAATGGTAAAAATAAAAATGAAAAATAATAAATTCGTTTAATTACATCACTCAGAAATACCGTTTGAATAGGTGTGAAAGCACTAGCACCGGCACTCTTGGTCGATGCAATCACATTGGCCAACGCATCATAAGGATTACTCGGAGTAGGGGACTGAACCGGGTGATGTTGACCCAAGTTGTTGCTCACACGGAGGTCATCTGGACCTTCACTCCCTTGACGTCCCAGGAGCGTCCCTTGACCACCCGTGGGTAAACACATGGACGGTGGACTACTCTCTCCTAATTCTGCTTTCCAGTACAATTCCGGACTTCCAAGAACGTTGTTTGAATTGTTCGAGCCTTGATGATTATTATTTGTCACTTGATGGGACTGTGGGTTTGAGTTATTACTCGTCCCTGAAAATAAACATACATAAAAATACACAAAATTAATTCAAATTGAATCGCACATTATTACAAGTATAGTACTATTATCACTTGACATTCAACACATTTCATGTGCAAATAATTACCCTTTAGCATCCATTCATTTATTTCATTTTTATTCCATATCAATAAATCAATTAATTACTACTCTATGTACTACTATATCTACAACGACTATTTTTGCGTCACTTCCGATTACATTACGTATTATAATTCTACAACTAACAGACAACTGACAGAACAAAGTACACTATTACACTAGTATACGTCAATACCAACCAATCAAATATTCAAATATTCGAATAGTCTTTGTTTTACACGAACCAATTATCTCTCTAAACGCATAGTATACATTATACATAAATGCATACATAAGTAGTGCCAAGAAAAATTCAAGGCTGCAATATCAGCGTACACAAAGAAATACAATATACAACCTCATCGTAAAGTGTAAAGTACACGTATTTTAACGAACCAATTACTGATATTTAAGCAAACTCAAGCTGTGCTGTGGTTGTTCATGGTGCTGATGGTGGCAGTGGTAGCACTTCCGGTCGGCATTCAATATTCAATCAGAAACAGCCCTAGACTTGACATTCAAATCAAGTCCTCGACCTACAGATATCTTTTTTGGCGCCGCCAAGTACACATAACATTACAAGCAACAAAACAGGACAGTACAGAGCAGAGCAGTGCCGAGCTGCCTACGCTCCGTATAGCTCAGGTAGGGAGTATGATAAATGTACGTCAATACTTATTTCTCTCTATCAATCAAATCATGTAGGATAATTGCTTGTTGACAATGACCTTGGCTTTACTCATTCAGCTTATGTAACGACAGCCACCACAAGCAGCAATCCAAGTACCTACCTACCTTTCTAGGTAACTACCTACGCCAATTACGCCATAGCTATACGCTCAACAGACACACACAAATGCCTAAGTAACATCCATGTCTCCAATCGAAGGAGGCAGAACTATACAATCATGCAGTAATCAGTTCCTTGTGTGTGCAAAAATATTGGACTATCCGTATATAGGTACCTATATCATATAGTTGTAGCTTAATCCTTCACGCCTGCAGCATCAGTATATAGGCAATATACCTCTATCTAATGATAAATAATAATACACCAAGAAATCTCCTTCCTTCATTTCCCCATTATTTGTTTCCAACACGTGTACGTACATACATACTACATAGTAGACACTACTTGTAAAACAAGCTTCACACACACACACGATATGCATTTTAAAATAAAGGACGGAGATCTCTCTCCTAATCTATACATCTAACGTGCCGAGCGTATGGTTGAATGTCAATTAAATTGAATTTAAAATTCATGCTAGTCATTCAATCAGACATTAGAAAGATTGGAAAACACTCCTGCCTCTAACAGGCTCCTGATATTTTCTGAGCACTTTAAGTATCGTTGGATTTATTATTAGGTAGGTAGTAGGTAGGTAGGTACGCTACGAACTTGATTTTTATACAAGGAAATAAATTGTTAAAATTATTATAGTAGACTCCAATTTGTAAGTATTGAGAATTGAATATTCTTGTTTCAAATTCTCAAGCAGCCTGATCCTGATTTTGATCGTAATTATGTTCAATTGTTAGTCTAATTTACTCTCCATTTGTAGGTTGCACACTGGTTTACAGTACTACAGAAATAAAAATACCTACAGCATGAAAAAAAACAAGAAAAAAAATCACTATTATATAAATACGATTACTACACATATTTTTAAACCTCCCTGTCGACATTGAATTGACTTACAAACTGAATTTCCCAGTAGCACCCCGAGTAATTAATTGCATATATATATAGTAGTAGTAGTATACAAACACAACTAATACACAACACTTTTGTATTCAATTTTAATTCTGTCCGTAATAAGCTCTATACAACAATTAATTACATCTGTTAGAAATTGAATTGCACGAGCTGAGTAAATGATCTAACTCCTCACAACAATACTAATTACAGTTGAAATGAAAATGAAATCGAAATTAGCCTCCAGCTAAAAATTACATTATCATTATCTCTATACTTCTGTTCAATTACAATTATTATTATTGTTTTTCTTTCCTTCTTCTTCGTATTCTACTACTACTGTGGCATGGGCATCGTAGCTGCAGATTGACGCTGTGTATAGACGTGGAATTAATTTCTGTGTAAATTCACACAGTTAAATAAAATGAAACAAATTATTCATTTTAATACAGTCATGATCACGGTTATAGTTAGCACTGTCGTACTGTAGTTATGGCATAGTTATGATTGTAATAATAATCGTTATAGAAATTCTAACATACACCGCATCACTGCTAAAGCTATGACAAGCCAGAACCATGCAAATTACCTATTTCTTGAGTATAATATACATAAACACAGCCATGAAAAGGAGTAGTGTACACGATTACTATTATAATTTACCAGGTAATTACTGAATACATTATTATTACTGTGTGAATCGTATTCCTCTACGGATGTCTTATTGTAATGCGTGGTAGAATGAGTGAGTGTTTAGGTAGAATTTAAACGCGCCCTTGAAAAAAAACATGCATATCTGAACCATCAATATTATTAAAACTACGCAAAGAATTATAAGAAAGCATATGAGGCGCTTACAATGCAACTATCACAATGTATTATTTACAGGGGATCAGTCTCTTACGCGAGCCTGAATCACTATTCTTAATAGTTTTCGCTTCAATCAAAATCAAAATCAGCGAATCGCTATACACTATACTATAGATATGACTATGACCTACGCACCCACCAATAGTAGAACAATATCTCCACATTAATTTAATAACTCACAAGTCAAGAACACAACCAGAAAGCACGTCCAGCACCTATATTTTCATTTCCATAAAATGTAAATGATACTATGCAAAATTATAAGAAAATCACAAAGGGAAAACTACCGCTGATGATCACACTCCGCAGAGCAACACATGCAGGAGTTACAACAGAATAAATGAGGAAAATAGTATAAAATACATTTTTGCACAAGAAACTAGGTACAATAGAGAGTAGCAATAAAGCTCGATGATGATAATAGTAATAAATAAAAGTTATCATATTTAGTGCTGTATTAGTATTCAAGGAGGCAAACCTTATTAATTTTAATTTCTATATAGTCTGTCTCCTATATTACTCTTTATTCACAATGATAATAAAAATCTGAGTCATACGCTTTATACCCCTATGATTTAGACACTGGAATAAAAGTTTGATTTCAAGAAAAATTAAAATAAATCTGTACTGCTTACTTCCTACTACTTGGGACTGTTGTGGTAATCCAGGATAATTAAATCACAAGATCAATATTTCCAAAAACAAAAAATAACAAAAATATATATCTGCAGTCAATAGTATTTATTTAGAATTTAGATATATTTTATGTATCATAGCGAAAAAAAAACAGCCCCGGCTGTGATACAAGGTAAAATCATGACAAACCAATCTATACGAGAATTAAATCACAAAAATACTATAAGGCTAAGAATTATGACTACTACAATATAATTACGTTTACACTATACGAAGTACGAGTACTTGGGTACTTTAGTAGTACTGATATTGTCCCTTTGAAATACATTACATTACAATGTATGTTGCACACGAGAAAAAATTTAATAATATTATTAAATGGAAAATATAATTTATATTGTGGTTTTGGCACGCACATCCATATCAACTAGAAAAAAATATGTTTTCAATTGAGTTAAGCATCTCTACCACCAACAAGAACAACCCAAGTCCGTCTTCTTTACAGGACAGAGGAACTTCATGAACATCTTTTTTTTATATACGTACTGCAAATTGCAAGACAGTAGCAAATTGTTTAGACACATGTACCAACGAGCAAACCATCAACGAACCAACCAACCATCTCGATCTGCTCTCAAGTATTCTTTCAATGAATAAATAAAATTGATACTGATTGTGAAATCTTTTATGAACTACATAGAACCAGCATTCATACTCACTAGTCAGTGCCTGCCCAAAATCAAAAGCACATCACTACTTACTGCCAACCACCAGTCACCACACAAGCAACAAGAAGCTATCTCATCTGCAGAAAACAAGTTAACGTTCAATAATTCAATTCACAGGGAGACGAGAAACATATTATAGAATCAAAGTCAGAGTCAACCAACGTCGAGATGTGAGCTAAATCAAGGTAATCAATCCTCATAGAGTCGATGTCATATAGTCACAGTTTATGCTCTGTAACGCTAAGCATCTACCACATTTTTACAGATTTACTTAAAGCTATACATTCATATTCATTATCCATACATTCTGTTTGTACATAGCTTCAAAACTACAGAAAATTATGATCTAGTAACGTTAAATAAAATCAGAACGAGAACGAAGAAAACTGAAATATTTAATTATGCATTACCAAACCAATTACGTATGCAGTTCAGGAAATCCACAATTTACAGTCCATACACAAAACAGACACACTCCTCCTCCTGCACTTCAATTTTAAAATTCGTTTATATACAAAATTTTCCTCCGTCCTTTTCCTTAAGCCGAAGAAGCCTTGACAGATCTACACTGATCATGATCACTGAGGCTGATCTTCAGTCAAGCTCCACTCACTCACTCACTCACTCACTCATTCAAACACTAGACCAGAACAGAAAAAAAAACTTAATGAACTGTCGTGAAAAAGAAGAAAAAATACTAGCATCCATTCTATAGGATACAAGTAATTTGAAGGCAACTACCGTATTTCTCATGGCAGAACACCCGACCGTTACTGCATTAGCATTTTGTAATTAATGGATTCTTAATTTGATTATCAAAATAAAGTTGTTCCAATGAATTCTGAATGTTTCCATCTAAAATATTAAAACCGTGATAAAATCACCGTCCAGAATACTATTCAATTACTGACCCCTTATTAGCATAAACGACATATAATAGACCCACGCACTATCGCTGGAAATACGGTACTCGTCGTAAAACGTAACGTTTTTTAAATATCTCCACTAACAAATATGAAACACACTGAAACATACAATACAATACAGTACAATAAAAATATTGTGCTTCTAGTTTTTAGTATTGTAATAAAGTTATACGTACAAAAAGTAAAATGATCTAAAAAAAATACTTGATTTGACAAGCAGTTTAAAAGTCTCAATAAATTAATTTAAATAATTGCAGATATCTGCTCTAATTCCTCTTACTGATATCTCTCATTATCTGTTTTCGTTTCGTTTCGTTAGTTAAATACCTAATCTATTTAAGACTTGAAAAAAAACTTAGACTAAAGTAAAACATAGGAAATCACTATTACTATATATCTTGAATATCTATATCTGGGGTAGTGTAATCAATTGTCTTATGTCTGTGATTGTAAAAAACAAATGTTTATTTTTACAGAAGATGCACATGACACTGACTATGTAAACTACCCAAACCCCCAACAATATAAATACTGATAGAAAAGAATTGTTGAAGAAGAAATATCGAGGATCTCAAATTTCCAATTTTAATTTCAAATGAGCTACAACAAAAAAAAAGTCCCTACTATTAATTGTCAAATCACAACACACAACGAACGATGAAACTGAAGTCGAAGCTACTGACTGTTGATACAAGCTACCACATTCGCCATTTCGACATTCTGTATCAATACACATGAAGCCTTTCTTGATTTTGTGTTTGATGCTAATCATGTATGATGTACTCGTAACAAACTGAGTCTGTAAAAAAATAGACACACACAAACACAAATCAAGTTTTTACAGTCTTGATGATCTACTACTACGAGACGGATTCTAATCAAATCACATCAATATAAAATCAAAATCAATGATCTACACAGCAGGCAATATTCACTGTGGCTGTTGAATGTTTGTGGATAGTTTTCGATGAAGTGGATTGGCACTCGCACTATGCAATGCATCTAGTACTATCAATTGATATTAGCAGTACTGGCAAAAAGAAAAGATTTAACCAAGTCTTTAGGACTTGTACTAACTAGATTTGCAACTAAATCAATGTTCAATTCTTCAAAATGTTAACATGCAGACACATTATAAAATAATACCATCCCCAAAGAATGCATGTGTGTGTTTTGAAAGCTGCGGAAAGCTCATTTTATTTTTTTTCTTCTAAATCCCCATGCAATGTCATACCAAAATTTCCAAACCAAAAACAATTGCATAGCATAGACACCCAGGTCAGGCATATACATGCTTGGACTTGTTAATAATTTACATACTAAGTAATTGGACTTGGCAGTGAGCGGGATGAGAAGTATTTCATAAAACTATCAACAATCAATATCACAAAGAAAAGGATTGAAGTTGTCAATGCATTATTCAATATTCAATGATTAACCTTTGAGTTATTTGAACTTCTGAATTGAAAATCCAAACGGACAAGATAACAAATAGCAGGGAAGAAGGATAACAGGACATGAGTACTAGTATACTAGTATGAGTAGCTTTAAGGCCTTTTTCTAAAACAATTTTCTTGAATCACCGAGAAATAAATGAATGCCATCCCTTTATGGTTCGAATCTACATTTCAAAATTCTAGATTATCTACATAATAAAAATACATAGGTAATTATTATAGGTTCTAAATAGGTATTTTCTTCGATTCAAATTCAAGTAAAACTATTGACTTTGACTGACTGAGACTGTCTATACCTCTAAAGCCAGGTTGTTGAAAAGTGGCTTGTTGAGTTATTTACACAAAGCTCAAAACCAATTTACTTTGTATAGAAACTTGTAAGTAACTCCTACAGAAAGATCTTGATAGGTAGTTTGATACTATGATCTAATGCCCTGTATAATAATATACAATACAATTTCAAATCCAAGGGGGGCAAAATCTTTGCGTAGAATTACGTAATCACAATATGTAATTCTGCTGGCTTATTATTAAATCAAGTGGAAATACTGCAAACTTGAAGTAAAAGTGGAGTATCAAAATAATTTAGTCTTAAGTAGAAGCTGCAAATGTGTAGTATGCTCGTAAATTGTGCTAGAAAGTGGAAAGGTTGTAAGTAGACTTACCATTATTTTGGTGATGATTGGTAGTTCCATTGGTATTATTATTATTGTTGTGACGATTCATTCTCTTCTCGGACTTCTCAGCATGTTTCTGCATGTGTTTGGTGAGATAGGTTTCCTGCGTGTAGGACTTGCCACAGAAATGACAGATGTGAGTCTTGAGATGTTTCGACTCTTTGTGTTTGGGGATGTGATCCAGGAGGGAAGCCTCGTCCGAGAAACATTTGTAGCAAGAATTACACTTGTAGGGCTTGTCCGTCTGATGACATCGGGAATGAGACTGAAGATTGGACAATTGGGAGAAGGCCTTGTTACATCCCGGATGACGACACTTGTAGGGCTTGTCACCCGTGTGCGTTCGTATATGCTGCTGCAGGTGGGATAATTGCGTGAACTTTCGCTGGCAAATCTCACAGCGGTAAGGCTTAATCCCTGAAAGGAAACAATAACAATAGCAACAAATCAAACACATGTTTTGGGAAATTTCTTAGTACACAAACATTTACTATTATTTCGGTGCCTATTGTCTAGTAGTAGCCCTTAAATATTAATTTGTATCCCGTCCAAGCAGCAGGTTTACAGTTATATCAACTTTGTTTTCAAACATCAATAGTAAAGTTAACTAGAATATTAGGACTAAGCGAACACTATAAAACGAACAGTAACAAGTTTTTCATGAGCTCAACAACTACAATAACACTGAACACGTGGTATTATACTGTACTGTATACCGTACTGCGCATACATACTAGTTTCAAGGTATCTAGGTACATACCTTGAAATAGTATATACAGTAAATAGGGAAGATGCTTTATACCAAAATAAAATAAAAATCTAAATTCATAAGTTACCTCTCCTCATCCTAAAATATACTTCAACTAGCAAAGCACATCTTTCCAGCTTCAAGGATATAAGCTGGAGATTCAACACACCACAGAACATTAAAGTGATGACAGAACAAACTACACAGGAAGAAAGACATGGACGTGGGTTTGGGTTCCACCCACACAAAACTGTAATATTCCTCGATGTCAATAAAGTATCCATAAAAAGGACCTACCAAACCAACTTATCCGTTCCCGTACAGTTCCAACCTATTTTTGATAGCGTTGTTATTCGGGCAGAAAACTAGCATAGGAACTGACGAGCAATGTCCCGTCTATATACAGACTACAAACTCGTATGCTTTATTAGCCACACACACACACGCAGGAATGACTTGTGAGCGAGAGAGAGACCTGACTTTGATTTTCATGTAAACCGGAGGAAAACGTTTAAAAAAATCTCATTTCTGATTTTACGACACTGACTATGACTCGAAGAGTTGCCAAATACCAGAGCAAAGGAGCAAAACCAAAACATTTTCAGGCTTTCAACCGAATCAAGTCAAAAGACAGAATTAGGACCCTAGCAGTGATTTTATGTCCCACTTAAAATGAAAACGAACTGGAAGGATTTTCCAAGTTTATATATTTCTCCTGTAACGAACCTACCTACCTACTTGACTACTCTCAGTACTTTCCAACGAAGGTAGACTGGTTACATATAGGTGATATCAGCATACGTACATCTCCACTACATAATACTGCTACATAGATCCCAGATTAACTCACAAAATAATCTGTCTGTAGGTGTATAGGTGTCCTATGTGCACAGCACCTACTATATACTAATATCAAAAATGTAAAGCCGTAAATCCTATTAAAAGTACGCGTATTAGTATTCCATACGCCCTGGTCTGTAGATTCGTAGACATTTCCTTTTCACCAGTACCAGCAACAACAGCCAACGAGCAACCAAAAAGAGAGAAAGAGATTTTTGCTCTTAAATAGTTAATGGGCTATAAAACTTAAAGTAAGAATTTCGAATGAAAGAGTTCTCGACACTGTAGAAAAGTATTAGCCTTACACTACCACTTCTTTCCTTTCCCTTTGGCCTGTCCACAATTTTAAAACATTTATTTAAACAAAGCGAGCACCAGTACCAGTGCAATGCCAGTACTAAGCAGTTTTTATTTTTTTTATTTGCTCAAATTTGAAATTGAGTTCCAAGTACAAGTCTACATATACAACGCTACACATATTATTATGCTTTTATGCCTGTCTATCTAAAATTTAAAACGAATTTCTGACGCACTTCTACACAATAAAAAAAATAAGTAAATTCTAAACTGTAAAAAAAACTTTACTTGAGAACTTTTAGCCATGTATATAATTAATTAAAATTTCTTAAGTATTCTGAAAAAAAAGAGTAAAATAAATCAAGGGTAAATGAAATCTGATTATCCGATTTACAAGATAAAGATTATTAATCTAGAAACTAAAAAGTTCATTTTAATGTACAAAGCACATTTTACTATATACATATATCTACCACCTACATGAAGACACAGCCTTCCGCTGATTAGATTCTTCTTACGAGTGCTCGTGAATAATGTAAAATAATAATATATATGTAACAATCCATGAAATTATAGTGATTCATTTTAAACGTATTTTCCCAGCCTGTCTTCTCCACATTATTAATCCAATCTGAATTTCATTTGAAATTTGAAATTTTTCAATTCCCATATATGTTTATCTAACTTTCTGCAGTACATCAGAACTTATAGCGTTGGCAATACCAGTTACATATATATATACATAGGTATCTACCTATTTATATAATTGGCTTTTTAAGTTTAGTACCAGCACAGCGTATACACATTAAATAGGTCGACAAAACAAATCTCTGAAACTGAGTTGACTTCAAATAAAGAGCTACAACTTTAGAAAAAAAATCCCAAAAGCATTGCACTGTGCTCAGTGTGCTCTTACGGCTCCAGACACAGACACTCCAGTGGGTCCTTCCCAAAACATAAACACAGATAAATTCACCATTTGTCAGTGTCAAAGGATACTGACTTGACTATCTCACACTCACATCCTGTACACAGTCAAGTGTAGACCGTTTGGTAGATATGATATTACACATTATAACTCGAAACAATATGAACACCCTATATACAATCTACAGTACAGTATACACAGCAAATACAGATATATTAACATATCCCATCTGAATTGAAATCGGGCCGGACAACAAACTAGGAAGGTAGGTACATACAACTGGTACAACATACAATGGAAGAAAAACAAATGGATGAGATCACTAAAACTAATTTCCCATCAGTTTACTCACAAAGCATGTAAATTCAAGATCTAATACGAATTCAAAATTCGAAGGCTCACACTGTTAGTTGTTGGTTCTGTTCTGTTACTACAAGGGCCTCCGGAGTAATTAATAAAAATCACTTGTATCCACCACATAGCAAACAAGCTGGGAATGAGGACGGTGAGTGAGTTATTACACTGTCCCATCAACGTTTTAAACTTTGACTTTACAAAAATTTGCATTTTAGTTAGCTCTCAAGTATAAAGGACCTTTCACTACATAAGTGCTACTACAACTACTACAACAGTTATATAGTGTCAAAGATGCTAAGCAGAAGTTCCCCTGTGAAAACTTATAGTGAGTAATGTTGCATAATATCACAGTATCCGCGTAAGTAATACAATAATATACATAAATACAAAAATGCACCCCATCTGTTTTTTTATTAGTGTTTATATTTTCCTGTATATGTTTTAAAGTTATAAAAATAAAATAAAATTTAGTAGTAACTCCTTTAACGCCCAGCAAAAAACGTACATAAATCTATCGTCGAAATCAGAAGCAGACAATATAGTATAGGTGCCTAGATACTTAGGTAATACCGGTAGTTATTGTGTACACATCGATAAGTTTTTCACCCTTTTATTATTAGGATGTTCTATCATATATTTTTTGTTTGATTAGAGATTTTCATTCCACTGAACCAAATATACGTAGAATCGTATGGCAAAATACAGATACGGGAAAAGGTTTTTTCTTTACTACTATTGTCAACAAGTAATAAAGGTCAAAATAGAAGACTGAGTGAGATGGCTCATAATTCATACAAAGTTCCTAGTATATACAATAAATACACAGACAAGCATAATATTATTTGGAAATATTGTAATGGCAAGATTCAAAACTCAATTAATGATTGCACCTACAGTCAGTCAACAAAGTTACCTGTCTATACGAAATGCTTCGCATTTAATCCCGTAATCTAATGCAATAATATTTACTCTGGCGTGCTAGTCCCGACACTTGTCACAATAACACTGTCTGTCAAGTCTCAACAAATAGCATCAGCTCCCGTCCTGGTCCCCGTTAAATCTAGATAATACTTAATTTAATTCGGTTTTATCCAGAGGAGACCGACGACTTGTATTCAATACTACGATGAGTGCGATGCGTAAAAAATACTGCTAATCAATTTCATCAGTGGCCACACATTTACGTAATAATAATACATAGAGATATGTTTGACAATTTAAAAGTAAGACTAATAACATTCATGAAAAAGTATTGTATTGATAATACTTAAATATCTTTTTACGTTTTCCTTGATTTCTTTAATGCTAACCATGCTTTCTGAAAAAAAAGGAGATTTAGAAACATAAAAAAATATTTTATTCAATATAACTATAAGCAAGTATTTTTCCATTTTTTAAAATTATTTTCAATTCCAAATTTATATCTTGACGGGGCCAACACGCATATATCCAAATTTCTTTCTTGTCTGTAGAGTAAACTATAATATTGGTAAGCCTCACTAAGGTCAAAAGTCACAACTCAAAAATATCTCTTTGCAGTACTGTAGATTTCAATTTGAATAGAAAATAGAATAGGCAGGTACATAACTATAATTATTGTACAATAGAAATGGGATGAAATGACGCCAACACTAAGGATTAACGATACAGTAACGATACCTTTTGAGAGTTGAGAGAAGACGAAGACGGACAGACTAACTATGAACCATCTTGTAATCAAACTGACAATTTTGATTAGAGAACCCAGCAATGTGAAAACGTAAATGCGCCCATCTTTTATACCTGATGACACTAATTACCACCGTATTTACAAAATCGATTAGACAGAGTACACCTTACCTAATGACCTCACTTATACGCTGCCCCTATGGGTGCTATAGTATATGCACATATCCAGAAGCAGAACCACTATACACCATTACTATATGCACCGACGTCGAATATTTATTTACAACAACTACACACATTCAGTATGAAGACGAACTTGAAAATTATTACAACACAGCACAGCAGAAACTGTTAATTACATATTCCAGGTACATAGTGAGTGAATATATTCAAACTACGTGCACTGATTATAACTTAAAAAGACAGGGCGAGCGCTGAGTTAAAAGAGTGAAATGGGCAAACCATGAATATTTTAACAAATAATGGTATACCCACCACCAGTTGTATAGTATATACCCACCTTAATTTACATCTCATCCCCGCCGAAGCCAAACATAACGCCAACTTTTCTTTTTTCCTTCCTCCAATAACAAGAACAACTCAAGAAACTTAAATGTCTACTCCATATAATTACATATATATATACATATTGTGAATAGTGATCAGTTGATCAGCGTACTTATATACTCCGCCATCTGCACTGCATATCAGTTTTATTTCATGGCTCAGGTGTGATGCATCTTACACCCGGAGGAAATGCACTTCACACTTGATTCCTTTCTCCTCTCTATGCAGAAGACAAGCAGTCATATTTATTATATAACTTCAACTCCGTTGAAAAATGAAAACTTAACTACCTACCCTCACTACATAACTAGGAGAGGGTCCTCCTCCTCCTCCTCCTACTAGTGCCGAGTGCAGACTGCTGACACTCACGTTCTGCTTAAACTTTTAACTGGATTCAAAATTCAAATTTAAAGCAGAATTAGATGTGCATCTCTCAAATACATGCATACAAATAGATTAGATCCCACTAGATGCAGGCAGACAACACAGTTAAAAAAAACCTTTTAATTTCATCTAATAGTAATAAGTATTTAGGTAGCCAGCAACATTCTGTATTAAGAAAAGAAAAAACAGTGAGTGGATGTAGGTAGGTAGGTGCATGTATACAAACACGGGCATGTATGTATTTTTAATGTATTCACGAAAAAAAAACAGGCACATGGTGAGAACTTGTGTGATAAAAAAAAATCACTCACAGACGTACAGTTTACGACTGCAAGCGAGTAGTACTATCAACAAGAAGCTATAGCTAAACCCATATTAAATTTAAACCACCTACCTACATACATAGGTGCCTACCTAGGTCGCCTTTTCTTCGGCAAGTACATAAAAAACAGCAGCATCTTTTCAATATCCATGTAATTTATTCTCCTACCAGTTTTTTGGCAATGATACACCCCTCTGCTTCTTATTGTACATATAATTAATTATACATCGACATCTATGTTATACCAAGTATAGGACCCAATCCAATCTAATTCACAACCCAAACTCAAACCAAACGAAAAGAAACCTAACCTACCAATATGTGCATCCAAAAGTATACATGCGTATTGCTACATCCCAATCTTTCAACTTTTACTGACTGGGCCTTTTGTATATTATGTCTACTTAAAATTACGCATCTGATCAGAGAGAGAGAGAGACGAACCACCAAAACAACAGCACTGACAATGAGAATCCGTGGAACATTCCCACTTCCCCGTACAGCCCGCAAGGAAGATATTAAAATACGATTTATTCTACTTTCACTCTATATAATTTATAGCTGCTAAACAGCTACACAAAATATAGGGAAAAAATCCGATTAGCATGTGTAGAAAGAATCAGTGCACTCTACTCTACAGTCTGACAGAAAATGCGTTTGACGTTTAAACGACAACGAATCATCACGTATCGATAACGAACCAGAACCAGAATCAGCATCGTGCTTTTCACAAGCCCAGGCTGAAAGTATGTACAACGTTCCGTTGATAATGATATACTATTTTACAGGAAATAATCGTCAGCTCTTGTTTTTTTTTCAGCATCAGAATTTAAAAGTTCAAACCCAAACTTAAATGTTTAGACAGGACAGGAGCAAAAGCCGAGCCGAAAAAAACACAGTCAAATAAAGAAGGTTCTAAGATATGTCATAAAACTTTTTTCTATGTATATGCTAATATAATATACTAGAGTATTTCCATTTAAAATGCTTTAAAAACCTACAAAAAGAATTCCCTAAACTTCCACTCTCAAAAACTATCTGTAAAACTAAAAATCTAGTTTTTAAATTACTCACGCCGTCCAGGGCATAAATGTCAATGCTTTTTGCAATTTGCAAGACTACACTACCTACTTCAGAAACTATATTTAAATGGCGTAAAGTATGCGTTATATTCGTACGCCAATGTACAAAATTATACTTTTTCGATTACCATAGCCATATACAATACAAGAAATGCACCTTTTTTTCTGGAAACAAAAAGAAGCGAGCATTAATATGTAGATTAGCATACTACTCACGACTACTCACAAGGAATGTTCAACAAAGTTCGCACTCTCATATATTATCAGGTCACATACTACGGGAGCAATATTACAAAAGTACAAACTTCCAAATTACGAACTATCTCTGTGCATCTCATTTGAAAAACGAAAATCCTATAAAGATAACATAATGTGTAGCATCAACACCATGAACCAGGAAAGTTATGCTCCGCGATTAACGATGACGATATGCATCAATGTAGCAAACGTACGTACCTAAGAGAATATTTTGCCTATTAACTCTATATTATTATTATGTTTTCCTAGTCCTAGTCATACTACTACTACTACTCCTACTACTACTACTAATATATAGTGAAACATTGTGTGTACACATTTCAACATTTATCACGCAGCTACTTCAGGACTGAACTCGTTGGTTTTGGTTTGGTTATGGTTTTTAGAGTTATCAGCTCAACTCAAATTAGTTACACAGCTACTAGTGCTACTACCTACTCACTCACATAATAATAATAATAATATTACTAACTGCGAGAAAACTTGATAAAGCTCATGTTAAAACATCACATAAAATAATAAATACTTGGTCGTAAAATTTGTTCATTAAATTTTTTTCCCCCTTTCATATATAATAATGTTATAGGAGGACAAAGTACTAAAGTTAAAAGTTGTTGTTATTTCTTGTTTTTCTTCCCAAATTAAATTTAAAAAGTTACGTTGTATTATCACACGGAGCTAGACATCACTAAATGTCTCTAATGCAGTTATCATTGCTATTATAGTTATGACTGTCTGGCGTGTCTGGAAAGTTGTAGATTATAGAGCTTCCAATGTAGATCCTTCACTGATACCGAGTTCTTCTCTTTGAGTTGTTTGCACTCTTACTTGGTATATACACACTCACCAAAAACTCAATATTTTTGTTGGTACAAAGACATTATTTGCAGTGCACGGCGGTATTTAATAAACAAAAACAGCTATACAGAGAGTAAATACTATCATAGAGATTCCTATAATATGTAGTGTAACAAATAATAATAAAAGTTATAAAATACAAGAGTTTGTCTAACTTGTGTTTATTTAGTACCTGTCCACTGTAGAAATGGACCGTATGTAGGTGTTAAGCTTAAGACAAGCTTACAATAATTATTAGAGCTACTACTCAATAAAAAACAAAGTTGACATTGAATCTTTAAAAGTTATATGGCACTTACCAAGATGTATTCTTGTATGTTGGGACAGGTAGGAACTATTAGCGAATGCTTTGGAACATTGGGAACATTTATATGGCTTTGCCTCCCTCATGTGAATTTGTGTATGGAGTTGTAAATCTGCCTTGGACGTAAAAATCTGGAAAATACAAGAAAAAACAAAAATTTAGTATTTTGTTTAAAGAATTGTTTTTTTTAAATAACATTATATTCATTAATTCATTATTCATCCAATTTATGCTAGCCCAATGATAATCAAAACCAAAATGAAGCCACCTTCCTATTTTACCAATACAAATAATTCTTACGTCGTACCTACATATGCATTATGATTAGGATAAATTCCACGAGCATTACGCATATCAATTAAATGTGCCTTTGCAAAAGAATTGTATGAAGCAAGACTTTAGAGAGTTTCGTTCATCATTAGTCAGGTCTAGAAATGAGAATCCGTGAGCGTCTATGCCTTTATCAAGGAAACTCTATGAGACAACGTTGTATTGTTATTGTGTGCTGATACTCATGATGATGCAATATCAAAATCAAGGAACGTAATGAATTAGCACAGATATTTACGTGGACAAGACTTCAAGAGAGTGCATCCAGAAAACAAATGGGAGCTATTTAGATTAATGCTCCAACCAAATAATTATACGTATACATTTGAAGACACACACACACACACACTCCATTGTTATACAAAATATATACCAGAGAAAGGCGAATGTGGTCGTAGTGGAGTGAGAAAATTCATTAAAATATACAGACTGATATTAGTCATACACATAATTAAGTCAGGTATAATTATAGTTACATTACACACACACATATAGTTGTAGCTCTATGTATAATATTGTTGTACACATCGCCCTGGTCGTGATCTGTCTATGTCTGGTCTCCTCAGTCTCTGCGGTCCTGGTCTGTAGTCACAAATATATAAGTTAAAGCAGCATGAAGTCAAGTCCAAATCTCTATCTCAGGAGTTTCACTCTCAGTCAGTCTCTCTCTCTCCCTCTCTGTCTGTCTGACATATAAAATAAATGTAATGCACTAAAATCCATGACTGCTGACGACCATGGTAAAATGAAGAAAACAAAAGTTTATCATAATCACCATTTTCATTTTGAGAATACGTATACTTATTCGTAAGAGAACACGTCCGATGTTCATTTACAATAGCATGGGCAATGGCACACACACGATATTCTTCCCTTCCAAACTTTACCATCATTTTTCCTCTAGACTCATTCTGCCCAAAACTCATTTGTCAAATGTTATGAACGCATCAGAAATTCAAGGCCGGCCATTAATTTTTCTGGGTGTTGGTAAATCTACATGATGATTTTTTTTGGAGTCTAAAATACTCAACTAAAACCCTGTCAGTTTCCCTGAACAATTTCTCATCATCTATCTCCATCCTACATATAATATATCTGTATATATATAATATTATAAATCACACATTTAAGTAATAGTGTTCTATTCTACCTTTACTACCTTCTCCCCTGTCTAGCATATCGCAACCTAGCATATATTACTGTTATTTTTTTAGATATTATTACAAGGATTACAATTACATATGCTTACCTATACAAATTTAACCATTACGCTATATTTTGCCTAATGAAAATAGCAATTATTATTACTACAGAATCACCCATATAAAACCAAACACCATAATCTTTCCTATACTATTCTTGAAATCTTTTTAACAAATCCTCTAATCAGGATTTCAATTGACATCAAAACTGATCTGGAAGTTAGATGAAAATAATACTTAAAATACCACTGCGCTACTGCACCATATAAAAATGTACCACCCCGCAATGTACGTATATACAACGCCAAGTCAAGTCGTAAAATGTTCTAAAAATCCTCTCCCGCAATACAAATACATTTCATCGAAATCGAAACCGAAAAGAAGTTTTTATGCACCCAATCCTTACATTTCTGTGAATATAGCATGGTAACTATACTTGATATGATACAAGTAAGTATAATTAACATGAAGAAGGAAACTAAACAAACAATAAAAAAATGACAATAGATCTATTTCGAGTTAAAACTGAAAGGCATGGTAGTAGTATATCAATAGCAATAGTGAGGGATGTATGATGTATTAATCGTGCATGTTGTTCCGCTCTTATATGTACTAAATTCAAAAACTATGTAGATTTTAATGTACTCTGAAACTTCTGGTTCTGGCTACAGATCAAAAAATTCATGGAGATGGAATTAACCACCATGAAGCCACACGGAGTGCTCCTCTTGGTTTAAAGTTTTTACTTTATGGTCTGTCTCTCTCTGTCTCCCTCTGAATATCACTACTATATTTCTAGCATGAAGACGAAATACGTTGCGATGTACACCGACGGAGTCGGAGTCAAAGCCAAAGCCGACGCGCCGTCATCCTCAATAACTCAGAAGAAGAAGCAATTGCTCACCATTACGATTAAATAGGGAATGTATAGGGATATTTCTACCCCAATGAGATTACATTCTACCGATATAATACATATTCCGCACTGCCCCTGTACATACACAAAATATATAGGATTAGAATTTATTATGTAACGCAAAAAAGCCCATGTATAAATCATATGCCTTTACACTACTCCATAGTCTAACCTCCATTTTTCTCTGAACTGTATTTCGTTCTTGTATTGTTGTATATGGTTGTATCTGTCGGTGTATATAATTATTCCACTCCCGGAATAAAGCTTTAGATGCGTAAGCTGAGAGCGTCAAGGAAAATGTGTTCAGAGTAATGTAATAATGTAACGCCTTCTACCAAATTTCAAACTCGGAGTAGACTGATAATTAATCATGCTCCTCTTCCTTAACGTTTGTTATTGTTGTGCCTCCTCGCTGTTGTTGTTCGCCCAACTCGATGCTGAGCCCCCGCAACAGAATTATTCACGCACAAACAAACTAACGCTAATTATTATATTATGTACTAGTAGGAGTAGGACCCGACCCAAAAGAAACGATATTCAAAATTACTATGTGGACACAAGACTAATCAGATTCGGATTCGGACTAAAGTGAATTAAGATGCACAGCAATAGTAAATGCCCAAGTCCGATTCAGATTCATAAAATTGCTTAATAAGCTTTAATAAATCTCATGACGGATTTCTTGGCTTGTGTTTACTCCTGGACTACTTAATTCTGATTGAACATTGTTGTAACAGTGTCGTAGCATAGGGTGAGAGACAGAGGGGTGTACGTGGTTGAGCATCACATCAAGAAAGATGAAGATACTGATCTTCATTGAAATGACAGAAACCTATATGTAAGTACCTGAACCGAAGTACCCGGTACTTCCAGGAGGTTCCAGGATTCATTAAACATACTACACATACTTTACTGCCCCATCATATTATTATGCACGTTGAGGGATCGGATGGTAGCTTATAATTCTGAGTAATCATAATAAATCAGCAAACTAGTAAACTCTGAGCTTGGACATCCACAGGATTAATTATTTTTCCAATACCTTCCCTCAAGCATCGGGTGCTATCTGTATACTTAGGTACTTAGACATTAATTACACTTACAAAATCTTACATGACCAACTTATCAATCAAGGAATCATTAGATAGACAAGTAAAACTTCCATATTCCCTTTTGTGTGCAAACATTTATATTTTATTTCGAATGTTTACGTTTCATATCAGATCCGCCCCATCACTATTATAATAAAGAGTTTCACACACGTCCAAGTCTTGTGACTTCAACTTGTGATCGGTCGACATCCACATCGCTATCTTTTAATGCAGCACATGGAATTGGTCTGGTGTAGGAACTGCATATATATTCAACACTCACATCTCACATGTGACAACCAACGTGCCACAGGAGTTCAATCATATATGTAGTTTGGTTGTTTGAACAAACAAAACCAAACAAACAATATGAGACAACTTAAAGACTTAAAGGCAGCCACAAATCATGTCCAGTCCAGTGTATGTAAGACGGTCTCGTTAGTAGTTTTTGTTGACCACCAATCAGCACCAGCGTACATACCACCGTCACAACGTGTGTCAGTGTCAATACTTGCACACCATACAAATATGTACAACATATAGTAGGTGTAGGTGCCCAGGTAGGTATGTAGTTATTACTCCTCACTTTGGACTGTTTATTAGACTTTGTAATTAACCATCTGAGCAACTAAACCCGACAGATGATTGTAATCCTATCAACCATGTCACCTGTACCTACGCACATATCCGTGCCTTATTAGTTTCTTGAGCACAATTTAATGTTATTACAACTAAAAACAAACAAATAAAACAAATGATTTGATATCTACGCACGAACGCACGTTTCTACGGACTGACAACCGACAACAGCAAAACTGTTAGGCATCATAATCTAAATAATAGATGAAACATAATATACACTCAACACTGGACTCACACAAATAAATCTACTGAAAAGAGGAAACCAGCAGTAGTGTCAACTTTTGATTCTGACGTTCAACATTTGGTAATGTTGCGAAACGAAGTAGCAAATATACCTGAGCACGAAATGTGATCAAAACAATATTTGACATAGAATCTTGTTATCGATTATGTAATTAAAAATGCAGCAGTTCTTTTGTTTTTGTACTTGACAATCTGATGAGGAATCTTTCTCGATCATCAAAATTGAATAGTAGAGCCAATGAAACCAAGGACAACTCATAGCTAGAGCATTGCCGCCATAGGTGCGAGGGTCAAAACACATGATCCAGACGTAGTACGTCCCAAATCCAGATTCACCAGTTACACGCAGCTAGTACTGACTTACTGACTGAACTACTAGCTAAATCGTCATTAAACTGGTTGCAACAATGCAGTGGCAGCGTTAGCAAATAGACTAAAAATTGTAAGTACCCCCCATAGTTAACTAAGTAATTCACCTACGCTGTTAACTGAACCGCAGAGTACTTAACTTTATTGGATCACCAAATCCATTGACGTGCATGTCACGCATGTCACGTGTTCTAGCAATACAAAACAACAGGACACAGAGTGGTAAGATTTTATCCATAGAACAAAGTGCAAACAAGCGTGTAATTCTATTGACTAATATTATCGTTATCACATTACATGATCTTTAATTCGATAAAACCCAAACGCAAGCTGAACTGTAACTTCACTGCAGTTAACCTGCGTGTTCAAGTGTACATGGATTTAGCATAAATTGGCATTAAAGCTAATTTTGAATTTAAAACTGCGGGATTTTTATTCAGCGTCACTCCCACGGGTCAGGTGATGTCCCCGCTCCTCAAAATTAGAAAACTGCCCATTTTAGTATTTTACTATATTAATAATTACATGACTATCAACATTATCAAGGCTGTTCAGTAAAATTCATCCAACAGATTCTGTGTATTAACATATTTGAACATTTTTGTATTTCTTTTAAATTCAGATTGTCAAATAGTACATGTATCTTATATATCCTAATTTTAACCAATAAATATTATCTAACGATGCACTCTCCCATCACTTGAGCAGTACTACCTACTTTAACTCTATAGGTTTAAGACACGCAAAGGCTGATAAGAATTACACAAAAATATGGATGCTGATAGGAAAGTTCAATGTACACGAAAAAAAGCTGTAGTTCTATCATAAAGTCCAAACGTAGAACTGAAACTATATGAAAGTCATTGAAAGTACCTACTTAAAACGGTGAAATAAGAGCATGTACCTACGCAGTTTCAGAATTATATAATTAATTCATAATCTGCATTCTACAGGACATTCAAAAAATTTCTTGTAGTCGTAGTTAGTTTACAATAAGAATATATTTTAACTATTCTAGCACATTCTAGTCTCGCACAAAAATACCACTTATTTCTTCTGCTGTACGAAATCTGAACTAGTATGAAATCTACGACTGTTATGATCATCAAAAGTTTATTATAACTCTATAAATTTTTAATATTAAAATTAAACACATATGTAAGTGCCAATGCTGGCTTTTATGCTTAAAAACTTGTTATAATCTTAAATGTATCGTTATCAGCTCATTGAAGTTCAACCAACACAGCAGTTTTCCCCCCTATATAATATTATACGTTTTATCATTAAATTTTATTTTAGTTTTAAATAATATAAAGTACTGTCATCTTTATATAACCATTTAGAGGCTACCCCATTACACTATACCGGATACAAATAAGCATTTATTGCAAATACTGTAAAGTCTACAAGTCTACGATTCAGTCTACGCTATTGAAATTATTGCTGTCGCTATAAATCACAGCTTTAATTATTTTTTAAATTCGTAATTATTGATTGTAATTTATGAATACTTATTTCCGTGCAAAAATGACCCGCCGGGCGTAGGTACTTTAGTTTAAAAACACCCTAAGAACTACACGTAACCATTTTTATATTTATTTTAACATTAGAGTCTCCAATACATTACTAAAAAAACGAATCGTCTGCATCAAACGACCATCAGTTATAGCGCACACAATAAAACAAAATAGTAGAACAGCTGTTTAGTACAAATAAAATACATCTCAAAATGATGTCCGTCTCTACTTCTAATTTGTACTCATACAAGCCAGACACTAAATGAAAACGAAACCGAAAATCAAAAGAAATAAGAGAGATACGCCAAAAAAACCAGAACCAGGTATTAAAAATTTGAAATCTTTTCGTGAAACCAAAGAAAACATGTTCACATGACAAAAGGTAAAAGGTATAGGGTTAATTGTCTCAAGCGCACTAGACAAAATATAAAGAACATCAACAGAGGTAACAAAGATATTAGTTTCTATCACTTTCGATCTCAATTTCCATTTTCTACCCCAATGCCAGGCCACAGCATGATAAAAATGAAAGAAATGAAAACCAGCAGCAAGAAAAGGATTGAAAATTTCTTGTACGAAACAAAAAGGATTTTCAAAAAAATGCTCAAATCATCCCCTGATCTTCTACCCAAAAAGGCTGAAAATGAAAAC
The DNA here is from genome assembly GCA_949802685.1 of Dicyrtomina minuta. Classification (NCBI taxonomy): domain Eukaryota; kingdom Metazoa; phylum Arthropoda; class Collembola; order Symphypleona; family Dicyrtomidae; genus Dicyrtomina; species Dicyrtomina minuta. The sequence continues at coordinate 43,539,414 of OX461808.1, read as the reverse complement.
TAAATGAAATTCAGACCAGGTCCCCCTATAGATGCACAACCTACAACCAACCCAACACATGCGATTGTCTGTGACTTTTACACAAAAAAATTTGAACCTGCAAACCAAAACCTGTCAAAAAATTTTAACCCTTCTTCAATTCATTTATTATGTATATTTTTATATAGAACTATAATCTGAAAATATGCTTATAAAAGTCACCTCTACTATAGCATGTGCTCACGCTTCACATAGCATATGATAAATTCTTCAGGTAGCAAATACTAAAATTCAATGCAATGGCTACGAAATTCAATGAACAGGATTATATCCTTTAAACCCTTTTTTATAATATATTATTCCTTATCTCAACAATTTTACTTTTACCCCAAACCCCAATTGATATGCCAATGGTGGTGCCCCATTGTGTACTGTATGAGTGTATCACTATCTAAACTAAAGGTAACTACAAAAAACTCGAAAGGCGAAAAAGGGCTCACAGTTTCGTCAGATCTCTGGGATAACCCTTTCTACAGACAATAGACAGACAAAACATGCTATCACTACACTGAACCAGTTCCAACACCGGTTCCAAACACAGTCACCGATAACGACTTTCAGTATATACGGATAATGTATCTACCTGGTCCTTTGGCCTGGCCAGGACTAGTGTTGAGCCGGTGCTAGGTGGTTCTGGTTCTGGGTAAATTACCTACACACAAGGAAAGTAGGAAAGGGGGAAGCCCCTTCAGATCTTCCCATTTAGTTTTTTTTACTATCATTTTATTTTATTTCGTTTCACATTATTTGAAATTTCAATCCACTGCCACCTTCCGTTTCCTCGAATTCGAATTATGGGCAAGTTTATAGCAAAATTACGATAAAGATTACGACTATATAAGCTTTTAAACTATTACACCTACAAAGGGAAATGAAAAGGAGCACCTTACAGGACGTAAGTAATACATTTCTTTTATGACATTTATTGGGAATTGTACTGCTATGAATGTTTTCAATGTTTTGAGGACAACACAAAATATCATATGACATGACAAAGTGGAACCAAATCTATCTACAGAACTGTATTTAATATCTCCAAAAATCCCTTAAATTAAAGCATTACAAATTTCACAAATTACGTCTAAAATACACTAATAGCTTCTTTTTTTTAACTAGGTAAGCAATATCATCCACTCAACAAATTTTGATTGAATTTTAAACTTCAACCCTTTTTATTTTCATCTCATACATCCAAAGGCACAAGGTAAACAAATGAAAAGGAATCCCTGAAAACGTCAATGCTTCAAAAACTACATTCTCTTCAGAAAAAGTAAATAGTAATATTATAGTTTATAGTCCCAGCCTTAGTCACAGTCATGACCATCCATCAAACATATTAAATCTATTACATAACATGTAGTAGGTAGCTCTATTGTTTCATCAATTCATCACACTTGAATTTCCTAACACTTTCCGTTTCACATCTTTTCAACTACTACCTAGTAATAATAGAAAATCCTCCTCGGGTCTGGAGAGTGAGTCCACCACACCGAACCTCCCAATCAAACAACTTTTGTAAATTTCAAATAAAATTCAAAGGCTTTTTCGGTCTACAAAAAGGGAACTTTGTAGATTATAGATTCCTATGGCTATGGCCATATAGCTATCCATATCGGTGCGGTGGTTGGTCTTGCTGTCCTGTCCACATTTTTTTTCTGTATCTGTCTCCCTATATATTCTGACGGAACTCAATACATAGCTATATGTCTGCATCACTCTCACGTCCCTACCATTATAAAAAGTTTTACAACAGACAAAGATGAACATGAGGACGAGGACGATGAGGAACACCATCGAAAATGTTTCCCGTCATCCCATTTTCCATCACAGATCACATCCAGCTCATATCCACATAATAATATCCGTAATATCAGTCGGCATGTAGTAGTAGTAGTGGTAGTAGTAAGGACAGCGCAGTGAGTAGTAAATAGGCAGAGGGATTTCGATCACAGCATGAGTAACCGAGCCCTTGGATACATCACATCACATCACATCACATCGCCTCGCATCAGACCAAGAAGAGCAACCAAACCACGTACAGACGTTCACCGAAACCGAGACCGAGACAGAGTCACAACCAACACCAACCACTACTGAAAAGTATGTAGCGACAGAGAGAGAGTTTGTGTGTGTGTGTATTGCATTGCCCAGTTAAAAAACTAAGCATATGAAAGGGCAGCAAAACGCACAAAGAAAAAAAATCCTGCGATGATTAGATTTTAGAATCTTTAAAGACGCTAACTCTAGACTCTAGACGAGACACTCACATACACACATGAGGAAGAGCGTACTGATAAAATGACCATGAAGGATGGAATATGGAGTCAAAGCCTAAGCTAATGCCATACATCCAATTCCATGCCCTCCCCATGCCAAACCATAGGGATAAAAGACAAGGGAAGGGAAGGGAAGGAAAGGGTTAGTAGACATTTAGACAAAACCCTAATAAACTCAGCTTAAGGCTCCAGGCGCATATTACTACTCTCCCTCACACAACATATATAGAGATACATACTAAGTTTTCCTTCTTTATTCTTATATTCCTCATCCAAAAGTGGAAGAAAAGCGCCCCTCATCTTCATCTCAACAAGGGAAATAAGGACACCACACACCACAATGCACTATATATAATATGTACGTGACTCTCCTGAGTATGAGCATCCTACACCGCACAGCCAACACAGTAACGTCCAACGTCCACGAAATTTAAGTGTAAGTCCGAGACTAAAAGTCCAACCCTTATGTAATTTTAAGATTCAAACATGTAATAAAAAAAACTGTACATTAGGATCAAAGAACCCTTCCATTTTCTATTTCGAATTTTGAAGCAGTCCTCCGTCGTCCTCGTCCTGGTAGATTCAATATTGCATCGTATCGTCTCTTCTTGTATTCGAAAAAAAAACGAAGAAGAACAATACAGCTATATAACCCCTTGAGCCCTTATTCTTAAGTCCAAGTTAAACCATAACGTAACCAGAACGAGTCGAATTTGAAGACGAGCCATGCATCCATTCAAATCGGGAGACAGAGAGAGAGAGATGTTGGTTTGGGCCTTGGAAATTATAATAATGCTATGCAGTGCACACGGTACGGTGGTGATGGCAGTGGTGCCCTAGATTCCCTTAGGACTTTTCAAGCCTAATTACCCTACTTTCCGAATCTCCAACACAAATAACAACAGAAGACAGTAAAGAGCGAGTTGAGATATTTGAAGAAGTACATAATTAAAGGACTACACTATGGTATGGTATATTATGGCTGCATGCCTATTACTGCATCGTCCATATAATTCCACTCCAGTCAGTCCCAGGCTCAGTTCCAGTTTAAAACATGCCTAATAAAATATATAGTAGTAGTGTAGTCCAGATCAAAATCCAAATCAACCCTTCGTTCCCTATTTCTTACGTAATCTGGGACCGTACGTGTATAATGGAGCATGCTATAAAATAAGAATACAAGGAATTTAGATTAAGATTACAAAATAGTAATAGGTATATACATAAAGTAATAAAGGCTGGACTTCCTTCATATAACATCCCCAGATCCAATTCGAATCCAAATTCTTGGATCTATCTGCCCAATAAAATAAAAAAATAACAGGATATGACATAATATACAATAGTAGGGAAATATAGGAGTGCATCCATTTTCATTTCCATTCCAGATTTTACGATTTTACAACGTCGACGAGGATACGACAAATAAGATACGACAACGATTTTTCTCTTACAGATTGACAGACTCTCTTCACTATACATGTAATACTGATGAGACTATGAAAGACGAAGCGTCAATTCAGTACATTACATACATACAAAATTAAGGCGGGGAAAATACATAGGATCCACAAGTGGCTCGTTCGTGTCTGTCTGTGACACGAATACGAACACTGTCGTCCACGACATTCAAATTCAGTCAGTCATATATAGTATATTAGTCTATTCAGCACTCTGTAGTCCGTGAAGTGTGGTTGTTATATAATCTACAGTAAACAGTAGGACAGTACAGCCAGTATAAGTACAAGTGCATTTTGCTTATTACACTTTTATGAATCTCATATCGAAGAAGTCTCAAGTGGAAGTTATGTAATTCTGTGAGAGAAATTGAAATTATACCTTTTAAGTACCAGTACAGACAGACAGATAAAAGGGAAAGACAGGAAAAAAGGAACCAAATATAATATTAAAAAAAAAGATGCAATCCTTCTGTTTTATTTCTTTTTTCTTCGTCAACTTGAACACCGTACTTTCCCGTGCACATGGCCGAGTAGGAAAGATCTCCATGAGCTCGTAAAATCTTTCCTTATAGACCATTAAATTCCTACCTAACCCATCAATACAACAATACCAAAAGGAACAACCAACATTGGAGAATTCAAACTCAAATTCGAACTCGAATTCAGGGAATTCGAAGTCAAAGCTTCCAAGTAGCGTCGACTTTTTTTAGTATCTCTGTATAAAAGGGTAGTCACGTCAGTATGTATACACATGAAAGGTGTTGGGGTGAGCAGAAGGGTTTTATTACTATTGTCACCACAGTGGCATTTCAGGACATAGTTGCTAACTAGTAAGTTGATAGTGTCGTGGCTTAAAAGCCCAAGCGCATTACAAAATTACATATTAAGTGTATATATTTACTATTTACAATTTACAGCTATTCGGTCTGGTCACTGATCTCGGATTGTTATTGGTCTTTCCAAGTGCCGGCAATTACACTAGACACTGGACACAATCACACTTTAAAAACATAAACAAATAATTCTGGATACTCGACTCGGAAATTAACTAGGTCAAAAATCCAATAAAGTCCAAACAAAACTCAAAGTCCCGTAAATAAATTTAAAAAAGGGTAGCAATCCAAAATAATGCCCGACCAGTGCAATGTACAAGTACCAGAAGGATTAAAATTAACAACGTACAATTACGTATTATCAGACTGTAAATGCGACAATAATATGAGTAGATATTTCATGTGTTCCTAGAAAACGGGATATATTTTCCTGTCATAAAAAATACAACTCCAGAATAAAAAAAGTGCAATGAACTTAAAAAAAATCCGATACGTAGAAAAAGCCTCATAATGTCATAATACAAAAATTAATACAATTCATTTTTCGTAGAAATCGAAACTAGGACAAATTTTAAAGGGATATATTTTTTAAAAAGGTTCTGGTCCTATATTCTCCGGGCTACTTGGAATTTCAATTTTTTTTTGTCAGAATATTATTGATGTACATTACGACGACCACCACGAACTACTAATACACCAGAACCAGAACTAGGACCAGGACCGGGAAAGAAGCCACATGGAGAGAGAGAAGCGGATTTACTTTAGTTTTTTTCTTGTTCTTTAAACAGTCTCATCATAAATGTTGGCTGAGGTTACTCATTACGTATTGCACATAATAATACTAGCTTTCCACTCTTTGGACAAACAATTTCAATTTCCTTCATAAATCCTATTCACTTGTCAAAGAATTATGCGATACATGTTCTAAACACAAGAGGAAATTCCTCCTTGTCTCGCGGAAAAAAAATTATCTCTCATCTACTGAAACCACGAAGGCATATAGCGAAACTTAAACTGAATCTTTTAGTTGTTAGAACAGGTATAGAGACATTGAATGCTTGGCAGTTTTGCACGATGAACTACAGTACAATTAGTGAAAAACTGCTACTCCTTTCAACTTTTGAGCTTTCCTACAAGCCCAAAACTCTCAAGAACTCAAGACTACTTTACTTACTAGTGTGCAAGTCCTTCAATCTGATAACTTTACCGGGTGTACGTACATCAAATTATTATTATCTGTAATCAAAGCAGACCAAGACGACGATGCGATTGATAGCACGATAGACAAAACAACACACCACAAAACAAAACAAACAGAGAACACAATACTCGAAAACATCAGCACCAACATCAACATGCACCATGCAGCTCCGTGAAAAATCCAACTTGTAATTGTATATTATAATTAGGTAGTTAAGTTGCTGGTTTTACGTACAATGTTCACACATAGGTCCAGACGATACATACCTACAAACAAATTTTCCAATCTATAGTACAGTGTAGTACAGTCTACTAATAATATAGACATCAACTTACTACGCTTGCCGGAGTATAATTAATATCTAGCATCTTCCTATGAAATAACTTATATCTATATATGATTTCCACTTAAATCCACATTCTTCTATAATTCTTCTATATTTCTCTGTTAATTATTTAATTAATTAAGTACAATAATTCTCACAGAGCCTGAGCAACGGAAAAGAATAGTGAACGATCAGAAGAGTATAACTTGCTTGTGCTAACAAACACACGGCGATGACAGTCACAGTCAAAAGTCAGACAGAAAAGACACAAATATCCGTACACATGCTGGCACATAGTATATATTTTATACGACAGGGTAATCGGGCAATCAGTAAAAACCGCAACTTTTAGAAACAAGTTAATTTACTTGACTGTTCATTTCCCTATTTAATTCCATATCCTAAATCGACAAGTTAAAGTCTGTCCATAAGTTCATATCAACCACCAAAATCTACGACACTATCACCCAGCCAAGCCTAATGGAAAAACTATGCAAATGTCAAATTAAAAAACTACACACCTTTAAAAAAACTAAATCAAAATGTTAATCCAGAAAAGGGATGTTTATGTTTCACTCTCAGCTATCAACAAAGGTAATGCTAACGCTGCTGAACAAGCTGAGAGTCTATATGACGCTGCCAATGAGAGAGATAAAGAAAACTCGTTTTTCAAACAAAGCTGTATTATTCTATATGCTAAAAAGCCATTTTAAATACAAACTAAATACGTACCTATGCGTGGTAAAAAAATTAATGAAAATGAAAACGACTGAACATATCCACTGACTGAACTGAAAGACACTGATTAAAAGATCAAGATCACATCAATATAGGTACACTAGTACACAGTACCCGTCGAGAACTTGTAAATTATTTCTCACTACGGTTACGTAATTACGTGATATAAAATGCTCCCCATCAGCAGTAATCAGGATCAGATAATGTGTCAAAACCAGGACAATCTCAACCACACGTAGGTGTAGGTACTTTACTTTTATCTTTAACCACTAACCAATTATAATTATTTTTATAATTGCTATTATACTATATGCATTCTCATAAAGGCTGCGCACTAAAACTAAACTTAATGTTTAGAAAACTAGTCGTGTAGTAAGTAATTCCTAAAAACATACAAAAGAGCTATTCATTTTTATTTCTTTATTTGTATTTAATCTCCATGTAAGCCCGTACATACGTGGTATTTACTACACACTCAATTTCAATTTCAACGCAAGAAAGAACAATTATAAAGTAGATTGTAGAATAATATTCACAAGGTAAGCGTCTTGTATGATGTACATATTATGCATTATATAAGCACTACAAACGTAGGTAAATGCCTGTAGATAAAATTATTATTACTATAAAAATGTTATCATTAATGTGAAGGTATACAGGGATAGTACAATGGCAATAGGAATATAGCCATAACAATAGGAGGGAAAAATTATTAAATATTATAAACACACACAGCAGTTGTTCTCCCTCCACACAGGAATTATTTTATTATTATTCTTCAATTTTCAATTCAATGCACATTTTCACACCGCTGATCCAATCGCCTTGCTCGTCGTCGTTCAAGTATTATTACATATTCATAATCATATTTTCCTATTTTCATTTCCTCAATCAAGCCTATATAGTTGTATATACTGTAAATGTAAGGGTGTATATAGCACAATACATATACAGAATATTATCTGTAATTCCCATTTCCCACAGAGACAGACATCACATTATATGTATGAGCAGGCAGCCCCATAGCTAAGCAAATGTCCAAATCCAAAAGCCCATACGACGATGCTATGGCCTGTGCACTTGACATTGACGCAGGTCCTTCAGTCACACGAGAAGCTGCTGTTGTCTTTCTTTCCCTTTCCATTTGTGTTATATAATACTCTGGCTGTCATGTCATATATATAATATATATAAAATATATAAGTGAAGGCATAATCATTTTAATTTTGAAGACCATACGACGACCGACCACCACTGCCATGGATATCGTCTCTGTCTCTATGGGACGACTAAGATTGAAAGAAAAGGAAAAGAGAAACAAGTCATGTGACTGTTCTGTTCGACTTGGACGTCGAAAGCAATTTAGAAGATCCTCACAAAATGAAAACATATACATAATGATACCTGAAATATGTACGCCTTGGTTTTGGTTGTATGTATCTGGAATCTGGACGGCAAAGGCTACACAACAGCTACGGATACATAAACCAAGACCAAAAATTACCTCCCAACGTGTGTAATTTACCTCTTAAAATCTCATGGAGCTCTCTCACACACAGTCCCCTTCTTTTAGCGACTTTGAGTCTGACTTGAAGAGAACCAAACAGCTTAGATACCTATACCTACGTGTCTCCTCCATTATTATATTATGTGATCATAGAAAAATGAAAATGAAATAATAATTACAGACACGTACGACGTACGATCCTCTGTACCTACACTCAACATTGTGTCTGCCTCCATACGTATACTAAATATCTAAACGAGACAAATGACATGAAACTCCTCAGATTCAAAAATTTCAAGGGCCAACGCGTGTGATCAGCACTACATAAAGTACAATTACAATGATGTGTACCATATAGCTCATTGTTAGTCCCTATATATCCCAGCGTCCCGTACACATACTATTAGGCAGACGTAGGTAGGTAGGTAATTATATAATTACAATCAAAGTCGTCGTCGTTGTCGTTTTCGTTGTTTCAGTGCAGATAATTACAGACAAATTCCTAAACGGATTTATTTTGTACACATGACGGAGGTACATAGTACCTATATCTATAGGCCGACGTGAGTCTTCTGTGCTTTGTTGCTGTTAGAACGAGACAAGGCCGTGGCCACGAAAATATTCTCATTTGATTTATTCATTTAGATTTACCTACAATACACACTATATTCCTTTTCATTTTTCATTCTCCTCCTCCTCATCGCGCGAACACTCTTTCTATCAGTAAATCAAATATGGCTCGAGTAATTTGTAGAAATAATTATTTACGAATATAATTACCTTCTCACCGCGTAGTGACAGGAGAGCGTTCAAATAAAACTGCAGTGGGTAAGTAATTAGCAATATAGACAATACAAAATCTAACACCAATGTTTTGTTGCCTCAAGTTATGAAACAATAATGTAAGTATGCTAGAACAAGCACCTATACTACTGACATATTATGTAGACAATCGTTATACTAGACACTTTACTGATCATCTAACATAGTTTATGACTCTATACATTACTAACTGCCTCTAGCATCCTCTGCGTCTCTGAACGTACGCAACAGTAAATATTTGCAAAACAGATCAAATATTTTCCTTAGCATTAGCAGCAGGAGAGTGAGCGTTACAGCTTTGAAAAGTAAACTTGGGACATGTAATAATAGTATATTACAGAACAATGAGAAAGATGACAGTTGACAAATTAGCAGTACTGACACACTAATGTTTTTGCTGCAAATTTAATATCTAATGCAACTAATACTGAAATATTATCCATTTCATTTACAAACCGTTGTTGGGCTGCAAATTATATATCTTGTTATATATCTTATACTTTACATGTTATTCATGCAACTTTTTGCACAAATAAAACAAAGCAGAGTATACCTAATCAATACATATTTTAATTCTCAGTGCTCGATTTTCATCCGACCATCTTTTGTATGACACACAAATGCACGCAAAAGATGAACCCTAAATATTTATCAAAAAATACTGTCCATTTCAATTCAACTTCAGATGCAATTTCAGCGGTGATTTTAATTTCGAATTTCAAGGATTCCAACTAATTGCAAAGACATGCAAACTTTTCGACATCCTCAATAATAATACCCTTGCTATTTTATACTTTCCTACTTTAATCGTGAGACATTTGTATTTATACTTTTAGTTCTGATTGTCAAGCATATGATACATATCAGCCATCTTTAATATGACGATATACACAAAACATGACTATATTATGTTCTTGTATGTCACAGATAATTACATCTGAATACCGAATACCTGCACCCTTACACGGTGCATACTCACATATCTTTAATTTCCATGGAAAAATATTATAGCGTAAGTTTTTTATTTTGTGATCAGTGTAGCATAAAAGCACAGGCATTCACATCCCTCAACTATGAAGGTTAACACACACACACAGCCTGCACAACAATCGATCAAAATGAAAACTTAAAAAGAATATATAGTACCCACCTACAAAATTTAACATATGTACGATGAACGACTTTAGAATTAATAATCCCTTATTAAGCATTAACGCCAGCACCATACCATACTGCTCTCGTATCTGTCTCTGTATGTATAATACGTATACGATATATTATATACAACGCAAGCCTAAACATTGAAAAAAAATCCGACAGCCTGTATAGACTGTACTGTAGATAATCCTTTAAGGAAGTGTTCGAGCTGGAGTTGGACCTAAAATAATATGTAATATAACGCCTAAGTCAAAACCATAGTCATTTTCCTTTGAAGCCTAAGTATAAAATTGAGCAAAAATGCTTGTAAACATTATTCTAAATCAAAATAACATGTAGGTTGTAGGTGTATCTACAATCTACCTATAAGATGCCAACCTGCCTACCTACCTTAAGTTTGAAATGAACATAAAGCGACAAAAGGTGTGGTAAAGTAAGATAATTTAATGTGCTCAATTATAGCATTATAGTTGAAAGTGAATACTGAAGTTCAGAGAAGATAGGTACTTGGTACACAGTATAACTGAGTAATAAATAATACGTTAATGGCTATATGCTACGCACATAACATTTAAAGATAGTTAATAGTGACAGTAGACCTCTATATACCTAGTCAATAGTTATATTAGTGATAGCATCGTAGTAAAGGCAGGTAGTACATATTATTAGTATAGAAGTAGGATTGGATTTGGTTGTAGGGATCCTACAACCAAATCCAATTCTACCTTTACTTAGTATGTATACCTACTAATGCTCACGCAGCCATCAACCGGATCAATTCAATTCAATTGATTCGACGATCCATCCATAATAGAATAAAAAACCTTGAGATTTACCTGCTTGCATTCAAACAACACAATACAATCACAAATTCCACACAATTTCCTTCCTACTTCGCCTCTATTACTTCGTACTTAAAATACATACAAACTAAAATTGAAATCTGAAATGTGTACCACGTACGTTTGCTCTTAACATCAACAATTATATTTGAATTACAGAAACACTGATTCCTCAAATATTTTAGTTACATTCTAGGATTTTGAGCAGGAAATAGATAATAGGCTAAACTTTCAAAATTAATTGAAAATCGGACACAGTTTAAAGTGCAGCGGATACCTCACGGAAGCGAGACGACATGCATGCTTTCTCGATTCTCAGTCTTGAAAATAGTTAAAATACCAATTGAGAAAATTATGAATTTGTACTTTACCGCCTGAAGCACAAAGCAAGTAAAACCATAAATACTTACAATTACAATTTGTAATAGATAATGCGTCACACTATCACGTGTCTTAGACACCATTACCATTACCAATTACAATTGCCCGTATACTGCCTGTAATGCCTCTATTGCTCAGTCAATATCATTAGTATTGCGCTATTAATTAACCACTGTAATACCAGACCACTTTAATCACTACCACCAGTTCCAGTCTTTACAAAAAAATGTTATCAACATCAGAACATGAACCTTCCGCAATGCAAACACAAAACATATTTCAAACTTCATAAATTGAATGCTAAGAAAAAAATCTTGTAACATATACTAATAGTAATACTGCAAATCATCTTTGTTTTTTCCCTTACAATCCCAATAGGCAATACAATCCGTCTTTATTATTTCATTCATACATTTTTTGTGTCAAGTTTGCAGTTGCATTGCATAACTGGTTGTAGTTGTAATCGTAATCGTATTTCGCCTTCATATAGGCTGGGCAAACCAACCAACACACATACCTAGTTAAGGAAGGAGTAGTAGTGTGATAGTGCTGCTAGTGCATCGTCAATTCTTACAAAACCAAAACCAGCACAACACATTATAACACAAGCTATGAAGAGATTCACATCTCTTGAACAGAAAAAAAAATTTAGAGAAAAAAGAAGTTTGGAAAAAAAATACTTTAGATGCATCTTACAAGTACCTAGGTACGTTCATTGAGCAATGAGTGAGCGAGCCAGCGAGCGAGCGAGGAGTGTGTCCGGTCCGTAACTGAACAACGAAGAAGATACGTTTACCATTACCATTTCGATAGAATACAGATACAGAAAAAAAAATGTATTGTATGCATAAACTATGAATAATATTATGGGTTTTTATGGGATTTTTTTTTGATGTGTGTGTTAAACTTTACTACGAGTACGAGCCCGAGCCCAGCCTTTATTTTACCATTATTCTTCCTTTTGAACTATGTACACTATGCTCTGTAACAATATGATACGGTACGATAGTAATAATAATAATAGTAATAAGAATGCATTGCATTGCATTGCAAGCAAAAAGCATATCTCTACAGTATCAGCTGAGCTGAAAGTAATAATATAAACAGCAAAAAAAACATCCCTAATAGTGTTACGCTCTACAGACACAGACTTACTTTTTATATGAGGCGCAATAAGTATGACAGTGACTATATGGGTATATGGCATATGGGTCTTTTATGACTTTGTTGAGTGCAAAAAGATCTCACGCTATATACCCATCTCGAGTCTCAACCGCGGATCCAGAGGGGGGGGGGGGGCTAGGGGGCTTTAGCCCCCTCCAGAAGGAGATTTTTTAACATTGCAGGGATACAGAGCGGCCATTTTCAATATGGCGGCTTAACATTGTTAGCCCCCCCCCAGGCGGTCATTAGCCCCCCCCAGAAAAAAATCCTGGATCCGCCGCTGTCGAGTCTCAAGTATCCAGTGGAATGCAATTTAAATTGGCAGTCAGTGCAAAAATAAAACAAACTTTTAAAGATTAGAATTACATAGAGACCTACAGCCAAATATTTGTATCATTAATATATTGTATATATGTCATTTATTTTGGTCGTTAAAGTTTGTTGATGCCAGAAGCACAAACATGCGGTATCCTTACAATTTTGAAACAATTATTTACATAATACAATAATTATTAAACAAGAGGTTTTGCATATTTAAAAATTGAGTAAATATTTAATTCAATGTAATATTAAAATTTTCATAGGATATTTGGAGCACCTTCGTTAATTATTCAATTTGTGTAGTACATTATCCATTTATGAAATAGAAATGAAAGCTAATCTAATATTAATCCCTTCCCTAGTGTATACGTATCTTTTATAAGGCAAAGAATTAAATAGCATTTATAAATTGTTTGATGTAATTTCTGTCGTTGTCTTTCATGAGAACCTAAATGTGGGCAGAAATGCTAGAATTCGAGTTAAAAACAATCATGATATCGCATTTCAGTGGAAAATATGTAACATATGTATAAAAGCACAAACAAAACTCTTGTTGGTAAACACAATAGAAAGATCTGGCCCACAATTTAAAAATATTTCCAAGATAAGATTACAAAAATATTCAGGAGGATATAATATTATATGCCCTATATATTTTTTTTACAGTATATGTATTGTTTGAAAAATGACATTTTATCATTATATAATCACTTCAATTATCTGTAGTTGTTATTAAACATTTATAATTCCTGCAATTAAACAAATAATTATTTAGGTAGGGCAGTTCGCAGTGCCCGCAGCTCCAGCTCCAGTCATACAACACTCAAAAGTTCCAATCCCATCGAATCTAACTAAATGCATATTTGCAGTATACAGCCGAAAACACCACTAAAGAATGTTTGCAGGCTTATCTTAACTACCAAACTGTAATCAACGTCCTTACATATTTCCTATATGAAGAAAATATTATTGCCTATACAATATTTTTTTTAGTATATCCTGGGTCTAATTCATTTTATATTATGGGCTAATCGCAATCACATGATGATGAGCTTCTCTATTTATTTTATTGTTCACTTGTGGCTGCCGTCATTCCCATTTGCCATTTTATTCCTGCTCCATTTTTATCAGTTTATCACAACGACACAACAAAATACACACGAATGAAACTTGGGAAGCCTTTAACGCGAAATAAAAAATCATAATATCAGTAATGTTAATGAATGCACCTTGAACCAATGATATTGGAGGCAGGAAACTATACCTGGTCTCAGAAATTGAAACGCAATTATTGAATCTTCAGTACCGGTATAAAAAAAACCGACGCATTGAAATATGATACAAATTGCATTATTAAATTGTACGGGTGCAGATAACCAGCAATGAAAATAAATACAACGACAAAACAATTGGCACGTACGCGTTTATATTACTATGATAAAGCTCCACGAAAGTCTCGCCAAACAGATAATATGCCAACACCAAAAGTAGCAATATTATTTAACACTGTATATCCGTAATTCACAGAGGTGTCTCCTTTGATGTTATTGTTTTTATTACATAGTATGTTAACTAATAATAGAATTTATTCGAGCACAATAGATAATCACAAGCTGTTACAAAATGTATAGCCATACAGTGGTGTGGCCTTGAGTGATTAGTAATTAATATTTAGTAGAGAATTATTCCATTATTTATAAAAAAGACGGGTTAATTAATGGGTGATGAGAGATGTTGTAGTGTACTAATAATACATGCATAATGCATAAGTGCATTGCCTACTACCTACCACCTCATACGAAAAGGAAAGCATCTAATTATTGTGAATGCCTATAATAATATTGTGCGTACAACGTATACATGCAGCTATTAAGTAGGAACATACATCTTATACTTTTACCATCACCATAGCATATCACATTATTCAGTCGAAACTGACAACGACAAGCATCTCACACAGCTCATCGCTGGCTACTATACTGCCCCGAGAATAATTTGTAATTTATAATCACTTGTATGTAATCTGTACTGCGTAGTAGCCATTTACAAGCACCACCACTACTACTGCACTGTACTGATATCAAGAACTACAAGTAGAACCACACAGTGAGTGAGTGAAAGGCTGATAGCCATTCGCCATGCCAGAACTTTATATGCTCACAGAAATCACACAAACAATAAAATTATTATTAGCTCACTCACAGGACTTTACCACTACCATCAGCATCGCGCCAGGCCATAGCCAGTCAATCAAAATCCAATCGTAATCATATATTTCTAATCGTATATAAACATTATAATTCCACGAAACGACACACTACATCTGAGGAACGAGCGGAATGGCAACTGCAAGCAGACGAATGTCTAATATTTTTCTATATTATTACATAATTTTATTATTATAAATATGCAGGTTTAAGTGTAAACAGTTTTTTTTGACAACCGGATCCTTGGTCGAGGTTGACAGTGGAAATGCAGCATAAAATAAAATCAATAAATTCATAATTTTTTTTGTACAACTAATTCTGACTATTGACTATAGTATGTAGTGTTTGGATTTTAAATAAAAATAAAATGCATTCCCTTTCGTTTTATTTTTAAATGTACAACAATTTTATTCTTATGTAAAGTTTAAAGGATGAAATGCACTCAATTTATTAAACTGGATTTCAAGCATGTTTACGAATTTTATGAGCCGTTTTATTTTATCTATTTTCCCGTGCATCCCATTTTTTATGCATCTGTGTGAGTTTACACTTTCTGCACATAGGTATACATATCTATATCCTTCAATTTTGTTTTGTGTTGTGTTAGAATTTAGAATCTTAGCGTATATAGCGTTTTTATCTACAACTTGGATCTCTCGTCACACAGCGCTCTTTTTCTTTTGTATTTCCTCAGAAAAAAAACATGCGAACAAAACAAAACAAAATGTTTAAATATAAAAATACACAATAACAAAAACAAACGGGTGGCTCTCTCTCTTTCTACATATATTTGCATTTAGTAAATTCCATCTAAATAGCACTTTAAATTCCCAAATGCCCAAAAATTCCAAATTGCAAAACAAACTCTAAAGCGGAACAACCTTCACAATGAAACTTTATAACATTATCTACCTTTTAACATTTACTGTATAAAGCTGTAGGTAAATGTATCTGCATTCTGAATCAGTAGCATTATTGCAATACCATCAACTAGTATCAATATAAAATCAAAACTAAATTGTTTACAACAGTTGATGTAAATTATCAAAAACAAGAATTTAAAAAAATTCTATATGACATTAAATGGGAAATCTATACAAAAATAAAAACTAGGTTAGTAAAATAGGTAGATTCAAATTTCAAATTAAAAGATCACTATGATAAAATTATACAGGTAAGGTACTTTCTTAAATCGAAATTTTTATGTCATTTTTCCTGTGCCACATAGGCCCAGTTCCATAATTTAACGTCCTAATTTTACCACAGAAGAAAACAACAACAAAATACGAGCAATACACAAGATATATCTCCAGCAGATGTTCAAGTTTGTTGATAATATATAGAACAAAGTATATAAACAATTACAGAGAAAAAAAAAATTAAAGTTGTTTCCACTTAATTTCGCTAATTTACTGTTTACGGCAATAATATATCAAATAATTTGAGGGAAGAAGAAAAACATGCCTTCAACAAGGAAATAAGCGAACGCCACGCTATTTAACAAAGACGCGAGGACGACAAAAAGGTGTAGACAGGAGATAGGAAAATTGCTTCTCTTGAGCTCGCTTGACTAATAACATAGTGACTCAGATTTTTGCGCCTCAACCAATTTTCTCTACATTTTGCATTTTGTACTATATAATACTACATTAAAATTATGTAGACATATACCATGTACAATTGACAATATACATATTTTCCCTATAATATCTGCACGGAACCAGGGACTGCCTACGTATGCCTGATATGATCGACGTTCTGCTTCTGCTGATTTCATCCTCAACTCACCATTATACCATTACCATTATATTCGCCATATCGTGACTCTATATAAAATTATATTCTATATACTTCCCCGTATCACCAACACCAACACCAACACCATTACGTACTGTTGTGGACTTCATGAAAGATGCCTGTAGTTGAAGAATTTACGAATTTGAAAAGGAAAAGGAGAGAGATACAGTGCAATGCAAGTGAGACGAAAACTTATACAACGATGATCATCATCCCTCTCTGAATCACTATGATTTGTTTCACCTTCAAAAATGTACAAGGCTAATGCTAAAATGTTATCTCTCTCCTCTCTGTATAGTTTCAAGCTTTAATTCTTTCCTACATTCTACACCCTCTTCATCCTATACGTAGTAGGTACATATGCATCCTCTATAAGAGCTTTAATATTTATAAATGCGATCTCTATATCAGTATAGGTAGATGCATATATCAACAACTACTACCTACTTCACAGAAGCTTTGGGACTTTGGGCATGGACATAAATATGGACATTGGGTCCTGAGTGTGACTATTCCCTTTTTCCTTGCTGCTTTTGCTATAACAATAAAATAACTTTGGTATATTATTTTATACCCACATGTAATGTACATCTTTGACTAGTGATTAAACCAAACACTTAATATTGGAAGATTTTCCTTCACACACACCCTAACTATAGTATGTACATACCATTATATCAATGCAGATATTATACCAATATACTTCAGTAGCTATTAGAAATTCTAAATATATACGCTAGCTGTACATTTACGTATAAAATTTATAAAAAGACAAAAGATATATGGAACGTCGACTATGCAATTGCATATATATACTATGGTTGCTATATTTGGCTTAAAGTGATTTGTAATTATTTTTATTGTAGAATCACGCCTATTCAAAAATCTATAGAGATACAATGCAAACATTAAAAAAATTTCGCCAATCTAATGGAAGGGAAAGCAAATGGAATCGTAATAGGCATAGGGAATAATAAGCAATACACAAGGTGATGAAAGAATATTGCTCAGTATCACCTTGTACAATGCCATATCTTAAGTAAATAGAAATATATGAAGAAGAAATAATGAGATAATATGAAAATACAAAATGAAGACGAAGATGAGAGATCAAAAATAGTGACGGGGCAAAATTTTAAAATATCAATGTGAATCCATATTATTGAAGGTATGAACATTAGCATCAAAACTTATTTATCTGTGTGTATACTTTTAAATTCTCTTTGTATGGTGAATATCATGGCCATGGTCATTGCTATGTTTTGAATTTGAATACATATAGGTAATAGGTAGTGCCGGCCATCATAATAAAAATATTTCACCTACATGGTAAGGTATAGGTAAATCCGCATCAGCAGTACCACGGTGTCAACTTCTCATCTGTCATTTTCAAATTCCCTGCTCCTACAAAAGTTTCTAAAAATGTAACGAACAAAATCTGGAGACCTATTTACTACTGCCCATGATGTATGTGAAAAATGTGGCTGAATTTAGAGCGTGCATAAATACGACCACAGATTTAAGTCCCTGACGACCAAATCTTCAACGACCGACGACGACGACAACCGACAAGCGTCAACCTTAGCTTGAGAGATTTCTCGGTCTGTACATACATAGAGGCACAGAAAATGGAAAAGTTTAAAATGCAAACGTCTCTCCCATTTTTACTATTGCCCTCTCGCCTTTTAAATAATGGATCAGGGAGGAAGCACAGAAATTGTGTCTAGAGTCTAGGTATGTCATACCTTGTCGTTGTCGTTGATTCTTCTTTCTCGCCTTACTCGGCCACTCAAGAAGAATAGAATTCATATAACAAGGCCAACGATAAGCTATATGTATAGAAACATTATTACTATTTACTATTACAGATAACCACCACGATGTTCCTCGTAGACCATCCCTGCAGTCTACAGTCTCTGCCTTCATCCCGATGATACAATGATGTTCCTATGCGTAACAATAAATTTAAAATCCAGCCTAACATACATCCATACAGAATACACATGAATAAGTCTCCCTTTCCATTTCAATATCGACTTTGTTATATTATTTGTTATATTAACTACACCCCACGACACAACACGTACTACAGAAATTACGTATCCAAAGAAATAAAATAAAATAAAATGTGAACGAACCAAAATAAAACCAAACTGCCCTTTAAATGTTTCATATCATCTGCCTATGAATTTGTACAAAATATTTTCGAGGGAAATTCCAAAATCTAATAACTAACGGGAACGGCAAATTCAACATAAACTGAGGCGGGGAGAGAGAAGCAGAGCAAGAATTAAAAAGACCCAACACTCCCAGACTACATATATAAGTTTTTTAAATTTCAGCTTTTATAATAAATATGGAATACAATTCATGCCAACTCATGTTAAAGCTCGGGTCGGGGTGCTATGTCATGAGTTATAGGCATAGTTCTTGAACTAAATTAACACTACAAATAATCAAAATCCCCAAACATTTTTGATTTTGATTTTAATTTGAAAAGAAAGAAAAAAACAAAATTAGTTCTGCTACTTCCAAAGTCTACAATATTGTTTAATCAAAAGAAATTTGTATCACCAGTACAATACAGATGATACAAATGTCACATCTGTATTCGTATTTATGCTCACAGTTTCTATCGATATATGTGGATCCTTGGGCTTTAGTATTATTCCTGCAACTAATTTTTATCCATAAGTACCTATGGTTATGGTCCATATCTAAAACCTTACCTTTTACTATTCACGGTGCTATATACAGTAATGCTAATAATAATATTATTTTCAATAATACCTCATTGAAAATGACACCCTATATGAGGATCACCACTGCTATCAAACAACACAACGAAGCCGCAAAACTTGCTAACTCACTACCATATAGCCGAATTCTATATGTATAGTCATTGGGAAGGAATTCTAATATAAGTACTAATGGCAGTGGCTGATACTTATTGTCAACTCTGGCCCTGGCCCTGGTCTTGGTCCCATGATGTATTTTAATAGGCTAAATGAGCAAGTGATTTTTCAGCATGAGTGAATCCCTCATAAATCAAGAGGCTAATCTTTCCGATTTTTCGATAGGCCCTGCTTGCCTTTTCTTTTACAAAAAACTTCACGAATAATGCAAAGTAATGCAAATGCACTCTCAGAGTATAGAGACTAGTGAAGAGTTGAACTGATCCGGAGCCAATTAATTGTCAACTCGTTCTATTTATCGTTCCCTTGCCGTCGTGGACAGTTGTCGACAAAAGCGGAGGTACTTAAGTAGGTATGTCGTATGCGTATGACTTTACAGAGTAAGCCATGTATGTAGCTACCTGATACGTTAATAGGTAAATTTTCCCACCGATAATAATTCTACACACAAATAATTAGGAAAAATTGGAACAGAGAATTATCGCTATAATCAAGACGCACTATGAACATTACATAGCTATACCCACATATATAGTTAATTACATGATGTTTTTTTTTTGTTTAAAATATGGTATGTAAACACAGCTGAAACTATAAGTGTAGAAAACCCGATCGGAACTGAAAAAATTCGACGTAAATTTCCACACACACATTCACACTCAAAATATCATGCGAACAAAAAAAACCCAACTAATAATTTACTGTAATCTGTCTGTACTCATCTGCGCATCTAAAATATGTCAACAATCTACCTTAAGAACGTCTATCTAGATCCTGATCCAGTATCACATAGTCTAGACCAATCTTGACAGTAAATTTAACTGGAACGCTGGATGAAAATATTTAATTCCTACAGATACACACGCATACACAAAATAGTTTTGTCCAGAATTTCCAGCCAAGTACTGATACGTCCTCAACAACTAACGTCAAAGTCCCTATAGATATGTGTCTTTGACTGTTGCCTTTAGACTGGATTGACCACTGTTTTCCAGTTTTAATACAAAAAGGCTCATACTGACATTGTAGTCAGCACCTTCACATCTGCATTCTTAAATTGCAATTTACGATTCACACTATGTTCCTACGAATAGTAAAAAAAATCCTACCACATAACAATAAATATCAGTACTTACAGATAAAGAACTACAAAATCAAGATTCTTAAATTCTAGACCAGGAGACAATTATATAAGAGAAAAGTGAGCAATAAAAATAAAAATAAATGTGCATACCTAAGTATTATAAATTATTCTAATTCAACAATTAAAACAATGGCCCGACCGGTACCGGCACCGGCACCGGCACAAGTCACCAGTCAAGCCACTGTTTCTAAATTGATTTAAATAAGTCGACATGGCCAAATCTCTCAATAATTCAATAAAACGGCCCGTTTAAAGTAAATATACATTTAACCACATAGTTTCTCTCAAAATCTCAACGCTGTTATTATCCTTATCATCATTGGCACATATCTGTTCTGTAAGTCTGTCTGTCTTTGTGCTACAACTCGTGTCCACAATTCCAACCCTTCAAAATTTACAAAAACAGAAAAGAAAAGATCCATCTGCACTCATATATAAGCTCAACTTTAAAAACTTTTTAGCCTGTTCAATGTATAAGCAACCTACAAATCTGACAATTTCATTTCCTACACTACAACACCAACACCAATATCAATAACTTTGCACAAGAAGAAAAAATGCTACGCAGCAGCAGATGCCTATTGGTATTGGTACACTTCAGAGGAGACATTTTATATTTTACGGATATCACTCACTAACCCATCAGCTCACGTCATATCTTTATCTGCTCAACAAATCATAAAATCCCAATTCAAAAACCGATTCAATCCAAAACCTGAAAATCCAACTCTAAATCTATTAACCAAACAAGCCCCATAAGACGAGCTGACTAACAATAAGAGAGGGATCGTTTATTACTTGAACACTTGCTCTACTATCACAGTCACCATCACATATAATCTCATCCCTGTCTTTTCCCTATGTTCATATCATCAATGCAATCCGAGCAAAAAAATCTAAACCAGTAATACTGCAGAAACCAGTGTAGTGTATTGATGGAGACTATATAGCTATAGTCTAGTACTACTATTACTATTACTACTATAACAATAATTACCGCAACTATTACACTGTACGCACTGTAGTGTATTAATATTGTATGATGCGAGCATACAGAATAAAAGACAGACAAAAACGGAAGACCTTGCCTAGGTACGTTACATAATCAAGAATGCAATATTCAATTCAATATCATAGTATTTACAACATACATCATGAAATCTTGAAATTTGACTTTGACTTTGAGAATTTGAATGTAATGTGTGTGTGTGTGTATGACGAAAACTGAAGGAACCGGCTTGTGCTTCTGGTATATCAGAATCTTGATCAAAGATAATGATAATATAATATGATATACCACATAAAATAGAAACACAACTGGTGAAACGTCTTTTTCTCCTACTACTGAACGAAAGCAGAACTAGAATTTATTCTCTATACTATTCAAACTCAATTAATTATTTATTCCAAAAAGACTAGAGAGAAAGAATTATGACCAAGTGGAATCGTCGAAGCAAATAGGCAGAGCCACCACAGTTTATCACTATATGAACTGAACTGTTGACAAGTGTATTGTTTCCACTCAATACCTTACACATAGAAACCGTTTAACTGTTCAAATCTAATAAACAGAGGAAATTTGACGTTAACAATGAGAATGACAGAGACATAAAGCAAAGCTATACTTCATAAGATTTCTTAAAGAAATTAAGTATTATTTAATTTGGTGTTCACTCAAGAATTACACCCATCGCAATAGACAATGTTTGACAGATTTGTAACTATTAATTAATGATAGATAATTTAATTTCTTGTTTTTAAAACAGATAAAACGTAAAATTAATTAGTTTTAAAACGACCAAAATTCAAAATTTACGTGCTTGGAAAAAAAAATGACCGAATTAAAAATTATGTTTAAAAAAAGCTGTAAACGAAAATATTTTTCATTAAAAAAAGGATACGAGTAAAAATTAAATATTTCAAAAAAATGAAAAAAAATACATCATTCACCCATTTAAAAAACAAATTGTCAATTTACGCGCTTTAAAACTAACGAGTAAGTAAATAACACTCTTTGCAGTTTCACCTTCAATAAAACAATAATTATACCTTCCACTTATACATGATGCAAATTACCATACAATCACATTACTTTTCAATATAGACAGTACAGCACTTGTCCTTTCTTTTCTTCACCACCAATATACCTCATACTATACGGAACTATACGGAAGAAAAACAAATAAAGTTTGAACACCACATGCGCCGCATATACCAATAATAAAGAAAGGATTGAAAAGGCGGAAGATGAAGACAAAGACGACCGGTAGTAACTATACAATAAGTACTAAGTAAGTGGTGAGCGGAATCAGTAGCATTGGGGAATTTCCTTGACATTTAACATTTTGTGTTTCAGCTTGACATTGTGATTTCGCATTGATAAGGAGCGTCCCATATCAAACACCACATCAGCATATATAGTTTTCTCGACAGACACACAAAACTTAAACATGATTACCACAACCATTACATAACATTATTCTCTTTAATTCACCAGTTGACATTCAACTTGAACACAATTATATAAATATTATTATTATAATCGCACTATACACACACATACACTCCATACACGTAGACCCGTGGACTGCCAATATCCAAGCCAAAAAAACAATCACAAATCACCATCATACCAGAACCAGAGCCAGAATCAGTGCCACAACTATAAGTATTTACTCACTACCAAGGCATCAAGTTCCCAATACCAAAACGTTACCTACTACTACATACACACATAAGCCAGCATACCTTTGCTTTCGATTGGCTTTAAAAAAATATATGATTTTTCCTTTCCATCTAAATATCATCACAACTGACAACTGATCATATGATGTCTCAAGAGCATAAACACATACGATATAATCGTATCTCATAATTTTCTGTTTCTTTTTCTCGTCCACATCGACATTTTGTATAATTCTTCTACGTCACTATACGACGTACAGATACACTCAATTTCCCTCATATAAAAATGAAAGGTATTACCAACTCAAACGCAACGTCATTATGTACATATTCAGTCATCAATAAGTAAAAATACATAAGATTTCGAGGAGAGACATAAAGACAGAGATAGAAAAGCCCAACCCATAGTCCTAGTCCCAGTCGCGCAGTCCAAATCCAACACGAAGTCGAATTCGAATTCGACTTGAAATCCAAATCCAAATCCAAATCCAACGTCTTGTACAAGTAAAGTGAAGTGACTCTCTCAGTCAGACTTGAAGACTCAAGTGAAATGTTCAAGGCTCGAGGCAACCCTGAACCTGAGAACAATTCAAGTAGGTACTCGGCTCTACTCCTTCCAAAAGCCTATACCTACCTTTGTATATTTCAATCTCTCGCTTCTCGCTTCCTTCCTCATCCTATCTATCTACATACAAAAATAGGTACCTACGCACTCACTAAAAATACACTATACCAAAAGATAAAAATCCTAAAGTCAAAGTCTGTCTGCTGTAGTCTGTTCTCTGTAGTTTTGTGTCTCGTTGTAAGATGAGAGAGTGAAATGAAAATGAAACAACGTAGCATAGCATCATAGCATAACATAACATTGGATTGCCGTCACATTTATGGATATCCGTGGAAGCCGAAGCCGCCTTCTAATAATCTTACCTCTCTCTCTCTCCCTCCTCAAAAGTGTACAAGTATGTACCTACTATTACATTAAATATAGGAAATTACAGTACTGTCAGCCACGACCATACCACAGTCAAAGTCAGAGCCAAGGTATAACCTCGACACAGACTCTACATTGAACATTATACTTAATTCTATACAACCTACTACAACAATGTGCTCCCCAACACTACAGAAAATCAACCGTACCATAGTACAATGCTGTCTGTAGTCTGTCTGCGTACTCACTTTTACTTACACTCTTTCTCTCTCTCTGCCTATAATGTCTAATCTCCAATAATAACGTAAAGTCTAGCCCCACAATATTATAATAATAATGACAAGAGACTCGTTCAAAAGTAAATTCAAGTAAAGTCAAACTAATAATGCGATCGTCATCGTGTTAGAACGGCTACGGCGGCATGGAAACACCAACTAACAACTAACGATAACTACAAGTTGGAGCACATTATTATTTTTGTAGTCAAAAAGCGAAGCCAATGCCAATGTCAAAGCCGAGGCAGGACCAAACCTATGAGATAGTAGAGACTGCGACTGACCAAAACCAAAAGTTGAGGCGGAAATAAACTAATAATGAGTTTACAAGGGTAGGTGTGGGTTTCCCTATAACTTCCCTATTATCCTACCAAGTATCTAAATTGGTGAGTATAAGCGATATGCGCTACATAACATGAAATGTGTAGACAGACTTTGACAGTGAATATACTACATTTAATTTATTGTTACGCAAAGGCAAAAAAGGTAACGTGACTCAATTCATGTATATTAAAACCTACTAATCGATTCTCGTACCCAAAGCCACCCTTGACTAAGCTTGCTGTACTTATTAGCGAACAGAATTTTCGAGCAAATATAAGGTAATTGACAATGCCAAGGCACAGTGTAAATAGGTAATCACCAAAATTACCATACGATTCTAATGATTACAGACACTGAAATGCCGATTTATGCACTACAAATATATTCAAAAGGTAGTTAGATTTCGGTGAATTTTTAAGGTACAAATAAAATTTACAATTAGAATCAACACATTAGTCAAATTAAAATTATGGAATGCGTATTTTTTTTTTGGATGTGCAGTGTCCACGTTCAATTTTTTGTACAGCCAGCTGGAAATTGGTCATGTTAATAATAGTAAAAAAAAATGGATACTGAAATAGATATTACTCGAATGCAGGAATGTTAAATGTCAATATTTACTGTTAATCCTAAATGTAATATAATATATTATAAGACATTAATATTATGCACTCTGAGGTATTGGCTCAAACTATTAAGCTTATCTATAGGAGCTACTGACTACTCAGTGGAGAACTACTATTGGATATTGATAAGTCTGATGACCCTGACGAAACTATTATAATTATCTTAATAACTCAGCGTGAGATAAGGTGAAAACGATCTCGACTCAATAATGTCTTTACGAATTTTAAGACATACAATAAAACTTGATGACAAAATATTACAGTCCAATGAGAATCTTTATACATAAATAGAAATATACTGTGTAATGCTTCGATAATAGCGTAACTTACACTTCCGTATTTTTTTATAGATAATTTGTACAGGCACCTATTTAACTGTACCAGTACCAGTACTTCCGTAATTTGTTTTAAACAGTATTTCTTGTGATATATTTTATGCAATTTGCTAAATTGGCGGGAAGGAAAAAAAATATGACAACTAAATAATAATAATGAAATGAAAAACTCTATGTTTTGCCCAGTTGTGATAAAATTATTAATGGGTATATGTAAATATAGTGTACAAATACCTTGTCATCATTGCTGACCACATCGTGGTGAAGCCCATTCATGATCGTACTCCGGTACGAATCATGCCCATTCGAGTCAACCAGAGCCATTTTCATTTGGAGACCGGGGTGGTAGCAATAAATGCTAACGTAATGTTTTTGTTAATAATAATACAACAACAAATCTGCTTCCCTGAGCAGACTTGGGAAACGATTTTAATTTAGAGTTGATACAGTTTTTACTGGTCGCGGTCGCTTAGTGGAAATTCTTATCTAAAGAATATCCAAATTGTTTACTATAAAAATTGTAGAAGAAATAGTAGTGGTAGTAGTAGTAGTAGTAGTAGTAAGGCTTGTTTATAATTTGAAATTTTACGAAATGCTATATTTGTTTACTTTTTTTTGAGCAATCAAGTTAAACAACATTCCAATTTTTTTGTGAACATTATCAGTCTCTTCTTCTTTTTCTTGTTCTCTTGTACGTTCAACCGTTTGGTTGTAATTATTTTGAAAAAGGCATATAAATATCACAAATTGTTTTCACTATATTTTTGTTTTCTGATTTTAAATATTCTCACAGTAAGAAAAAAAGTACAAAAATCTATATTTATTTATTGTGCCTTGTGCTCTGTTATAGAGTAGAATCTGATTCAAAATTCACACATACAGACAGACAGTCTTGAACTCTCCTATTTTTAACAATTTTATTATTACAAGAATATTTTGACGCGGGAAACACAATTTTTTGTTATGAATTCAAAAAAACTTAAGTCACTTTTCACAGTTTTCCAAATTGTTTAAATTCTAATGGTTAATTTGTAACTGACAATCTTGAGTGACTTCTATAAAGCAAAATAGAAATTGGAGCAGCAAATCAGCAGTTCAAGTATTAATAAAAAAGTTGCAACCGTTCAAATATTGTTCGTCAATGCAGCATGGACTTTACAATTTTTTTTTCTATTTGTGATTGTTTAATAAAGAACGTTAGATAATTATTATTAGCTACAGTTGGATATGACGCTATAGTTAGAAGTAGACTGGATATGATATCTCGCTCGTGTTTTTTTTTGTTATTGATATCTGCGATAAAACTCCGGATGTGATAAATGCTCATAAGTCAAACTTCCAAGTTACCACGCACAGAGTCAGTCACTTTGTCAGGAGACACGGGAAGAAAGAACAACAACAAAACTACAAAAAATCCCAGTCACAATAATACAGTATATAAATATTCACTCTTCTTCCGACGTAACGTAACGTAACGTAACGACGTATCTTCCCAAGAAATTATCAGTAAAAAAAAGAGACCAGAATAACACTGTATAGTGTTGGTTGAAAAAAATTAAGTCTGTTCCCGTTCCCCTTGTGTTGTTGCTGCCTTGATTCTACAATTTTATTGTTGTTGCTGGACCGATACAAAAAAAAATGGCGCAATAGTAATATTAGCAGCACTGGAAATTCAAACGACAGAAAGACACACAAGAGATATTATAGGAACAAGTTCGGATTCCTGTATAGGAGCACGTTAAATTTTCCCCACACTTGAGTACAAGTAACGTCTTCTCTGTACGAAACAGTTTGCAAACTGAGGATAATGTAATTTGAGGATGATGATCAAGTCGTTCTTCTCTTCGAATGGAAAAAGTGCGAGCGAGTGAATAATATGGCAGAGCGAGTGACTGAGGAGAGTGAGTAAAGTGTGAGTGAGTCAGTTGGATTTAGATATAAAAAAACCGAACCAAAACACGGAGTAAAAAATGGAGAAAGAAATTGTAATAATCTTCAGGCGCTGCACTCTCTATAGTCTGTCCATGTATAATTATTAATGTTATTATTATTATATAATTGTACTGTTCTTCTTCTCCTTTCCTATGTGAACGAGACAATTAAAGTTCTTGTGACTTTTTTTAATAGTATTTTTTTCGCAGCTTTTTTCCTTTGCAGACTTTTTTTGTGTTTGAAACTCAGAACTGTATATCAGTTCATGGTGTGTAATAATAAATTTAAAGAACAACAAGGCGAAGAAGACGAAGACGAAGAAGATGTACAAGTAGTAGACGAAGGAGAGGATGAAACAAAAACAACATACACAGAAAAAGTGTAGTGTAGTACTGTAAAAGTGTAGTGTGCCTCGTCAGTTGTAGCTCTTGTAGTAGTAGATGAAGTTTGGTGTAATACAGGGAGGAGGACTCTCCAGTGAGCAATGTGTAAGCGTAGAACAAGATTTGGAATGAGAGAAAAAATCAACTGTGTGTAGGATTTTTTTCCAATTGCAAAACCCGACGACCGACCAACTGACTGCTGAAGAAGTGGTGGCTCCGCTCAACACACACACATACACACAGTCACACATACACTCCAATTCCAACACACTGTACACTCAGAACACACAGAGACACCACTGAGGGAACATACACCCCAATCCCATCATCAGCATCATGTACATAGTATACTGTAGAACGGAACAGCTACAGGAGATCCCAGTCTCCTTGCTGTTACAGTACAGTAGTGTAGAACCATATAATTCTATATAAACTTTACCCACGAGAGAAGTATAAATCTAAAACGTAAACTAAAACCTCTATGTAACTACTCCCTATCATCCCCTATGCTACAGGATACAGGACCTACCTACACCACTGGATCAAAAAATCCAGTCAGACTTTTCCAACTACAGAGATATTATAATATTAGAGATTCTCCACACTAGGTAGGTACCTTAGTCCTTCCAACATACATCATCATCTATATAACGTATAAAAAATGCTATGCTGCACGCAGTACTACTATACTATACTATAGAGCGTCCACACTGCATTGTGCATGTTCTGATTGTGAGAGCGAGTCCAACGAAAACGAAGCAACCCCCTTACGTTTCCTCGTCTCTTCTCACATCAACTCAGCTTCAGCTTGAGTTCTACGTGTAGTTTCAGCTCCACATCCACTTCAACCCTGAGAGAACAGAGCAGCAGAGCCGACTTGAAACTTCCAAACCATTCCAAATCCTGGCCAGTCAACGCCAACAAACACCCTCAGAGCTCAGAGCCACTAACTATACAAGAAGACCCCAAGACCAAGACCACGCTAGCTCCAAATCATCTCACAAAGTTAAAGTACAGTGTCAGTCAGTATAATGCATAATATTATAAGGAACGTCTGTAGGACTCGGATCTAATCGTAAGACGAAGTACGAAGGCGAGAGTAAGCTTTGGTTTTAGTTTTGGATTTAGCTAGCAGAGATCATGCAGCCCTTGTTGTCAAATGAAAACGACAATGTTATATGTATACGTAAGAACCCTAGGAAGAATATAGCACTCCATTTATTACATTATTACAACCACTAAATATAAACATGAAGTACCTACCTACCTACCTACTGATATTCTAATATTCTAATATCCCAACTCCCACAGTCCACCATATAACCTATATATTCATAGGTGGCTACATTCATTTGTATGCATAATATTAATTGTTGTTATATCCACATGGTTCCTGTCCAGCACCTCGTGTAACTATGTAACTCCGCGTTCACGTCACATCCAAGATCCACCACCACCACCACCACCACAGCCCATGTACACGGAATATGTACCTACACATTATGGAGTAGGACGAGCAACGAGCAAGTATGTCGTTGTCGTCGTCGTGGAAATGTAAATAGGTACCTTGGTTGTGTGTCTGTTTAGTTGTGTTCAGTCAGATTCAGAAACTCAGATGATTTCGTCCACGTAATAATAATAATACATAATATGATGCAATGTGTTAGTGGGGAGTGTAATGCAATGCGTCGTCCTGAATCTGGAAACAAGTACCCACACAAAGAGTTTGTGTGTGTGGAACTGTGTGGTGCTGTAGACGTAGCTTGACTTGACTAGCATTACATTCCACGTATATTTACATTATATATAGTATGTAGCCCACTTGTATTCCCATTCGCGTCTTTTTTATAGGGAGGCACCTCTCCATGCGATTTATAATTATGTATGGTAGGAGTTCAGTATGTCACGCGATGTAATCAAGTTCAAAATATCAAATATAGACAGAAACATACAAATATAAAAAACATATACAGATATGACCACTACAGATTTCAGATTTGAGACAGACTTTTAATGTGATATACATATAGGATACACACACTCGCATCACACATGAGTGCTCTGTTCATTTTTCAAGATTTGACTTGGCATTACTGCACATTATTATGAGGACGAAACGAATCGCAGAGTCCCAGTAGTGTCAGTCCCATTCCAGTACCATACCAGCACCACTCTGAGGGATGCATGAGAAAATTTTAAAGTACCTACCTACTACTACTACTACTACATAATTATACAAATATACACATGTAAACTCTGGAGGCATTCAAATACCCTACACGTTTGTCTACTGATATTTCCTATAACATTTTACCACTGTGAGTAAGAGTTTGAATTTTATATACATTAATCCTCCCATACAAAATACATTACAATCAAAATCCAAACCAAGACCGGAGCCGAAGTCGAAGCCAAAACCAAAACGAGCGCTTTACGCTCCTCCATTATTCTTCCCGCGTATCGCTATAGCTATACCTACACAAGATGGAAATTATATACTACTCGTATACACCCCACCACTTACTACAATGGATTTTTTTTAAGTAATGCGGATAATATATAGGTAATGTATGTAGAGTGAGTATATATGCGGCTGTTCTTATATTAGCTTCACACTTGCATTCTATACATAGGCACAATGTATGTATCTCCAGTGCTATTAATATTACTGTTTCGGCTATTAATACCTATGCTATAATGTGTAAAAGTAAAATGCATACAGGTCCTGATATAATATTTTTCAGTAGTTTATCTACGATATGTACCATGCCATCCCATGCCATGCCATGTGGTTTCGTTACGAGTTAGGAACAAGTATCTGTATCTGCGTATGCAGTGCGGCCCAAGCCGATGCCGATGCCGAAGCACATCTTTTACTTTTAGCTTTTAAAGGAAGACCATTTGGGAGTTAGGGACTGTAGTAGATAGAAATATAATATTGTATATGCATATACTGATATAAGCCACCAGTACCAGCGAGTGTGTAATAAGTGAGGGAGAGAGAGAGACACACACACACAGTGAACACAGACAGACAAGGCTCAAGGTTCCTCTCTGAGTCTCGAGTCTCCTCAACCAACATTTTGGTCTTCAAGAGGATTTTGTCCAATGAAAGGAAAAATATCTAAACAAAACCCCTGCATCTCTCTCTCTCTCTCTCTTTCTCCAAGTCGACTTCAACTCGTCTCCTGCTCTATTCTCTTCACTCCTGTATATTCTGTCTGTACAGTTCTACTGTAGTCTGTAGTCTGTATGTGAGGATTGTAGATGATGGGCTCATCCCTTCAAGATCCCCAAGTACTTTTTAGTCTCGCGTGGCGACGTTGCCACATAAGTACATGATCTTGTAAAACTTTTTTCCCCTGCCTTCTCTCTCTCTCACACACTATTTAGTTTTGGATTTGGATGAGGACCATAGGGGAAGACAGACCAAGAACGCATAAGCATAGCATAACATAAAATCGTCTCAAATCACATCTCTCTCTCTCTCTCTCACTTGCAGGACTAAGCACACTAAACAGCTCATCATCATCATCCTTCCTTCCTCGTATTCGTATTCGTAACCGTCCTAACACACTGCACCAGAGTCCTAGTCCAACTCATCCAATAACTCCAAGGATTCAAAATGTCCCACATCAACATAATAGTATCAACATTCAACAATCACGCTCCCTCATCCCATCCCATCCCTATCCTACCTACCTACATATAGGTAAGTCTTACAAATATTCTTATACCCAGGTACCTAAATTACATTTGATTACATCAGCACTATCAGTACACTGCATTTGTCTACCTCTTCTACAACATATTGCATAAATACTGGCACTGATATAATTCATCTGGCTTGACTTGACTCACTTTCAACCATCAAGGAAAATGAAAAAGAAATATAGAAAAAAAATCAAAATAAATAGCATGTAGGTAAGTGCAATGTTAAGCATACACAACAGTTGAGTTGTATGCAGTTACTCCTACAGAGATAAAAACGGCAAACTCAACATCTGATCCTGATAACTTTTTATTCCCATTATATCCAGCATCCAGAACCAGCCCCAGCGCCAGTACCAGTACTAGCACCAGAAAAAAAACGATGCAACAGGTTTAAAAGTTTTTAGATGTCTTCACCGTAGTAATAGCCGTCCGTGCAAGGAGAATCTACTCACTTGAGCATATAACATTTTTATAATATATAAATTCCCTATATGATTTCCTATATGGTGAAAAAAATGTAAACAATTGTTTTTATTTGAGGATATATTGCAGTGCAGTGCTTGAAAAATTTAAATAATTTATGTATGCTGAAAAAATGGTGGTAAATGTTTAGCTGGCACTTTTTTGTAATTGCATTTCCCATTAAGTGGTAGCAATATATTTTGTTGTTACTCTCAAATTTAGGCAAAACTTTTATTTGGACCAGTATCAGTGCAGTGGATATTTTTGTACGTTGTTATATAATACAAAAATTTGAAAAAAAAAAGAAAGTAATATTTAATAATAATATTAAATATCTGCAATCTGCATTTTTATTTTGTCTCACTATTTAGTTATGTACATAATATTATCAGCATTATGTTTCAGTCAAATTCCTATTACTAATTCCATGAGGTAAGGTGCGTGTAATGCAGAGGCTTGTAAATATGTTATTCATCCGTCTCTCTCTCTCTTTCGCTCTCTTGAAAACTTTGGCTTGAATCAACGTAATTCAAGTCCAAGTTCATGAGTCAACACGTCGTTTTCAAAGTTATTTTTAAGGAGACGCAGCTCTACGAGGGAACTATATAATACATAACTACACCAAGCAACAATATGTGATTAGGTATCTCTCTCTAATCTAATTCTATGCTACAGCACGCAGACGGCACAAAATATATTGTGTAGCTTAGACTTATGGTAAAAATACAGATCGTAGATTGTATTACTACTACACAAGTAATTTGTATAGGCATATTAGACATAAAAAAAAGTACGCACCTAAACATCATTTAACATTCAACCCCGTCCCGTCCGCATAGTCCGTACTCTCTTATTATTATTACTTTCCATTTCATTTCTGCACAGTTCACGCTGCGCTCTGCATAAACATTGGCAAGTGGAAATACTGATGATGATGATGACGACGCTAACTTGCGACTTGCTCACTCCTACATACTACATAGTTACGTTTCCGAGAAGCTATATACCATGCGCCCCGTTATACTCCTACATCCTAACCTAGTATATTTCCTATGTTGTGTGCCTGTGCAGTACTGTGCACTGAGCACAGAAGAATTTGAATTTGAGCTGACGAATGCATACGCAGCTTCGGTCGAGACTGAGACTTGGATAGACAGGAGCAGCAGACAACAGAAACAGACCAAAAACTATTTGTGTAGGCTGTATGACTGCTGTAATTTTCAGTGTTGACTTTTACTGTAGAATGTAGAACTGTAGACGTAGACGGTAGTGATAGCGGCAATGGCAATATAGGTGTATATTTAACTTGTATTATAAGAGTTCAACGAGGAGGATTTTACCATTTCACGTGGTTCTTCTGGCGAACACCGTAGAGGCTGTCCCGGGCGGGATGCTTCCTCCTTGTCCTCCGGATCCTCGTGCTTCCCATCGAAACCGAATTCGGATCAAAAACTAAAATCTATAAATATACTTGCTCATCTCCTCTAACAACTTTGAACGTGAAGGCTCCCAGTCATATACGCTATACAGCTAGGCATAGCTATAGCTATATATGTAATGTTAGAGCCAAAATCATCCAGGGAGAACGAGAAACGTCACTATAAAGCATCTCTTTTCATTTAGAGAGATGTACCTACCCAGACTAATCTGTCCAAGGAGAGTGCAGTGTACAGAGTGTGCAGAGCAGTCCTCATATTATTGTGTACACAGTGCGTATATTTACTGCGAAATACGCATTTCCCTATCTCTCTCCTTTTGTACGATTGCCAAGTGCCTTCCCGTTCCCTTGTCGTTCTCGTTATTATCGTTGTCGTTGTGCAACATGCGTTCAGGACTCCGAATCAGCGACGTATGAGTTGAATCGAACACATTCGAAACATTCAACGTTCAAGAAAACTAAAAATCCAAGACCAAGACGGTGCAGTCGTCTTCTACATAATATGTATGTACATAATGTTACATAATATTAGTATGCAAATACTCATAGACAAGCCATGAATGAAATGAAATGAAAATGAATAGAAGAATTTGAAGAGCACATTTTTTGAAAGGCATCTCTCTCGGCTCATACAGTAGTAGTTCAGTATGTGGCAAAACGTTATGCGCGTCGGAAGCCACACAGTTCATACATCAACTTTACACACACACACACGCGGGCATCGCTATCGCAATCGCAAGGGTAATCCCATCTCTCCTGTCCACAGCTATACCAGTAGTCTATATAAGCAGATATTTAAAATGCCAAGGAGAGTAGTAGTAGATATTTGTTAGTTTCATATAATTATATATACGACACTGTCGACACATGCATTACAATTTTGCTCTCGACTTTTCAAAGGTATTCATACTACCTATATATAACTAACATATGGATTTTTGAAAGGATTGCCAACAACGACAGAAGCCCAAGCCCAAAACGACGACGAAGACGAGGCGAGAAGAAGCGTCTCCTGTCTCTCCAGAATAGTAGTCAGAGAATAATCTGTTGGATTTAACTTTGAATTTTTGGCTTTGGCATTTGGACTGGAAGATTCTATAGACAGATTTGGAATGAGAATGTGAGAGAGGAAGAGCACACAATATATATAGGAGCTTTCAAATTGAATTTTTCACAAAATTTATTTTCATTAGGAATATGTCACCAAGGATTTCACACAATCATATTTCATTTTTAATTCTACCCGGGTTTTCCACATGATATCATCCGGAAGCAATAATGCTGTACAGCATATTCAATGATTTAAACAGAAAATTTTATCTCTTTTCCCAGTATACGACGAAACACAAAAATCCAAAAATTATTTAACCTACGAGTTAGCACGTTTATAGAAACACATGCAAAATATACACGAGTAGAGATTAAATCCGCGCCAAAAACAAATTTAAAAATACAAGTACTAATAATACAAGAAATAAAAGGGACAGACAAAATATTAAAAATTAATAAATATTGACATTCATAGTTCTTTGTCACTTACATTTTATTTAACACGATACCTGTCACACACTTGTTGTAAGTAATTAGTGTTATTTTTTTATCGTTTTTATACATCACTCTCAAACAAATAAGAAACCAGTAGAAAAAGAAGTGTCAGGCCAAAATATCAAACCAAAACTAACGATAAGCAAATAAGAAAGGCTGATTAAAAAAACAGTTTTATAGACCATAGTACAAATCATGATTATAATGACAAAAGTCAACTTTCAACATTGCAAGAGACACTGATATCAAATTCTTGTGTAAAAAAACATTGCAAAATTTGTCATTTGTCAAAATTAAATATATATTTTATATTATAGTCAAATATATAGAAAAACTCAAATTAAATAAACTATAGGGAGAGGACATAGAGTGAGGTAACTCACATTGAAATTGATTAGTATGTATATCCTTCTCCTTCCTGTCTTCCTTCCGCGTGTAATATAAACAACAAGAAGGCAAAAAGAGACATGTCAAGAGAGCCCACAAGAACGAACAACGAAGAACGAACCAACACACACCTACGTCGTACATATGTATTAGACTACAACATCTTAATTTTTATAGCTCAAGAAAATGACAGTAAAACAAAACGACTCCACCCAAATCCAAGACCACGACGACGACGACGACTACAGCCT
Source organism: Dicyrtomina minuta (assembly GCA_949802685.1). Classification (NCBI taxonomy): domain Eukaryota; kingdom Metazoa; phylum Arthropoda; class Collembola; order Symphypleona; family Dicyrtomidae; genus Dicyrtomina; species Dicyrtomina minuta. The sequence continues at coordinate 43,502,996 of OX461808.1, read as the reverse complement.
CACATACAACACACAAGTTAGGAATTACTCAAGGAATTTCTATTAGAAAAAAATGTGCAAGCTCTCCATATATGCAGAGATATAATCATTACTGAATTTATATTTTCTTCTTCCTGTTCATTCATTACACCATATATAATACATTTACAAATCTGTATACTTTTACCTCAGATGTTATATATTATAACGTCAATATTTACTTACCTCCAACCTCCTATCTATAATCTATATGCAGTGTAGCTGTAGCATTGAGCTCTATATACACAGCACAGCAATCTAATATAATGCTTTTGCATCTTTTCCTCTGACATGACACATAATAATCTACTACAAAATACAATGACAATGACAGTCCTAATGATCCGCTGATCACTCCACTGATAAAATAATTATGTACGAAAAGCGAAGCAAGGGAACGCTAAGTAAAAGTACTTAGCCGTAGCCTTGCTATTTAAATTACGCTGTTAATGTAAAGGACAGCCAGCTTATAAAATTCGCACACACTGTCTGCAGGCACTATCAGTATAATATGCAGTGAACGCGAGCGTTCCCATACTATATGTATAGTAAAGTGCTACGGAATTCAGCATGTACATTATAATATGTACTTAAATATTTACACTGTACACGACATGCGCTATATTATTAACCATATTTTATTATTATGTACAATTCCCTTAAAGGCCTTTTGATTTTTCTAAATACATACGTGACAAATATGTTACGTCTGCGCGAAGAAATTTACAAAAAAAAATTTAATATGTCAATTTTACATTTTTATAAAGTAACTCGTACAGAATAAAAGATGAATATCTCTATGTTGACACAGAACGCAGTCAAAGTCAAAATGCTGTCCACGTTCCAAGAAGTCAAGTTCAACCTTTGGAATTTTGAGTCAGAATGGGAATTTTTGCAGGCAATTGCAGGAGTAGGAGTAGCATAGTAGGAACACCTTGGAGCTTCCACAATGCAAATTGAAATAAAACGAAATTAAATTATAAATTATCAATATCATTATAAGAATCAGAAAACCGGGTTATCTCTGCATCCCTCCATGTATATGAGGAGATTTATAAGAGGAAAAAAACATGACACAACAGAGGAAAGCGGAATGTACAGCATTGGACTATGTGTAGAGGATGATATACAGTAGTCATCTGAAATGAGCTATGACTCTCTGTCACCTCGTCTCCCCAGGAATCATTTTTGCAGTGAACTAGTACCGGTAATATGAAATAAACTCATCTGTCACTGTGGGCGGCAAAGGAGTCATTCTGGTTTTCAAAACCTTCCACGTACATAATACAACAAAGTCTCCGAGACCGATACCGAGACCGAGAGACCGGACAACAACGAACAAGGAACAACGAACAAGAAAATTGAAGAGAGAAAGAAAAAAAAACTGAGGTTTTTCTTGTTTTACATACTACACACAGTCAACGTTCAGCATTCAATATAATATTTGTTGTACATTTTCATTTATTGTTCTCCAACAACAGTAACAGCGTCAGCTGAAGCTGAAGCCGAAGAGCAAAAGAAATGAATATACAACTACATACATCTTCGCCGATAACATATACACTACATGCACACGAGGGCTTTCGCTTTGGTTTATCCCAGCCCAATCTGTAGCAAAAAATACTTAAAGCAAAAAACAAAGTCAGCACAGCAGAGAGAGGAGTAGAGTAGTTTGGTAGTACTACAACTACCTACATAGTAGTAGTAATGAAGGAAGCCTAGCCTAACATAATTATAAGTTGAGATGTTACATGTTGTTGTTGGATGCTGGATTTGGACGTTGGACTGCTGGACCACTGGGGCTTCATGAGTAGCTATTATGCATATCAAGTGCATAGAGTGCAAAAACACAAAAAACAAAAACAACTAACCAACCTTATAGTATAGTCAGTCAGACGCAGTAAATGCAATGGAATGGAATGATATAATGCTACGTCGTTTTTTTTCTGTATTCTTATACAGTATGTAAACTACCTACATAACACAATGCCTCAACTTTTAAATAGGCATAACTCAAGTCAAACATTTTCACCCCTTGAGTCTGGATCCTAAAAACTGATATGCCTACAAAACATTATTATAATATCATGTATCATCCGGCTCTAGTATACTCGTGTCACTTTATGAAATTAACACCACCAGCGATGACAAAAAATGGTATTTATCATTCTACACACACACACACATGGTGTATAGAAACTAGAAACAGCTTGTACATAGTATGCTATTTTAAATTACACTTGATTTTTTTTTCAATTATTTATATAAAAAAAATTAAACAGAGATTTAATTTAATATTTTTTTTGTCTGTGCAAATAAGTGAGTATAGGAAATTTTTACATATAAAAAAAACAATAAAAGTTAAATGCATTTTTTAAAACATTTAATGCAATATTACTAATAAAAATAATATAATTTAAAAATATGTATTAGATATTTCTGGATCTGGAGAATACGAGTGCGCCCATACTTAAGATCACACACCCCACCCAGTCCCAGTCCCAGCAACGCCCATGTATTACAGATTTGCAGATGATAATGTTGTAGTCACCGTGCAATATCACCCAGAAAAATTTCATATACAATTAAAAAGACCACCACCACCTTCAGAAATATCTCACTACAGACGACCGGTCAGATTATTATAATGTTTAAACAGAAACAGAGGTGAGGCGTTTCAACATCGACCTACAAAATATATTATCTAAATATGTATGTACGGCTACACCTCATAAATGCAGAGGTAAAGAAGAATCATTCAATGCTCATTTAATGATCAAAGTATAGTATCAGACAATCTTTATCAAAATCAAGTTAAGTTACTTACGTTACAATATTATCAATTCAAATTCAAATATTCAATTCAAATTCTGCATTCAAAACGAGAAAATGTACTTCAATTCCGTTTTTAATGACTGCATACTACTTGACTTGGACTTGAACGCATGCACGCAGTGTACGAAATCATTAAACTTGACCACCAACAAGAACAACTATAACTAATACGACTATAACTAATAACATAAGTGCTTGCCTGTACTAACCATACCGTTGCCGTTGACCGTATAGCTATGTAGCCGTGTAGTCCGAGTCATAATAATACCATTAGAATTCAAACTACAATGTAGACAATTGTACAAAGTGGCTGAAAGTTAAAACAGTGGAAAAAGCAAACAGGAATTGTGAGATGACAGCTTTGAGCTTTGGATTTGGATTATTAAAGAACTTTTTTTCAAGTCCAAGAAGTGTAGATGGTAAGTTTTTAAGTTCCCCGCAAAAGTTGAATTTGACTGGGAAATCGAATTTGACTCTGTCTTTGTCTCATTTAGATTGCAATTACATATAATTATTAAATATATATGAGAGCTGAGCTGACTGATAATTATGCGACATCAACGCTCATTAAACCATAGCATCTACCAACCTACCTATATGTGCATAATATTATGGTCAGAGCTGTTTCTCGTATTATTTACACATATTATTATATGTGATCAAAATACTTGAATTTCTACATTACATTATAATATGTCGTTGGGTAAGTTATGGCGGAAAAGTGAAAAGGGGAAAGGTAGCATAAGGAGTAAGTTCTAAATTTTTTGATAGTACAAAGTATAAGAAATGCAGATATAATCATCTGAGGAAGGTGCACGATATGATTAGCTCTTTATTGCATAGGCGCAGGTGGGCATTAAAAAATGCAAAGGCTGTGGCTGGCGTTTGTTCATGCCGATCCCGATCCCGATGCCTATCCTGATGTCGAATTCGAATTCGACTTCAACTCTTCGATGCCAGTGATGATGAGCTAAGGAATCCCTATATAAAATGTCTACAGAAAATATACAAAATTCAAGAGACAAGTCTGTACTAAAGATAAGGATAAAAAAGGCTATAATAACATGTATGTACCTCCCAACAACATATGTTCATTCAAACATAGCATAATAATAATATATACTAATATAGATAGATATGTGTATATAGGAATTAAGAGTGACGATGATCCAAGAAGAACGTGTGGTTCACTCACAACTTCTACTTCTTTATTTCTCTCAAGGATCCGCGTTACAAGTCTTACTTAGAAAGGCAGTACTACAATACACAATCATATTATATATGAGGCTGAAACTTGGACTGGTACTGGTCCTGGTACTGGTCCTGGTTCTACAGCACAACTCGACTAACTATACTCATAGTGTATGTCAATAATAATATTTTCCCACGGAAAAAGTCCCAGCTGGCGCCATAAACATATAGGCCACCTATTTAAATTTTTAACCATCCATCCACAATCCACCCAGCAGCTCAAGAACTCACTCTGCTGCACTACTCCTCATCGACATCCTCCCCAATTCCATATGCATTGTAATAATTCACTCTAATGTTTTGTTGTTGTTATGGTGTCCACCCTTCTACAGATATATGTCTCTAAAGTTTGTATCAAGTAATATACTTTATGTAGTTCTCCATCTATCTCTATGTAGATATTAAAAGTCCCTTCGATTTTTATACATTACACGATAATAATAAATCCACCATAAAATACTAATAAATATACCTAGCCTTCTATACTCTCCAACAACAACTACAGGTCCATGTTCAAGTCTAGCTATAGAAAATACAGACATCAAAAACATGATTGAATAAAATTCTATAAAGCAAGAGCCAAAAAATCCAGAAATCAAGGATCGTGAATCATAAAAATATAATGTAATGGGGAGGATGCGAAGACGAAGACGAAGAAGACTCGCTCTGTTTCTTTCTTTTACTCGAATGTTGTATCATTTATCGATTTCATCTTCTTAACTTAATGCTAATAGGAATTTCATTGAGATTCTAAAATTCAAATTTAAATTCAACAATTAGCAAAAATATTACCTCACTCATCACTGTGACTGATCTCATGCCGAATGAATTTACTGTAAACTCCCAACATTTCAGATGCGGCCACAGATAATACACGTCTGCTGGGTAAGGAGTTTGAATTTGAATATTATAGTAGGTACCTATACCACAAGCCACAAGTTGTCTTTTGTTTTTAGAGATTTGAATTTATTCTTCCCACAGATCAGAGAACACGTACTTACGAGGTACATAGCAAAAGCGATGCTCCTGGCGCTGGTTCTTTGCTGTGCTCCTCATATTGTTACAATGACAAACCATAAAAATAAAATATAATTATTTAAATTTTATTACCTCTCAATAGTACCTACCAGTAAAAATACCAAAAGCAAAGAATGAAAACGAGAATATCTGTACAGGGCAAGTCACTATACCGCAGCATGCTTTTGCATTAACTATTAACTTAGTATTCATTTATCGCAATATCTTTGACTTTCCTGTACACACCATCCAGAATCCCAATATCGGAGGGGAATCTCTATATAAGAAATTTAAACATGTGAATATTTGAGCGGACTGGGCACAGGGGACATTGGGAATAGGGGACCGGGCTATGAGAATGCAAAATTACTCGGAAACGAAAATGATATTAAAAAAGCAAAACATAAACATATATAATTATTTTACACAATACCTCTCTGTCCGTGCACTGCCCATGTAACTGTCTGGTAGTTTGTATTATTGGTATCTGCAAATGTACCTACCTACTACCTAGGTTAGGTCCCAATCCATAGCCTTTTCAAATTGAAAGGACGATGATGGCTTTTTGAGACAGAGACAGGAAATCTAAGCTTCCTACCACCACCACCACCACTGCACTACCACCAACCAAAAGACAAAGCCAAGACCAAGACCAACAAGTCAGCTTTAATTAGCAACAGGTGGTTACCGGGCTGGGGATGGTGCGGCCTGCTCCATTTCAAAATTTACTCGGAAGACTTTCCTATTGTTTTACTCCACGTAGTTTCCCTTATGTCTTGGCATACTAATACTACATAAAATATCCACACACAGACACGGTTTTTGTACCTAGCTAGGTACGTACTAATTCCAGTGTTTCTCCCTCATAATACCATGGAAATGGAATTCTTTTTCGACGCACCTACCTACCTTACATGTGCAATATAACCAACGTAGACAAGGTAGGTTACATTATATCCCTCGTTAACTTGGCTGGAAGTCGTCGTCGTGGAAGTGGAAGTTACAATGAATCACGCGCAATTCTACAGGTATATCCAGCCATTTATATACTGATATACCTGAACTCATTGTCAGTTTACCTTTGTAACCACTACACCCTATCAGTATAACAAAACTACTACTACTACTCATTACATGTAAAACTATACATGCAATCTGCTAGCTCTAGTTCCAGCATTTCTTAAGCATCAGTTGTTCTTTCTCACTGTATATTTTATATTGTTTCTGTGGCTTTGGATTGGGGATGTATCTGTAATAAAATACCTATCACTTATCAGTCAGTCCATTAGAATAAGAGAGGTAAAGACATAAAGAGGTTGCCCGTAAAAGTATATAGGTATAGTGGCCGTGGCCGGTGCATAGTGGTGGAAACAGAAAACAAAACAGAAACCACAGGATTCGGTTTCGGTTTCGGTATAATTTTCAAGCTCAGATGGTGATGGTTAGGTTTTAGGTCGTGAAAGAGTTGTTGTTGTTAAAATAAATGAGGGCTAATATATACAATACATATATAGCGACCGGACCCTATATACATAGCTTCTATAGTTCACAAACAAGTGATCTGGAATGAAAATGCAAATGTATAAACTTTTGAACGCGTCTTTAGTTTATTGTTTGCCTTAAAGAACCAAAATCTTTCCCTCCAGCCAGATATATTGTGTACGTAACACGCCTAGCTACGTGCCAAATCCTCTTAATAGCCCCTCAAGAATAAATTTGCATGTCAGCTTGGTGATATAGTATCGTGTAGTGGTGATCTCTGCTTCCTACATCCATACCATGATGGTGACTCTCTTTCCCAAAAATCCAAATCCAACTGTTATGTTTTTCATCTGTTCCTGGCGATTTTCTCATCCCTCTGGTTTAGATAATATATTTTTTATACCACATCTTTTACACAATGAATGCTTAGAAGATAATATAGAAAATTCAGGACTGGACCATCAGCCACCCCACTACAACTACTACAACCACATCAAATACTAAACCATCACATTAACAAGGGAAGAATACGAACCAACTTTCAGATCTCTCCGTATAAAACTGGACGAGGAATACTGGACTGGACTGGACTGGACTGGACTGGACGGGGCTAACCGTGTATTCATTCCGTGTCAGATCTCCTGCTTTTCGATTTCGAATTAAAATTTGAATATAGGTACATGAGCAAGAAACAAGGCAAAGGTGGGTAATCTAAACGGGAGGTAAATGAATATGTATGTACACAGAATTTTCACTAACTACCAGTTGCCAGTTAGCAGTGGATATTGGTAGTCATGATCTTTCACATCCCATCATCAAGAACTTTACAAAGCTGCGAGAGCTTGATCTTGCTTATATTCCGCATGTTTCTATCTCCATATACATACTCATCATGAAATTCTAGTTGTATGGAAAATTCCTCTCAACAGCTTATAACATGTTTTATTGCATCTTATTTCCTTCCACACAACCAGAATCCAAACCAATGCTGAAGCCAAAACCAGACTAGATCAAAATAATATCAGTCCCATCTACATACCTAGGTACGTACATACCTACTTTAGTACCTGAGAGGCTTCAAAGTTATGCCCACACATAGTACATACTTTGGCTTTGGTCTGTTATGATTTGTATTTTGTATTGCATTGGCGTATCGGCATATGGGTATGACCAAAGTAAACTCTAATATAGAGAGAAAAAATCGTGCTGAGTAGTAACAAAGCCAAGCTATAGGTTAGAACCAGTCAACTTTATCCCCGATTTTCCTGCTTTTTTGATCGTACCGTACAGTGCAGTAATGTAAAATAGTGTAACAATACATAATAAAAATAAAGGAATCTTATGTGGGTACATCTCTAACTAGCTCCAACTAACGTGACTACAAATTTCAGGGCCAGACAAAGGAATTGATTTTAGGCAGCAATTCATTTCCATACGAAAACCACCATTTTGATTTTATTGATGGTTTTCTTTGGTAAAGCAAAATGTTGTATTTACATGTTTTAGAAAATTGAAAAATGTTCTTTTTACTTGATTCATAAAAGTGCAAAATGTTCTATTTACATGTTTTGAGAAAAGTGGAAAATGTTTTATTTCCATATTTTTGAAATTTACAAAAAAAATTATTTCGCATGTTTTTGAAAAGTCAAATTATTCCTTTTAAATATTTTTGAAAACTACAAAATGTTCCCATTAACATGTTTTTTGAAAATTCAGGCAGCCGGGGCTGCCTGCGCTGGCCGCATTATCCGGCCCTGACAAATTCGTAACATTGCTTCCCCGATGCTGGTTAGTTATTCTCGTACGCTACTCATCTCTGCAACACAGAATTTAAAAATTGACACTATACTGTGAGAGTTGAGGTTAAATGTGCTAAACCTTCCAGAAATAAATAATCTTGGGGAACAACCTTTGTTGAATAATTTTTTTAAGTGAATGATAGTGGACTTGAATTTGAAAAAAAGGTATAGACAGTACATAGCATAATGCATACACAATATATCTAGGACTCTGTCTGCACTCCGCTCCGTACAATGCATATTAATATTATTTAAACATAAACAGTAAATATATTTTTATTACATTTTCACGTTTTTCCTACATAGAAACACTGCGATTCTGGCTCAGTGCGGCCCTTGTAAAGATGATGTGAAAGATATATAATAGTAATATAAATAAATGCATACTTCTGCCCCGACAGCCCACAATAGTAGTAGTAAGTATGCATTCACTATGAATTTAGGTAGGAAGAGTAGACCAATAATAATAATGTAAACCGTAAGGATTCCACCAGCGCAAAAGCCCACAAATGTGATATGAATACCAAAATGAATAAAACCATATGTAATCCAATATATTATTATACTATACGAGTGGGTAACTTACTATAACCATAATCATAATGGAAATGCAAATGCAAGTAATTAAATGAGATTATGATTAGAGAACAACGCAAGCAGGCAGGGAATGACTTTTTGTACATGCCTGTAGCAAAAGAAGAAGAAAAAAAAGGTTATTGTAGATTATAGCTCCTGAGCTATGAGCTGATTTCCAATTTCAAAGTCAAAATTGTCCATAATATGAATAAGCTATACAACAACAAACACATACACAAAATATTATGTATAATAAAGGCTAAAAAGGCTCAAGCTCTTTTACTCCTATGATATGCCTCACTGTTATACTCTTGAGGTTTAAAAGTATGGAATTGGAATTCATAATCAAGTCTCGACTATTGTTTACTACAACTCCCGATTAATATGCATAATAGGGCTCGCTAATGTTCTTAGTAATGGGGAATGCCTCTCTGTACACAGGTTACAGATACATCCCTATAGCACACTCATGGGTCCATCCGTATTAAATTGTACAAGTTTTCTTCTCAAGCTTTTTCTCGTTTTCTACTCTCATCGTCAGCACTATGCTCTGCGGTAAATTTATTCTACAACCAAAATCAAAAAATCTGATGTGGATGTGCGCAATCTTGATTATTATTATTTGGACTGCTGATGAGTGAGTGACTTCACTACTCACTTATCTCTAGCAACTTTTTTTACATTACTATGGAAATAGGTACCTACCTATATATATATATCGCAATTGGAAGTGCAAAAGGTGTCGTCTACATTTTACAAAATTAAGCATGCTGTCAGTTTTTTTTAAAGGTGTGAAACATGCCAATGTCTTCTTGCCAACTTTATTTTAAAAAAGTAAACGCTCTACTTTTTTTTATAGATTCTAAACGTGTACAACATAAACGATTAATTTACTTGCAAATATTTATAAAGTTTCAATACATATAGCAAATTGAGTTTATTTACATCTTGAGTTTATAAAACTGTAAATATAACCATAAGTACAGATAACACATTTTGCATCATTTACTAATAAGAAATACATAGCGCGTATTGGTAGGTATGTTACATTGCCGGCCGGATTTATTAAAACTCGTATCAGGATCTTCTACAAGCGTGTGTAGGACAATTCAATATGTTGATCTATTAGCAATATGTGTAGGTAATTATATACTCTAGTATAAGCCACCTAGCCTAACATATAGTTATCAGATCCATTTTAATTTTTAATAATAATGCATAATATGCAATATACGGACAAAGGGGATTTATAAATGTAATTATATCACATATAAGTATAGTATCAAGTATGCCTCAGGTTACATGCATTTGCAATTATATCGGCATATTATCATAGTACATGGAGATAAGTACTGTGAAAGAATTAATTCATTCTTAAAAATTTGAATTTACCAAATAAAATGCAACTCTTTAGCTTTTTGCATTAGGTATTAAATTTCACACGTTACAACAGTCGCGGCCACACTGCTCAACAAAAAATTATTTACAAATAATTCCCTCAACAATGTGCAATTATTACGAGACACTCTACAAGTACAAGGGAGAAGTAAAACGGATACCGATAATATGACGAACTATATATAATTATATGCATCTATATATCCAAACTTTTTGGAATATATTTATATAGTGTTAGTAGTAGTAGTTGTAGTAGTAGTCTCAAAAATTATATATGCAAATATTACAGGGTGCAAAAAAATAATGAAGAGAAAAAAAAAACGACTGACGAAGAAGCAAAGACTAAAAGATGACTGACTCTTGACTACTTCACTTGACCTACAACAAGTGAAGTGAAGCAGCACGCATTGGAAGAGACCAATACCGAGCCTGTGTATGCCGCCATACATCATCTCATCTCATCCCATCTCATCTCATCTCATCTCGTACAAATATGTATGCTCTACCATGGCATTAAAGTGTATGGTGGACATGATCAACATATTACATGCCGGAATAATAATGGAATGGAATGAAATGACGCCATGTTAATTATCCTGCCCAGGTTTTATACACCCTGTCATCTTTCTCTCATTTTCACACTTTTCCCTCCCATGTACACACGATCAATGAATGTTTGCTTTATTCCACTGACTCTTCACGGCTGTAATTATAACCAGATCAACTCTCCTAATGGCGTCAGGCTCTTCCCCTATAAAGCTCACCACCAGCAGGCTCATGCTCAACTCAACTATATAGTATGCATACTATACCCTATACTCCCGCTATATTATACACATCTACATATTGCAGTTCCTGCGTAAATAAATTCTGATGCCATAATAATGCTGCTGCTGCTTATAAGTCTCAAATGAAATATTTTGCAGTGCTGCTGATATTATTATGAGTAGTGCCGGTGCCGGTGCGAAGGGGGTATATAGACATCAAGTAGGTACGTCTCTCTCTCTTGAGTTTTGAAAGAGACTTGACTGCCAAAATTATGGTTATGATTATAATTATAATCAAGAAAAACTGGTATGCTTAACTAATAGTCACGGGATAATGGGATACACAACAAAACAACACAAGCACAACAATTGATCGCATGCTTAGCGCTTCATGTTTACGACTACACACGTACATATCTGTACGACGACGACTACGGGAACGGCAATAGAGCTCCGGCTCCGACACCGACACCGCGGTCTCCCTATCACATATAGCTTTGGCATTATTTTCCGGCGCGTCACCCTTATTAGAATAGGCCGGTACTTAGCGTAATATCTCATGATGAAGAGAACGACTACTACTTTTGAATATATTTAGTTAATTGGAAACAATAAATTTCGGACTTAATGAAGAGTACACGTCAGGACAAAATGTTTAGGTGGAGATGATTAGCATTCATTTTTGCATTTATATTGATTCTTTTTTCTTTTACATACGCATACATAATTACATCGCTGTAAAAGCTTGCGACCTTCGTAGTAACAAATACCATGACAATAATACCATATGAAATGCGTGATATCACCATAACCATCAGTAGCACTTCTTCTAATGAAACAAAAATGTGGACAAGATAGAATGTGACTGTGGGCTTATACACGGCCAGTTCACAAATATCTGTAAATTCGTAATCGAATTATCCCAGAGATTTAAAAGAAGACAGACTAGACACAGGATGGGATAGCGGAGCTAGAAATATACAGAAATAGAGGTAAAACATCTCTATACATGCTGCGTGTACGCTTCTGCCCCTGTCCTTAAAACCCTGACGGATGAAAACCCTGAACTGCATGGGGTGTTCATTTCATTCATGTAATCTATATCTTTTGAAAACGAGACTTTACATTATAGAGACTGGGACTGGAAAATATAAAACCATGAGGGATATGATGAGATGAAACAACTATGAAGGAAAATTCTCAACACAAAGACAGCATAACGTCAATAATGTCCCAAAACTGAAGCCGAAGCCAACCGCGCTTTTAAATTTTTCCCTTCCCCTTCTTCAAAAAATTCTAAGTCATGTCACACTGCTCATGTTGGTCTTACTTACGGAATGAGACTTGAACGAAAAATCTGAAACCGAAACCGAGACCGAAGAATTCCAAATGCTCTCAAAATTGTTCCTCCCCTAGTAATAATAATGAAATTTAAAACGTCCACGTTAACACAGTGGTGCTGGTAAAACTGGAATTGGTCCTATTGGTAAGTGCCTATATATATATTTACAATTCTCAGGATGAGAAGAATTTGTTTGACTATTATAAATTTAAACACTAATAATAAAATGCACAAAAAACGTAAGCAAGCAGATCAAACGTACCTTACACTTACGTCCGACCTCCCTATATCTGTGCATAAATTCTACTTCTATATCTCAAATCATTATATAAATTACTATGTAATTATGAGTTGCACAGCTTAAAGCAAAAGCTGAGGAGCCTCTCTCTCTGATTTCTGCGTCCACATTAGCAAACATGTTTTGAAAAATAGAGACACAGCAGGAGTCCCATGTTCCCCGCAAGGTAATTGTCATTGTACCGATAATGCATTATTAAGCTGAAATTATAATGGAGGTCGAAAGTATAAAATACTCAACACGGTTCATAAAATCAAATAAATGTGCTCCACATAATCTATAATCCGATTCCAATTCTATTCAATTTTAACAAATATACAAACAACACAACTATATACAAAAATATCAAATCTAATCTCATTATTTGGAATTTTCATGCGTTTCTAATACAGGAACAAAATATCTGTGAGTATTAACCCAGATATATTTATTTAATTTCGGCTCATCGAAAAAATACATAGTAGATGGAAATGCTTCAGATTGTTTTACTTCAATTTCAAGCTGTAAATATCTGTAATTTGTTAAAAAACTACATAATTGTACGACCAGATTTAGAGTTCAACACGCTGCTTTTAAAATTGCATATCGTCTGTGAAGAACCAAATTGACCCATATCCATTTGTAGCTAAAAACAATATCAACTATCTACAAAAATATTGAAATACGTCTTGAAATCATTTTGAAATAGAGCATTTTGCACCTTTCAAACACATGAAAATGGAACAAAAAACATGAAAATAGAACATTTTACACTTTTCAAAAACTCTTAATTAACATTTTACGCATGTTTCTCATTTTGTTTTTATGAAATAGCTCATTTTGATTCTAGTTTAAATTGGATATGGGTCATTTTGGTTCTTCACAGACGATATAATTATGCTAGCTTGTGTTCCGTACTACAAAAAACTCAAACAATTAATTATAAGCAGCAGACTCTGGTCCCATCATAGGCGGCCCACGTGGTTCAAGTTCACACTCATGCTCACGATAAAGGATTTTATACATAATCCAAAAGCATAGCATATAGTGATCTCTATGCACCAACAGCGGTGCATTATTGTGGCTCAAAATTTTCCCTCCAGTGTACTGTGAAATAGGCACACAGAATTGTTTGTAAAAAACTTTTTCCAAATGTACCTAGGTACCTATCTACCTAATTTCTTCCATATTATACGGCTAAGTACTTAAGGACATCTCCCAGTCTTACTAGTCGCAGTTTCAATCCGTCTCGATTACATAGCAGAGTAAGTGCAATATGGAATGAAGATGGACTTGCTCAGGGATCCACAGTCGTGTACCATTCCACTAATAATGCTCATACAACAGTCACACTGTGTGCAGCGAAGGAGCCATGTAAAACTTGAGTGTAAATTAAATGTCCCTGTCCCTATACATTGACATCCGAAAGTATACTGTTTAGTGTTTAGCCAGAAGAACCAGTCACCACACTGCAATATCTGTAGCTCCATACAAAGAAAAGAAACGACTCAAAGTTTGAGACGTATACTATACAACTACTAAAAAGCATCATGACAACTTGTTCTTGTTGTAATTTTAATCTTCCGAAGCTCTCTCTCCTCCAGTCAATCCCAATCCCAATGCCAACGCAGCGCAAGTAAAGGCACGTAAAGAGGGAAGACGAAGCACAGCTGAAAAAGTGTGGGAAAGTCCGTCATATGTCTGCACATGGACCACATTAGCATTAGGATCCAAATCATCTCCTATCGTCATCGTCATTGTGATTCATCGTCATGCAATGCGTGACATATGCAATGTTCCTATCTTTAACTAGGCAGCTAACACATACATAGTGCCAAGGGAGCTTGGAAATACAGAGATATATCTTTCAAACATTTCTATCATCACTTTGTAAACCCCCTACTTTTCTAATTGAACATTCTTTCCCTTGCGTTGATTTAAGCTTAGAATCCACAATCCATGCAATTGGTGAAAGAAAACTAACTAGCAATGTGACTCGGACGGACGGTACTACACTATGCTGGTACTGGTACTGGATCTGTAAATGAAAATTTAGAGGCTGCTGGTTGGAAGTGTGAAGTCGAAGTTTGGAAGCCACAAGTACCGAGTTTTCTGGGTACTTTTGTATTTTGCTTTGTAAGTACAGTTTTTACACACATAAGTAATATATTTCTCTGTTGGTTATGCTGGACATAATTTGTAAGACAGGACTTGAACAGTAATTGCGAAACACCACATAAACTAACAAAGTAGTAGGATGTGTAGAGAGGACACTAGGACTGAACCTCGACAAATCTAAGGATTTACGACTACCAGGACCAAGACAAAGTCACTGTACTAATGTAGTGTATAGTTACCTCCTTGGATTTTGATTTTAAATTGAACAAGTTGTCTCCGTCTCCACTTCGTCTCAGTCAGTGTCTCACGATCAGTTCTCTCCCCAGGGGCTTAAGGCCGAGTGGCCGAGGCCGAGTCTAAGTAAGCCACAGTCAAAGCAAAGGGACGCTATATTTATGGTTTCGTCTCTCGCACTACTTTACATTGACTGACTGACTACCTTTCATCCCTAATTATGTATATTTATTTAATAGAAATGACATAACGTAATGGTCATAGTTTTAGTTTTACACTCTTTCAGTTCCCAGTCTGTCTCACATCTCAACCCTTACAGCAAACCTTTTTGAACCACTTTATTCCACATGGTATTTCTTGTCAATTGGACTGGTGTTTAATTTATATGTATATGTATAGTAAGACATGTTGACTTTTAGGTAAGATGTTTACGTGTAGTAGGCCAAAGAAAAATTACACGGATAAAGCTCAAATTTAAATTCATTAAATTAATATTAAATAAAACCGATTTCAAAATCGTCTGCGAAGAACCAAAATGAACCCATATCCAATTTAATTAAGCTAGAATTAAAATGAGCTATCTCATAAAAACAAAAGGAGAAACATGCGGAAAATGTTAAATTATGAGTTTTTCAAAAGTGCAATATGTTGCATTTACACGTTTTTGAAAAGTGTAAAATTTTCTAGTTACATGTTTTTGAAAAGTGTAAAATGTTCTAGTTACATGTTTTTGAAAAGTGTAAAATGTTCTATTTACCTATTTTTTAAAAGTGCAAAATATTCTATTTAAATGATTTCAAGACATATTTGAATTTTTTTGTATATAATATCAATATGCCGAATGTCAATACATTAATATATTTCTTAAAATCTCAGAAATTTAAATGCATAGTTTGAATTGTGAGAGCAAGACGTTGCAAGAGTTCTCAATTATTTCCCACGTAATTATTACATATAGTATGCGTAAATATTTAAATTTCATCTCAAATTTAAACTTCAAGGATTCCCCCCTCTCCCTTCCCTATGAAAATGAAGGTACCCACCTAGTTGGATTACAAAATCCTTATTCATCCTCTACTTTTGTACCAATATACCATTTCTATTGTCCGAATTCAGGTTCCATTATTTGAAGAGTTGGAGGATGTCTATTCTTTATGCATTTAGTGAGAGGATTTACTGATAGTGATTTCAATTTAAATGCACGTATGCAAATGAGATCTTTACATTTATTTGTGTTGTGTGAAGTAGTGTGTGTTATGCGTAGTACTCACTGTCAGTATACTTATGAGTAGTTATGTAACTGAGAAAGCCCCGTATAATTAAATGTATGGGCAGGTATAGCCATCGTTACAACCCGTATTAAATTATAACACAGACAGTTAATGCACAATCCTTGTTATTAAATGAGATTCCTATAATGAACCGTATGAACGGTATAATAAGGACGGAATGAAAAGTCTTGTTATTATTCGTCCAAAATAAAATGATAAGGCTTAATATATGATTAAATGTATGGATAGGTATAGACCCCGTTACAACCTGTATTAAATTATAACACAGACAGTCGATAGATACTATCGTGTAAACGGTATAATAGGGACAAAATTCCAAGTCTTATTATTGTTCTATTATAAACGTCCAGCATGTAGCAATGAGTGAATAATGATATTTGTTATCTATCCCTTACGGTTTTTCCGTCCTGTCCCTTCACTTTGTGAAATAGAGTTGAGATTCAAACACTGTATCGGATAACAGTCCCTTTAAAACATACACTACGCACTACTGTAACTGTTCGTCCTTCACCTGTACCCGTCCTGTACACTCCATACTTTGTAAAGCATATAACGGAACGGAAAGAAAGAGAGAGAGAGAGAGAGAGACTAGATCCGGGTCAGTAATACTTTTAGAACTGAGTTGAAAAGTAAAAGTGTAGTGTAATATGTATAAAAAGTCAAATCAATGTTCAGAATTATTAACTCGCAGTTTTATAATTATAAAGAATAACAGTCTAGTCTAAATATAGAAATTAAAACTAGAGTATAAATGTCGAACCGGAAAAGTGAAATATCATCAGTCGTGCTCAAGCTCCAATACGAGAAAAATGGATAACATGGATACTCTAGAAGAGGAATCATATCGTGACAAAAGAGGTTTCGTCAATACTTCATTTTATGAACCACGTTTTAAACTTGTTGTTGCACTCACACGTAGTACAAATCCTGCAGACCCACATTTTGGAAAAGAAGAGTTTGAAATAGCTGTTTCAAATTTTGTACAATGTACAATGAGGTATATGTTCAAGGAAGAAGATAGACTGTCTTCATTCGAATTTGGTTGGGAATCAACTAAAATAACACCTAAGACGCTAGCAGCTTCAGGATTGTATTATACAGGAGTTCTTGATTATGTAAGTCATATCTATTTTTGTATATTATAACAAAATTTGTTTTAAGTATGTATGAGTGAATGAAGAAAAATAAACTAATGAGGTTTCTAAAAAATATCAGTGTGGATGCTTTTGCTGTGGAATTGCGTTTTGTGAATGGGAGGATGATGACATCCCCTGGATGGAACACATTAAGGCTAGCCGTGGTCGCTGTGATTATATCAATTTCAGTGAGACCAAGAATGTAAAATTAGACGAGACAAACCTTGACTGTTGGCGTCATCGTGCCACCCCTAACACGTCACTCAAGATTCGATCTACCAAAATTCATCAGATACATGTATGTAACAAAAACGAGAACGTGTTCCATACTTACAAAGGACCGGAAAATCAGGAAATGGGATGTCCTATTGCAAGACGGAAAACTTTTGATGAATGTAAGTGGGATGAAGACAATGCTCCAAGCATAACTACTATGGTAAATGCAGGATTTTATTATGATCCAAATCACCCTAACGAGGCTATGTGTTTTAGCTGTAGCAGCAGTTTTACTAATTGGAAAAAGAATACTAACCCTATTGAAGAACATAAGTACTACTATCCTGACTGTGTATCTATTAAATTACTTTCACAAAGTCCTTCAAAAGTTATGTGTAAAGATATTGACTCTATGAGCACAATCGAAATGAAAGAAGAGATTGAAAGCCTTCGGTGTAGGACGTTGTGCAGTATATGCCCTCCATCCAACGGAGAGGCTAGTTGTGCTGAATATGTTAGTATGAATTGCGGTCATCGATTTTGTAACGAGTGTCTTCCAAGATTTACTCTATGTCCAATGTGTAGAAAAGATATGGTTTTTATAATAAAAGCTTATTAAAAGTTGAAATGTAAATTTGTGTATATAATGTTGACTGAAATAAAGAGATGTATTTTTAATAAAATGTTCAGTATACTTTTGACCATGGCCGCGTTCAATGTTTCATTGCTGAGTGACGCTTCACTATCATATTTTCCACAAAATACTATTTCAAACTTTCGTAACCAGTTAGCAGGACGTATTGATTTAGATTCACCTTGGGAAGTTGCCCTCACGTCATGTTCATACATAGGTACAAACACATTTATAAGTAAAGGAGAAATTATAGCTACAGCATTCATTGATTTAAACAAAAATCAGTATCGTGTTCCAGGACATACACTTTTATCAGATCCTGACAATATCTCAGTGGGGATTAACAAACGAGGTGGATATTTTCAACATGACTACATCAAAAGCGATATTGTAGCTCCACACGATTACAGCAATTTAGCAAATTTTCTAGACTTTCTCACATCAGTATCATGCGATAAATACTATTTAAGTGAAGATGGCAGTGTTATGTGTAAAACGTACAACACTTTAAATAAGCGAAACTATACAATTATACTCGCTGAAAGAGTACAGCACATCTTAGGAATTCAACATGGATATGACGACATATCAAAATCAGTCCAGAAGGTTGAAAATAACACACACACCGTTCACGGTGGATTAATTTTTCCAGTACCAATTTCGGTTGCGACAGGTGATAATTTGTATAAAGGAACAGGAATGCAAAATGATAAAATTGAAAAAAATGCCGACAAAGCTGTAGCAAATGTTGTACAAGATATTTGTGGTCAACTTGATTTGATTAGCAATTGTAGCATGGGTTTAAACGGTTTTCTAAAAGTAAATCCTGTACCGGAAAAACATCATACATTTACAGCCTTGAAATTATCAGTATCGATGCGAAATTATTTAGGTTTCGATATCGATGAAATTAATGGAAAACTGATTTCACAAAACCCTATGAACGGTAGAATTTATGTCTATAAGGGTGAACCTCTTATAATTGGAAACGACAAAACTATATATACTGCAAGAATAGACTACGATAATTTTACTGAGCTTATGAATGACACATGTAAAATACTCAAAGCTAAGTGGAGAATTCGAGACGGTGTAATGTATGTATCTTTAACCAAATCGTTTGCGGAACAAGGGATGAATCTAACACGTCGAATGAAAACTTACATGGGAATGGAAAACGAAATAGTTACACTAGATCCTAAAGACTATAAAAATATATTTGTGAGCATGACAAAACGAGCGAAATCAAAACCGTATATTAGACTAGGAAAAAGTCTAATGTTTGTGTACTCTGACATAGTGTCTAATCAATATGTTGGAAATGCTTTTGCTCCATTAATGAGAAGTATGCCTTTTGTTTATAATAAAGACACGGTTTATGAGCACGAATTCATTAATCCGACATACCTACCTGTTCACAAAACAAGTTTCAATGATATTCACATGTATATAACTACAGAAGACGGGGAGCAAGTTTCATTTGAAACTGGAACGTTCAAAGCAACACTACACTTTCAACCGGTCTTAAGATGAATATGTATGGACGGGGAGAGCCTCTTACAGTCTACAGAGGTAGTCATTTTCGTCAAAAAGGACGAGGACTTGGAAGTTTCTTTGGTTCATTCTTCCGTCGACTAATTCCACTAGCAAAAGAATATGTTTTACCTGCTGCAAAGCAGTATCTTTTACCAGCTGCAAAATCCACAATAAAAAATATGACGATGGATATACTGGATGGAGGTAGACCTATTGGAGAAACACTTAAAGTCCGAAGTATGGAAGGCATAAAAGCCGTAGGAAGAAATTTTATTAACCAGTCTGGTTCAGGCACTTCGAGGAAGCGTAAACGTGTAAAACGTGCTATTAAACAAAACAAAAAAAGAAAAGGTGCTGGAATTAAAAAAATTGTAAAAAAACGAAAATCAATAAAATCAAAAAGTAAAAAACGATTTAAAGGTTTATTTGAATAATCAAAATGGTTGAACATTGTCAGAGAAGTGAGTTAGCTATATTTAAAACTGAACCGTATGATATATCTGTAACGAGTACTCAACGGTTAGACATTTTTGCGTCCAATCCACTGAGTGATGCCTCAACCCCACCCACATTTCATGTAAAAGGTAGTGAGCAGCACTATATTGACTTAGATAAAACAATACTTTACTGTCGGTGTAAAATAACAAGTTCGACAGGTACTAATGTAGCCGCCACAATCGCTGTTGCTCCTGTCAACAACATATTACATGCTATGTTTCAAAGATGTCGTGTGCTGATTAACAATACTCCAATTACATCTGTAAATGACAACTACGGTATTCGTAGTATAATTGAACGTGAACTTTTGTTTTCGAAAGAATTCAATAAGACTCAATCAAGCCTTGCCGGCTACTATAAAGAAATAAATCCTAACAGTACGGTAATCACTGATGGTACCACAGACTCTTATAAAAAACGTTTTGACATGTCGAAGGGTAGTCGCGAATTCGAAGTCATAGGAAGACCACATGCTGATATCTTTACTCAAAGCGATTATCTCCCACCAGGCTGTGATCTAACAGTAGAGTTTACTCGTGCCTCCGATAATTTCTGCTTACATGCACCTGCCCCAGAGAGTGGAACACCGCCAACTTATCGTTTACAGCTTCTTGAAGCGAAATTAGTAGTAACACGACATAAAGTTTTACCTTCGATTGCTTTAAGACATCTCAAGCTGTGGGAAAATAACCGTCTTGCAAACTACTACATGAATAAAGTTGATGTTAAGAGTTACTCTTTAGCTACTGGGACTCTTACCTCAATTAACGAGAATCTAATTACAGGACAACTACCCACACGTCTTGTAATCGCTATTGCATCTACAGCAAATACAATCGGATCCTTAACTACTAACCCTTTTTATTTTGGAGCGCACGGACTCAACTTTATAAGCGTTTCAGTCCGCGGTGATGAGAATGAAACTAATGCACTTAATGTAGATTTTCAGGAAAATAGTATTCGAGTAAAAGAAGCGATCTACAACTTACATAACGCATTAGGTATTACAAATCAAGACTGTGGAATTGATTTAACCGAGGCTGACTACCTTGCAGGACGAGCATTTTTTGCATACGATTTATCTTCTAATGCAAATGCCTTGACACCCCCACGACATGGTAATGTAAAGATTGAGCTTAAATTCAATACAGGATTACCAGCTCCAGTTACGGTGTATTGCTATACTGAAACACAAGCGATCTTACATATTGATAAAAATAAAAACGTATTTTGGGCCGACTACTCACAATCATGAATACATCACAAGTGGAAAACCATCTTAGACTAATTTGTGGAAATGGAGCAAAAGCACAGTTTGCAGTTTTAGCAAGCGATCAGCTATCAAAATTTTACATTAGAAAATATCCTGTATGTTTGGTTGTAAACACAGATCCAAGTTTTAAAACTGGGACCCACTGGACCAGCTTTTTCATCAAAAGTGCAAAGGATTACATTGAATTTTACGATTCGTACGGTTTAGGAATAAGTTATTGGTCTAAATATTATGAAAGCTTTGTACAAAGATCTAAACATTATCTCCAAGAAAATACTGTACAACTTCAGAGTAAGGATTCGAATGTATGTGGTTTTTATGCTTTGTTTTTTCTGTATAAACGTATGCAAGGTTGTCCTCGAATGTCAATCTATTCCATGTTTTCAAACAATTATAACGATAATGATAAAAAAGTTAAAATATTTATAATGTCAAAGCAATATTTATTGAAACATAAATGTTATCATAAAACCTATCAGCAAATATGTAAACAGTTCAATAAATTACAATGATTTCCAATTTTTTATGTTCACTTTCCAACATTTGTTTTTGCATTTCTTAATTCCACTACCAGTAAACCGAAGCTGACGTCTAACAGGTGTCGCGGAAGTGATTGCATTTCTTATACCTTTAGAAAATAAAAGGGTTGGAGGAGGGGTTGCTCTAGCTTTTACTACATTCAACACATCTTGAATCCCAGGTTTTGATGTATGTACAGCTTTACTAAGAAGTTTTTTATTTTGTAAAGTTGTTACTAGTTCAGGAAAATTAGAGGATGGAATATTTTGTCCTCCTATAACAATTTCATTTTCCGCATTGTGCCCAACACCAATTGCCCTCAACCATCCAGCAATCAATGAAGTTTTATTTGCTGGCTTTGGTGTTGGCACTCTTTGCGGCGATGGTCCAAATAAATTTTGCATTGCTTTGCTATAGTCATCAACAGAAGAACTTAATCCAGGAGGTATTACACTTTGAACTGTTTGTACAGGGTTATTCAAAGGTTGTTGAACAGGTTCATTGACATTTTTAACCAAAACGGGCTTGCTGTCATCATAATCTTTTTTAAACTTAAGTTGTTTATTATAATATTCATACAGAATTTGTTTAAGCTCATCTGATAATTGATCAGATTTCAACACATCCCGCTTTTGTAATGTCAAGTCAATATCTCTATTTTCATCACGATTCATCAGTGAATTATATAATGTTTCACTAATAAGTTTCATACGCCTACCCATTTTGTAAAAAACTGGAAATCAGAGGTAAGGCTATTGAGGCAATTAATGGTAGCAATGCCCCACCGCTTTGTAAAATTTTTTGTTTTTTCTTTATTGAAACGTTCTTTAGTGCTAAAGTGTGGAGCTGTTTTGCAAACGGTTTCAGTTTGGAGACTGTGCGTGGAGTGAGTTTTACATTTCTTATAAGTAAATTTTTTACACACTCACACAATGATTTCACTTCCGCTTTAGATGCATTTTTGATAGCATGTTTGCAACTGTCCTTACGATTACACCTCCTAAAAAAGCTTCTGTGTTTAATAAGGTTCTTCATTTTGAATGCTTTCCCGTGTAAATCTCAAATCCAAATGAAAGTATATTACAAAACGTTAATATATTTATATGCTCAGTCGTTCAATCCGATGTGATCAAAATGGATGGCAAAATCAGACGTCTATATTCAAATCCTAAAGTAAGAGGAAGCTTTTCCGGTCTGGATACATTTGCAAGGTCCGGCGGTAAACAATTCATCAAAAAAGATATACTTAAAGCTTTAAAAAGTGTACCAGCGTTTGCACAAAACCGTCCAGCTATACATAAATTTCCACGAAGGAAAGTCATTGCCTATTATAAAGACGAACAGTTTGTTATTGATTTGATTGATATATCCAAACATGCTTCACAAAATAATAATAATCGTTTCCTTCTAACAGTTATTGTTGTTTTGAGTAAGTACGGATGGGTTGAAGGAATTAAATCCAAAAACGCTAGTGTTGTACTAAAAGCGTTTCAAAAGATTTTAAAGAAATCAAATAGAATACCACGACTAATTCAAGCAGATAAAGGGAATGAATTTAAAGGAGAGTTTAAACGATTCTGTGAATCTAAAGGAATTAAAATATTTCATGTTGAATCTGAATTAAAAGCTTGTATTGTTGAACGATTTAATCGAACAATATTGGACAAAATTAGTAGATATTTACTACATCATCAAGATCGTAAAAAACCATATAGATTCATTCATGTATTACCATCAATCGTGTCAAGCTATAATCGAACTTTACATTCTAGTATTGGTATGTGCCCTGCAGACGTTAATAGAGACAATTGTATGAATGTATGGTTAAAACTTTATGGTAACGATTTTAATACATATCCACCTTCCAAGCTAAAAATTGGTGATACAGTACTGATCAGTATAACTAAGACAATATTTGAAAAAGGGTATAATCGTAAATACCATCCGGAGGTCTTTACTATTTTTCGTATTTCTAACTCAAGACCACGCATGTTTTACTTGAAAGATGAAAATAATAAAGTTTTAAAGGGAGGATTTTATGAACGTGAGTTGTCTCATGTTTTGTATAACAAATAATAGAGTTACCAACGTATAAAAGAGATGAATATTGTATTTAAGTTCAGTAACAATCCAAATCTGAAGCTGATATCACTGTAAGATATTAAAATATTTCTAAACTAAATAATTTAAGATGGCAACCGTACTAGCTTTAGTCATATTTAAACTAATAAATAATGTAATTCGATTAATACAAATTTGCATTACAGCACCACCTTCCGAAATTTCAAGACGAAGTTCAACCATGGATCTTTCAAAAAAAACCCAGCAAGATGCTATCTCTATTCCCCGATCAAATTCGACAACACAAATGGACTGTATGAGTGCTGCACCAGCTCCAAGTTCTCCACAAGTTGTATGGAGACCGATAACTGGGAACAGAGATGTTGTCGAGAGTACAGCATATGTTAAAATGTGGCAGTCAACGTTTGGTGAGAACAATAAGATGCGGTACATTAACATGAGTCGGAAAGCTAGCAGCGGGAGAATACTTGGCGTAAATTTTGACATTGTTCAAATACCAGAAATTATTGCAAGACTGTCCCACGAGTATGCTTTGAGTGGACAGGATTTAAATGAGCTCAACCGTGTTGTTGATGATATTAAAAATCGTTTAAGCGAGAATGGTGAAGGTTGTGGTTTTGACGTTCCAGACACATATATACCAACAAAGTCTGGTTTTGAAGAATGAGTTACTTTGATTTTCAATACCATTATTATTATGTATGCAAAATACAAACAAGTAAACTTTCTTCTAAATACAATTTGACCATGTATAACAAAATTTATTTTTACTCTGAATAAAAGAAAAATAGGTATAAAAACACAAAAAATTTCTGTAAAAGTAGTCAGTCATTTGTTCTTACTTTTGGAGAGAGTGTCTCTCTCTCAATTATTCAATCACAATTTCATATAACAGCATGGAATATTATCATGAGAACTACCTCTACCGAGCAAGTCCGGATTCGGCGGATTCGCAACTACCATTTTCTAGTGACGGACTTTCCGTTGCGAACTGTTCGACCAATCCAACCCAAACCATTACAGAGCAAAACTCCATCACCGGAGCCGATCAAACATCTGTTGGAGCAAGTGTATCGTATGAGTCGAAACTTGAAACTCGAACAAGAGTTCCTGAATCTCTACGCGTTGATGGAGAGACGACCATTTTTACCAAATCGTCGCTTCAAAATCAAAGTATTGTTCGAGAGCAAGAGAGCGATGAGAGGCTTTCAAAGACTTTTGGAGCAGCCACTTTTCCCAATGAAAACAATTTTGGAGGAGGAACTTCCCATCTCACCGAACCCTGGGTCTCCGCGGAGCCTTGGATCTCCGCTGAGCCCTGGGTCTCCGCGGAGCCTTGGGTCTCCGCCGAGCCCTGGGTCCCCACCAAGCCGAGCGTACCCACCGAGTCCTGGGTCCCCACCGAGCCGAGCGTACCCGTCGAGCCTTGGGTCCCCGCCGAGTCCTGGGTTCCTAATGACTCGAGCACAGTCGACACACATGTTGAACGAACTAATTCTGAGGATTTGACTAAACAAAAGAAAATTCAACGGGTAGTACCTAAGACACAATCATACATTGAGGAACTGGAAACATCAGTGATTAAGGAGGAACCAATGGATGAAGTTGAACCCATTCTAGCTGATAACGTTATCGTTAAACTTGAAACACCTGATTTAGGTATATAATAGTTCTCAGATGTATTCAATTACTAATTTTGTGAAAGGAATAATTAACAAATTTAATCTTTATTGTTTCTTAGACAAAGAATATTTCCAAAGTATTGTTAACAGGACGAAAGATGCACAGATCACAAGAATCCTTAAACTTATGGGAACTACAAAACGATTTATTATTTCACGAGATGTTCACAATAACTCTGCAATATTGATCGGAAGAACTCCAGACAATGGGTATGAGCTTTTGAAGACTGAAAGAATTAATGATCTCGATCAAGTTACAGTTCTTGACCCATATGTTATACCCGAAATAGCTTGGGGTATGATGTTGAACTCTAAAGATTATCAAACTTATTGGGCAGCTGTGAAACACCGCGCAACGGGAAAACGGAAAGAAGTAACATCTTCTAATGTAAAACCATTGAAACACCACAAACCAGCTCCATCTTCTTCAAAAGGTAGATGTCCACACATAAAAACATGTATAGCAGATCATTTTAGAGTGGAATGGAATGTAGTTTGTCATGATTGTGGGAGAGATCATGTTTATTTTTATCAAATTGATGAAAAGCGTGCAGTCAAATGTATCAAGCTTAACTACAAAGCACTTGTACAACTTGTGTATTCTATGACAAAAGCGTTTAGTCAAATGTATTCAGCTTAACTACGAAACACTTGTACACCTTGTTCATACTATGACAACAGCATTTGGTCGAATGGGGGAAAAACTTTGTAACATAATATAAGTATATTTTTTTTTGTATGTGTAGAATTTAACAAAATGAAACGTGGAAAAACACTACCTTCAAAACCTTTAATCTGTACTTTGTCATCAAGCAATTGTCGAACTACACCTAAAAATCAGCTGCAGATGGATGTTAAACATTACAATGTTAGTAAATTTTATGATGTGCTAACCAGCAAGCCTTTGGGTATGTTTACTGTGGATAATACAACTGATTGTCAAGAGGATTACTGCTCACTTAAGGGGTTTAAAACGTTTATAGACGACGAATGTAGAACTTGTGGAAATGGGCGTATAAAACTAAGACGTGGAGGAAGTACCATTTGCATGAACTATAATGCTTTTGTCGATTTCGTTGTTGGTGTTTTAGCCAACCGAAAAAAAGTTGTAAAACAATTTGTACCCAGAGATAAAAAAGTTTCATTGTAATTTTATTTTTGAAATATTGTACACCCTGTATCGGCAAAAATACAATTCCTTAATCTATACCTATCATCTTGTGACTGGCTAAGATCAATAAAAATGTATCCGTGTGGTTTTAAAATACATTGACGGAATGCTTCTTCAGTTACAACACATTTTTTATTACCATTCATTCGCATACCAATTCTATTTATCGTTTGAGTTTCACAAGGGTTTTTAAAGATACACATATATTTTAGATTAGTCGTTATTGTGCGAAGGTTTTCATAAAAAAAATTTTGAGTTAAAAATATAATACTACAATTAATATGATGTGATCCACGTGTAAAAAGTTCGTCAGAACCTTTCTTTTAAATTTCTTGCATCAGATCGTCTAGAATGTACAGATAAGGTGAACCAAGCTCATCTCCTATTGTTTGAGGCAATCCGTTATGCAAAATTATATCCGATGGTAAGGAGCTTTTTAATTTTGCTCCTAAATGTTCTCCCCCACCATAGCAATAAACAACATGCTTTACATTGGGAAATATGAGTTCATTTCGACGATTAATGATTTGGTTAGTGAGAAAACTTTTACCGCTTTGTGTT
This sequence comes from Dicyrtomina minuta, assembly GCA_949802685.1. Taxonomy (NCBI): domain Eukaryota; kingdom Metazoa; phylum Arthropoda; class Collembola; order Symphypleona; family Dicyrtomidae; genus Dicyrtomina; species Dicyrtomina minuta. The sequence continues at coordinate 43,475,282 of OX461808.1, read as the reverse complement.
GGTCCACTTATTACAAGATTAAACGGTGCTTGTAATGAGTAGTCAAAATCAGATGCTTCCATACTGAATGTTAAAAAATAACTGGGATAAATTAAAATATGTCACTCATTTTTATAATGTTTTTTTAAAAATGTTTTTATTGCAACAAAAGTATTAAAATATTTACAATTCAAATAAATTTTTAATTATTTACAATATAAATAAACAAAGAAAACTTAAACTATTTAACTTAAACTAAATACAACGAATTATGTTTTACCCCGGTTTGATTAACAGTTTTTCTAATACATGAACTACCACAGGTTAAATTTACACAATCAATATTTTGGTTTGATTTAATGTTTGTAATACAAGGGTGACCAAAGGGTAGACTATTGTACTTATTAATTAAAAACCTTTTATTGTCAAATTGGTGAATACCTTGCTTAACAGAAGTAGAAGTATACACTTGATGTTTGTGAGATGAAATTTTCGTAGTTTTTACACTAGTTTTAACAGTAGAATCTATTGCAGCTTTATAATGGTCAAAAGATAGATTTTTTCTAACATACGGGATTGGTAAACCTTTGCATCTCCTATCCTCATACCCTGTAGACGTAATGTATGCATAAGCTTTTGCCTTCAAAAACACAAGTTCGGAAATAGGACTTGAGGCACATGTCTCGTCCTTGAACTTGTTAACTACTTTCTTATTTTCAGTATTATGCATAAATGCAAACTTACCTTCCGTTGGATAGTCTGAAAGGTCAAACAATTTTTTATTTTTAAGCATATCCTTATAAAGATTAAATTTTGGAAATTCCTTAATTTTACTAGTTAAATATACGAGTAAACTGTCTGTGTCTGTTCCACAGAGTCTGACAGTATAGTTTTCCTTTAAATAACAATAAAAAAAGTCATACATGACAATCTTACTTAAGTCTAAACAAGCTATTCCAATATAAATAGGCTTGTCTAAAAAAACTACAGTTTTCTTCATGACTACTAAAACCACATCTTCACTAATTATAATAATATTTGCAAGTGTTGATTTTTTGATAAAATTTTCATACCTATTATCATTCCTCCAATTTTTATAATTTTCATTCTTAGAAGTAATTACATGAATTTTCAGTCTTTTACGTTTCTGTTCTATACTTTTCCCAAAAATTGAATTAACTAACAGTTTTCAGAAATCTTTCGCAAACTGAGTTGTGGCCAATTTACGTTTTTCCATGCACCAGTCAATAAATTTTTTTAACCAAGCTTCCTGCGTGAAAGATAACACACGGTGAACTTTGTCAAGTTTCATCCCTAGAGCTAAATATTTTTGAAGGGTTCGAAAGTGAACAACATATTTTGTTTTTGGATGTAAGTCTAAAACTAACTTTTCACTCTTTAAAGTAGTATTATCAATACCCAATTCAGACTGAACATGCTTTTAAAAACATGACATTTCTGACGGATCTACTGCTCTCCTTATTGGAGCTGGGGGGTATTCACTAAAGTATGACTTCTTATCCTCGGGAATACTCAAGTCAACTTCAAGAAAGTAACCTTTATTTCCATGAGGAAGTATTTTATTAATATAATTTTCATCCTGCCAATGCTTTAACCCTGAAAATGGTCCCTCTTTCGTTTCTTCACCAACCCATTTAAAATTACTAGTCGGAAGTTCTTCTGACAATGCTCCTGAATATAAAGCGTTCGCATCAAAATAAGCTAAATACGAGTCAGGCTTTGTAGGATCAAAGTCCAACATGTACTCATTATTAGCTTTTGCATATCTAAGAGATCCTGCACCACTATAACCCCCTCTAAGTCCTGCCACCAAAAAAACATGTTTTTCCGGATCTGTTATTTGTTCTAACCTAACTTTAGTCTTTTTTAACGCCGCGTCCCACCCCACAGAAGGTAAAGAAACATATTTTGAAGCGTCCAGACCAAACTGTTTAAGAAAAATGTCTCGAAAATTCTGAAACACGTCCATGAGTATGCACGTGTCTAACAAGTTGTAAAAATTAAGATAATCCCCTAACGTTTTTATCTTAAAAGTATCCCACACCCGTTTCACGAGTTCATAGTCTTCATTTGAAATACCTGTATTAGTTAAGTCAGAATAGAATTCTGACTGTTTTGGAATATCTGTCCTAGCTAAATCACTATGTTTTGAAATCGAATTATACGGAAAAAATCCTTTACCGTACAGCATTTCCATATCATCTTCTGAAATATTTGGATACCTTTCACGAAAGACATTTCTCGTAGTTTGAAAGTTTTCAACACCATCCTTTCTTAACATGCTTGACAGCTTGTCCAAAGAGGTGTTGAGAAATCTTAGAGAGTCAATAAATTTAAGTTCTCCATCATTTATCGAAATCGATATAAATTTTTCGGAGGACATGGGGATCACGTTAACATTCCTAATTTTTTCATGATTGATCCCACGGAGCAAAGCGTGCCCGTCATAACCTGTCAGGTTGTGAAATATAACTGGTACAGACTTTGTATACACCCCCTTTACGTTACAACCGTGACATGCCCAACCCTTAAATTCAAGGGAAAAATGGTCATGATGTGCAACCGGGCGCGCATATACATCAGCCTTAGTCTTATTCTGGATAAGACTATGTACTGCCGGGTTAGGTAACACATTATCGCAAAAATAACATGTATCTCCCGGCTTCCAGTCACGTCTTCCAATCATTGTCTTTCTAGCTTCAAGTTGTTGCTCTTCCATTTCGTCCGCTAGTTTCTTTCGATAATCAATCAAATCATTGTAGTAGGTTTCTACTACATCCTCACCTTCTCTCTGTTGATGATAAACTACATGCTTACGAACATTATTAAACATGTCCTTACACACGTATGAGTAGCCACAAACATTATGCTTATTTATGAATTCAGTGCTCCCTCCTACCTCCCCTGCACGAAATTTGAAAAATAATGAATCTGGAACCTGTGATATGGTGGGAGCTTTGTTACCCGGATTCGGGGTTAGCATACATTCAAAATCCGAAGTTATTATAAACGGCGATTCAATCATATTTTTGTAATTCTGAAATTTTATAAATGAACCTACTTCAGGAAATATTGTTGTCTGCTGTCCTAGCGTGTCACACCGTTCCCTATGTCTATTCAGTACTTCCTCTGATTTGAAAGATTGGAGACAATGAAAACAGATATACTGTTTATATTGTTTCTTACCTAATAGAGTACCAATGTTTCTAATCCATGTAAAGTGCTCCGTATCCCCCTTACTAATAAGCAATAAATTAATTTCCTTTTCTTTCTCACAATTTTTATTTCTTGTCAAATACAGTGGTGAAATTCGCTTTCGAATTTCCTTGTTTAACATCTTATGTTTCCTATTATACTCAAAATATTCGCCACCTGTGATTTTAAAACCTAGCTCAATAAAAACACGTTGCTGGTACTCATTTAATGTCTCATCAATACCTCGAGGCATTTGATGTAGCTGCTTAATTTGTTTTTCATTCAAGCTGTCAGGATAATTATAATTTATATTCGTTTTTTTGTTAGCATCGTATCCAAAAACATTTAAGCTAATATCTTTATTATTATTTTCAAATTTGGATATTTGATTTATTGAAACCGGATACTCGAGGTCTTTGAAATTTACTTTCGCATTTTTATTGCGATAGAGTGTACTCAGACGCAGAGTATCAACAGTTGATGTAGTTTTCTTCCTACCCATTAGCGCAGCAAGAACACTCCATTTAAAACATTGTTTTGTTTCATCAACACCCTCAACCGCAGTTTCTCTATTATCTACATTTACTATACATTTTGTAAAGCTATTTCTATCGCTGAGTAAACCGTCTAACTCGATATAAGTTCCACCCTTTAACGGTTCAAATTTGACACATACCATTTCTAATTCTGAAATACGGGATAAGGTTAGCCCAGACCCATTCTTTAAATATCTATCTACAGTACGATTGATTTTACCTCTACATGTCATTAATACATTAGCTATATCATTTACATTTATACAAGGTTCAAAAAACGACCAAATTGGAATAGCTGGAAATGGAATAGGGTCACCCTGCTTTGTAAAAATACAATCTAATCTAAATCCTACTTTAACATGTTTCAAATTAGCTAATTGATCTGTAATTTCTGAAGTTAATTGAGGATTAAGAGTAAAAAATAAACCATCAACATTTCCAAAAATATGATTAGTAAAACCCAAAGTATAACTTTTTGTTGTATTATTAATCGCCTCAGTTTTTTTAAAGGGAATTGGTGTAGTCACTACTGTCTTCTGTACTCCCGCGCCGAACTGGGGAATCATGTCTGCATGGAAATCCATATAGTGTTTCTGCGATTGCCAGCGATAATTGAAGGTTATAAAGCATTTTTCACAGATGTATTTGTCATCCCATCTTTTCTTATTCATCTGTTCCAAAAATTCAAGTGCTGAATCTAAAACCATAAAAATGAATGTATGGTTAATATAGGTAGGTATGAGATGCCTTGTATGTTTATGCATATATCGACAGAAAATATGAAAGAAGATGGAATTAAATTTTAACAATTTTCATAATTATATAAATCTATTAATGATAGCATATACATGCACTGTATGATTTATTTTTCAAAATAGTAGAATACAATAAGCTCATCATTATTTAATCAAGTTTTTAATCCAATCATCATTACCATCATCTTGAACTTGGGGAACTGTGGGGACTGTCTTTTTCTTTTTTTTTGAATTTCCTTGCTGTATCTCAACACTCGCTAACCCCGCTATTTCGTTAACGATCATTTCTTTCCGAGCGGCAAATTTAAGCTTGTTTTTCTCTCGTTGTGCCAAAAATGGAGTTAGTGGTTTCACTTTAGGAGTATGTGCAGTACTGGGTCCCGCCTTATTGATTGTAAGAGTCCCGTCCACCCCGTGCAGTGTTGGTTGTATTGGTGGCAAGTGTTGAAGGTCAAGTGGGTTTATAATCGGCAGCCCACAGTCAGGGATAGAGAGTTCGGAATTAAAACCCAACATGTGTTCCTCAATGTATTTGTCAACTTGTTGACCATGATCTGCAATTTAAGACAATAAATAATAAAAAATTTAAAAAAAATAAACATATTCAAAAACTTTAAAGCTCTACAGATCCTTCAATACTCCTCCAAAATTTTTTGAAGACAGATGAAAACTGAATATTTAACATTGTAGCCATCAAAAAAAAGGTCAGCCCGAAAAAAATAGGGAATTCGATGTACCTCAGATAGGATTTTTAGAAAATTTTTTAAAGTTTTTTTTTCCAAAAAGACAAATTTTTTTGAAATTGAATTTTTACGCATATTGAAGAAGAAGATATTTAGTACATAGTACAGGAAATATGAGGTATAAGGTAGGTAAATAAGATAATAAGATGAAGGTATAGTAATAATGACATAATACAAAATTAATAACTAACCATTATTTCCACCACCGAACTGCTCCACAGTCCTCACAGTCTCCACCGTGTTGTCTTCATGCTCTACCTCCTTCTCCAGATCCACCACCGGCGGGACCACATCTTCATCCGAGAACGATAACACTCGACGCACAGGCTTTTTCATAGGAACAGGTTCTCGTTCAAGGGACGGACTGCTGGAGGTATGGCTACTGTCAGTCGTGGTGTATATGTCACATCGTTTTCGTTTTCTGGATGGTCGTCTCTCTTCAGAGGAGCATGAGCTTTCTGATGTGTAGTAGGTACTTCTTTTGTGTCGACGGGTAGAGCGACTACGGCTGGGGCTCCGGCTGGAGGTGGAATTAGATCCATCTGTATGTACGTGTGTGTACCGTCCTCTTCGTCCTTCCTCACGTCTTACAATTTTCTTTGAATGGGACGGACGATTTCGATTTCGACTACGGCTGCGGCTCCGGCTATCGTATTCAGTAGAGTACGACCGCTTGGTGTAAAATTGTTCTCTTCGCCCTCGTGTAGCACGTCGTCTCCTCTCTGCTGGAACTGGTACTCGGTCTGGTGAACTGGAAGGTGTACGGACAGACGTGTGGGTGGGTGGTCTTCCACCAGTCCTCCTCGCCATTGGCAGTCTTGCTTCAGATTTCTTTGTCGGTGGATTATCATTCATCAACATGAGTCGTACCGTAGGATTCAGCATTCTCTTCTTCTCTACTGCTTTCATCTCAGCGGTGGCAGCGTTCACGGCTCTAGTTATCTCTGCTACTGTACCATTCTTGATGGTACTATTCACCTTGTCTACCAGCTCCTGCTCTCCAGGCATATAACCTAAAATAAAAATAAATAATAATTTTTGAGTTAACATGTTTTGAATGATAATGAAAATACACACACATTTTTTATATTTATATTATTATTTATATATTGAACAAATTACCTTCCGCGTTCAGGACGACATCGTCAACAAATGTAAATGAAGAATCGTACAATGCTTTCATCTCGAAAGCCACCAATTTTACACCCAATTTTTTTGTTATTTCATCGCACTTATCTTTTGTATCCAAGAGTAAAACTGAATCTTTTTTGTTTCGCTTCAATGCTTCTACCAACGCAAGGTGGAATACGTGTGACATGTCCACCATAGCCTCTCCTACTACTTTTCGTATTTTCAATACATCCTCAGTCGTAACACTACTTGCACTAGTCATTTTTAAAAATATTTTTCAAAATTTAGAGTGAGTTCGACAAGAGAATTTAAAAATGATAATGAAGACTGGATAAGGAAAACATGCTTATAAAGGAGTATTATAATTATGTATTTACCTAATAATTGTTGTGGACATTGATTTCACTTTTCATACAAAGCATACTACAATTTTACTTTTCCACTCAGTTCCAAAAATATTAGCGACCCAGTTCCAGTCTCTCTTCCTCTCTCGCTCCATCCCGTTATACGCTTTACAAAGCATTGGATAGGTAGTGGTGAAGTGTGTGAAAGGAATTTCACTCTCTTGCCTCATCCCGTTATACGCTTTACAAAGCATTGGATAAGCAATGGTGGAAAGTGTGCTCACAAAGTGAAGGGATGGGACGAAACATACTGTAAGGGTTTACTCAATGCTACAGGTTGGACGTTCAATAATAAGGGGTGCTATATAATAATCCTTGACATTTTACACTTGTCACATTTTAGACGAACAATAGTAAGACTTGAAATTGTGTCCTTATTATACCGTTTACACGACAGTATCTACCAACTGTCTGTGTTATAATTTAATACAGGTTGTAACGGGGTCTATACCTATCCATGCATTTAATCATATATTAAGCCTTATCATTTTATTTTAGACGAATAATAACAAGACTTTTCATTCCGTCCTTATTATACCGTTCATACGGTTCATTATAGGAATCTCATTTAATAACAAGGATTGTGCATTAACTGTCTGTGTTATAATTTAATACGGGTTGTAACGATGGCTATACCTGCCCATACATTTAATTATACGGGGCTTTCTCAGTTACATAACTACTCTTATGCAATTCGTGTAGGTAGTCTACGTAGGTTAGTATACTATTAAATAATTTACAATTCCTTTGATCTTGCCTTTGCACTGCTCTGTTATTCAAATTTAAATACAAGGTTTGAGCCTATGGATATATTTACTATTGATTGAAATCGGAGATCAAAACATGGTTATTCAAATTCGTCAAGAGAATACAATCTTATATGCTAATTTTATTAATGTCAATATGCAGCGTGTAAACGCTGGAATTTAATTCCGTGCATATTCCCTAACATTCACACACTGCACTTTTATTTTCCCATCCGAATCCGAATCCATAATCTGAATCCATGGGAATCACAATCATGTTCATAGAAATACTAAACCTGAACAAAGCGATTTAAGAAATATTAGTAATTGGCTGTTTAAAAATTTGAATGTCGATTTCAAATTTATATATATTGCTCAATAAATATTATCTTTTTTCGTATGATGATAGTATTAGTATTTGTATGCAAATTATATTATGTGTATTATATTGCTACGATCCATACCTCCGTACTTACAGTGCGATGGGGTTTGAATGTTCGACAGCACATGAGAAATCTAATATGTGAATGTAAAATACAATTTTAATTTCTTTTACAACCACTACTGAATTGAATAGCTAAAAACATATTCATATGTAAAATGTAGACATCACTATTGATTTGATACCTTAGCAAACAGAAGGTACGAGCGACGCAAATACACTTTACGGGTGTCTCGGTAGTTGTCGATCTCAATTCTCAATAGAGCTCCACTGAACGTGAACTAAAGAACTCAGCATCAGTGACTTGGTCTTTCTTTTGCTCTTGGTGTTGGTTGGTATGTAAATGTGGAAAATGAAAGAAGTCACAATTAATATACCAATATCAATAATACATAAAGGTACCTACCTATATGTAGTATAGTGATTTTATTAACATATTATATATATACTTCGTGGCTGAGCGATTCATTCAATACTAGACAACAGTATTTGCCAATGCCAATGTCAATGATGCAAACATCCAAGACTAAAAGGAAGAACAACAAGAAACCCGCCGAATATTGTAAGCTGAGATCATTCATCATTTTGTATTCATATTCGTATTTTTCTAATGGTAAATCATTTACATAAATTATACACACTGAGGCCCAACCCACATCCAAATCGAAGACTAAACATTTCCATATGTATTAATAATTCGTCGTCCATATATATATACATAAACAAATTATATGTATATAGGTCCTGCATATTTGTCACAAAGCCATGACCGCTGACTATGTATGCATACCTACACGGTAATTATATCTCAATTTCTATAACATAAAAAAAAATATTACATTATAAAGTTAGTTCATTCAGAATCAGACAGATAATATTATAATACAATGTTATTATAATGCATAATGCTATATAAAAATTACCTGCCTATTACAGAGACCCGTCAAAGTCAAAAATAACAAAACTTTTTAATATACAATACAAAAAATGTGTATGTAATTTTTTTTTTCTTTTTACATTGTATCGTCGTATGTAACGCTACGTACTTACGTTGGAAATAAAAAATCCATTTACAATTTTTGTTGTCAATATAAAATAATAGTGTAACATGTAGCTTGAGAAATTTTAAAAATTATAAATTGGACAACTTGTTTTAAGTGAGAAAAATCGAGAATGTAGTGGAACCTACAACAGGTAGTCCCAAGTAAAATAAATACAGGCATGAGCATGAGAAAATGTAGGTTTATAAGGCATAGCTTTAACCACTATGTAATTTTCTGAAATACTGGAATGGAAACCTCTAGATATACTGAAACACTTTTACTGTGTGTTGTACTGTGTACTATACTGAACACATCACACGTAACCGTGACAAATGATTATAGAAATTCAAATATTTTAACTGCAAACTTTTAAGAATCCGGTTCATAGAGAGAGGAAATCAGAAATCAAGGAAAAAATTAATATGTATACACACTATACGGTGCTAAAATACTAATAAAACAACTAATTTATTGTATGTACAATGTACACCGGTGGGTGGGTATAATAATTATTACATGATAAAATGTGATCGAATCACAGAATATAAAGTAAAATATGTGCGAGTATATTTTGATATGCTCATTTTAGGTAGGTACTTCAATTACAAATATACGCAGATTAATATTGACATAAACTTCCTATAAGCTTACAATAATGACTGTCCATTCAAAGAAAGTGACTGGGACGCTGGGCTTCCTTGCCTTGGAATGAGGAGATAATACGAATTTGAAGGTAAACAAGAGTAACAAGTAGTAGCTAATAGCACAATATATAGTGATTTCAACATGCCCGTCAAAATACAAGTTGCAATTAACAATCACGCTCACGTGTGGCATTTCGTTAAATTCAAACATCACGAGCTATCTACAACAGTGGATTATTAGCATTAGTATCTTCCCTCCAGGAGATATACAATAATTTTCAAAATTAATACAAATATTAAGTTGTTTTTTTTGTGTAGTTACCTTCCTTTTTAATGCAATGCTAACGCTAGAAAAATAGAAATCTATTATTATTTTTTCCTGTTACGATTGTCGACTAACATTACTTCACAATTTACTTTTACATCATTAAAAAAAATTTCGTAATTATTAAATCACCCTTATCTTGTTAACTTGTAACCACCACATGCTTTGAGCGAGTAATGTGACTTTGATAGGAACATAGGATATTTCGAAAACAAGAACGGACAGAAGAGAAAAGGAACACGAAAAAAAATCAGTGCAATAATAACGAGTGTAATGAGAATTTCATCTTATCTCCTCCTGTCTCCCAACATATTTTAAGAAATTGAAAAATAAATATTTTTTTGTTTACATTCTAAAATTTTGATATTATTATCAAATCTCCGCCACCAATTCATTTATAAATCGGTACATATAATTGCTTATAAATACGACGACTGACGAGCTGTACTCTCGTTTAGCTATATACTACAGTAGTGTGTAAATTTCAAATAACATACAGTATATGTAGTAGGGTGTCGACATCGACAGATCTGGCTGACTGAAATGATGAGTAAACCAATAACTGGCAGCCAATGTCAACAAACATAGGCCCGTCAATAATAATATACTGTCAACACAGTCAATAATGATATAATACTCTTATTTTTAAGCTTCTCTAAATTTGAACTTTAAACTTCTTAAAAAAGAACAATGCAATAACTGACTTTTCTTACTTGCCTTATATCAGTAATGTTATCGTTATCAGGTTCAATGGAATCAAAATTATTACTCACAAAAATAAATTAGAAAAATAAAAACAACATTATAAAAAACTTTACTTTACTTTACTAATTTTAGGTTTATTATTGCCGTCATAACACACTGACACCGAATGAACCGAGAATAATGTCTCAATATTTTGTTTTTTTTGTACTGAATTACAAACTACAACAACGATGTATGAATCCCTTTATAAGATATCAACCTACTCGATTTCGATTTCGATAATCCCTTGTACTTATTTCTAGCTCGTTGTTTCGTCCTTGAAGTTGTCATTTTCGTGTCATTTATGTAAGTTGGATATTATACTAACGATAAGTGCTTCAAAATGTCAACCAGAAATTAGAACTGTGCGGAGCTACATAGAGATGAAACTGACTGAAAAGTGAGCAATTCAATACTCAATAATGTGCATCCCAGAAACGGTGCACTTTACTCCAAATGACCACGCACTGCACTATAAAATCCTTTTTCGGCATCACATCACCTTACTCTCGCTCACTCAACCATTCAATTTGAATTGACTGAAAGTGAAATCTGAGCTGAATGAACAGCTAAAAATGCATCTTATGAAATTCGATATTTTTAAGCATACTGCTCTGAACTTCTGAACCTATATGACTTGACTATAATTAGCTACACTTTTACATTATGTAAAAAGTCCATCAGGCACACAGTAAAACTTGAAGCCAACTACAAAGTAAATGTATCAGGAATACTACCTGAGCTATATGTCACTATATGTATTCAAAAATGTAGATAGGACATTTTACTTCTTTTTTTTTAATACACAATAAGGATGCACTGCTGCGTGCAACTGTCATCGTATACCCCGAAAGTATGGAGTATGAAGTATGGAGTATGGACGGATGGACATGGAATAACAAGACCAAGAAAGGAAGAAGGGTTTAAAAAAAAGGTTTCTTACGATTAGTAAATATAACTACATAAAAAAAATACAAAACTAAAACCAAAACCAAGCTGTGCGCATTTATTTCATTGTTCAAAATCTTCATATGAACATCCTTATCCTTTTTTCCATGAGACAGAAAATTCTACAAATCCAATATAAAATCTATTTAGGATCATAGGACCAGGACTTGAAGGGCTTGCTTACTTTGTCAGTTCCTTAATGTGTTCCGTGTATTTATACCCCAGACCAGAACCATAGGTATAATATCTATAATTTTCTCTCTCGACGCATTATACGTAGGCGGGCATGTACCTACCTAGGTTCATAAAGGAAGGCCCGGGCGAAAAGGGAAGTGTAAGTTTACAAAGACAGTGTCTGTATAGCATACGTAAAGAGCTGATGTTGTTGATACTGATAGAAATCGAAAGTTTGAACTTTCACACGGAATGAAAAAAGAGCGACGGAACGGGTGGGTAGGTAGAAAGAACTCTTTTCAAAAATTTATTCTGTTTTATCAACATGTACCATCGACATGCGGATAAGGACAAAAGGCCGAGACTTCACTTACTCACAGGAAGATATACAATTTTACCGAAAGCGAAAGTGTTATTGTATCTTTACAGTGGAGTGTGTAAGCGTAAACCTACTTGAGAATATTTGAGTGTCAAGTGTTTGTCATTGTCATTAAATTCAACGCTTACTCACAGAAATAGAACTTTTTTAAGAAGTCTTCCACAGATAAAACTGGCGTCAGTACAAGTAAGTGGCTTGGCTTCAAGTATTTGCAGCACAGACAGACTGCACCATTTTTTTTCTTGTCACTGCAACAACAGTTTAATTGGCAATGCAATCCACTGTAGATTTAACCAAGTTTTGTGAACTATTTAAATACAAGCAAAATTTACTGCTGATAAAATGTATGACGAGTGTGGATAGCTCAAAATTTAAACTTTAATTAAAATGCAATCCAATTTATTAGGAATTATTACAAAAACCATAGGCATTCAAGATTCAACCTTCGGCAAAAAATATACACACTTGCATCGATCTTGCGTGTGAGCGGGAAAGGGTACCCGTTTGCTTTTTGCCTTTTCATTAACCAGTGCCACTGCCACCGCATAGTGAAGAAACTGAAAAACCAAATCTATATTTACTATAACAACAACACTACTTGTGTACTATTATACTGGAGATTGTATAGTGTATGTGTAATGTACTTTTATGTTAAAAGTTTAAAATAATTCTTTGACCCTTAAAAGGGGAAAAAACTGAGGGCTTGCTATCCTTCCCTTGGTTGCATCCCTGCACTTCCGCATACAAATAAATACCTTTCTTACGTTTCCTATATAAAAAAAAATATATCTAAAAGACCCCAAGAGTATTCCCTCATGGATTACATGTGATATAACTACCATTACGATATTACGATAAATACGGACTAACATATATTATGAACATGTGGGTACAGTATGTCGGTACTATGACTATATAGGTAGGTACATACAAGTATACACACCGCACCACCACCGTCGTGTCGTCGTCATGCTCCCCGCACTACTAACCCAAAGAAAAAGATCACCCAACAATTTCTTCCTTTTTTCTCTGGAGCAAAAAGGGTCCTGGGTCGACAACCATGTTCCTAGACTTGGCTAGACTTTAGTCAGCCAAAATAGTAGTACCATAGTAGTATATCCAAATAATATATAGGCATATTAAAAATCCATGCACTAGCACTATACATGAACGACACTATATACACAGAACAAAAAAGGCAAGAACTTCAACTCCAAGTTTGAACTCGAACCCAAGGCAAGGGCAAAGGCAAGGGAAGGGGAAGCCCCTTCATTTCGATTTCGATTTCATCACTAGTCCTTCTCAAGTTTTCAGTCTTTGGGCAAAGCCTAAACCTGGGTAGGTACATGTGGACCATAGTTGTAACTATATATAGAACCACCGGGCATTTAAATTAAAGCTATAACTTCTGATAATAAATACGATACACTCGTCATGCACAAGCACAAAGTATACAGCCGGGCAAATAGGGCTTTACATACTGAAGACATCACAATTCAAAAATAATTTCCATGTGAATATAATAAATAAATGTGATGGGGAGATCCTTTAGAGTTCTATGTATGCGTCGCGCTGCCTCTACAACAATCACGTACGACGTACTGCACATAGTTCTGAATTCAAAATCCGGAATTCGAATTCCCTCAATCCACATCATCCCTACGCATCACCCAGAGATTCTTTCAATGATCACGACGAGAAGGACGACGCAAAGGACCCCATGACTCGCGGATCAGATGGCTATGCCTGCCGATGATTATGGTTACGATGTGGACTATGCATGCTGCGTAGGTTAGGTAGGTATAGGTGTAGGTACTTACGTTACGATTACGATATTTTAGCGTCCGTGGGAATTTTGCAGGTTCCCAAAAAAGAAGCTCATCGCTCAATTCTTTAAATAAAAAAGGAACTCAAATCTCAATGGGTCTTTCCTTCTCTCGAGCATTAGTACTATCACCTGCTGTCCCCACAGCCACAGAAGCCTCAGCCATACCAGTTCCAATCCATGCAACACAAAAATATCTCTACATAGAATATCTATATGATTTCATACGTGTGTAAGTCTTGAAGGGAAGAAACTCCGGATGGATTCGGAAGTAGAAGTAATGGTTCAAAGTTTTAAAGTCGAACGAACGAAGTGGAAATAGGAAGGAAATATTATATATTGTACATATTATGTATACAAAACTACAAATACCCACACAATAAAAATACACACAAGTACCCCGCGTGTATATTTTTTACTTCCCACAAGACTTCAGAACTACTACTACATAATACCGCTCGCAGACACTTTCAGGCCTCCATCATAGCATAGGTATAATAATCGAGAAAATAAATAAACAATCAAACGTCAAACTGTTCTTCCGATTTTCATTTCTATTACAGAATTCAATAGATTTAAGTACCTAGATTCATTATGTAAGTAATTACAAACTATACACTAAACTCTACGTAAAAATTAAATAGAATTGAAAATTGAAACCGCGGGCACTATCAGTATTTATTGTATGTATGCTTTCCAATTTATGTGTAAAACCTACATAAAAAAGGCACGGCACGTCCTCGAAGGATAGTAATTGTAATTGTGCTAACTATTAATTACTTTAACTTCATGGGGTATTTTTTTAGGCTGCCCTGGAATACAGTATAAAATAGTAGACGTAGGCACGGTATTTTCATACATATGGATACAGAAATAATTCTGTTATAATACAGATACACACTACAGCATTGCATTTCTCAATGCAAAATTTTCTAAATTTTTTAAAGGTCAAAATTTGTAGGTTCAGATACATCAAATATTTATACTTGTATTTTGTACAAATTTCTTAGAAAGTTAATATAGAAAACAGGAACAATATACAGATATTTATCTTGTGTTTACGATATTACGATGATGATGATACTACAGATCATCTTATCGTTAGAACAGCCTTATGAGAAAAACTAATCATAATTGTAAGTGACATACCTACCTACAGCGCAGCGTTACCTATACCACCACTCACTATATAGTATGTAGTTGCTATACATTATGTAATAACGCTATATATCCTAAACAACTAATCCTAAAGTTGTTCGCATTATCCAGATCAAGACTCCGCTCCAGCAGCTTTTACATTTAGCTCACAAGAATCTACATTAGTATTCCAATGCGAGTGCCAGAACCAGTGCCTGCCTATGTGCCAGTACCAAATTAAATATCCGTACACTTTTAAAGGAACAGCCCAGCATGAAAAACATGTTTTCCAAATTCAAACTGGAGAGAGAGAGAGATTGAGAAGCGCCGAGAAAAGACAACTAGAATAACCAGGACCAGAACCAGGACCAGTACCAGTACCAGAGCCATAAGACCAAGACCGGGGTGATTAGTATTCAGAGCTGATCACTGAGAGAGAGTAGAATACAGAAGGCCGACCGACAGAGAGAACAAGACCAACATAACACAGACCCACAGACAGAGGAATCTGTTTTGAAGGAAATAGACAGAGCCGCCATTTGACACTTATTCAAATTTCGATATAAGTAATTATATTACTATTATTATATACCTAAAATATGTAGAGTATTTACTCACGTTGGTCTTGGTTTTGGTCTTGGGATTGGGATTGGGACTGACGGACTGGTATGGTATGCGTAATTACTTATCGTTAGTATAAATGGAACGATTATCTTTCTATCTATACACAACAAAACTACCACCACCACTACCGCCAACTACCCCAACGGAATTTACATATTAAATGAAACACTCCTTTTTTAAGCGTGGGATTTTTGAGAGTCTGTGCTCTGATCCAATCTACCACTGCCACTACTCCGGTACGGTCTATAGTCTATACGCAGCCTATATTCAGCTAGTGTAGGTACTTAAAACTAAAAAAACAAAAACTCACTAGTCAAACCGAGACAGAAACTTCTTTTCTCATTTATTCATTAGAATTATACTGCCCTATATAGACCCTTATATAAAACAATAAAACCATAGCCTTCACAATATAATTAAGTAGCCATATTATGTATCTAACCAAACCAAACCATAGCATAGTGCCAGTAGTGAGTATATCACGATATTTAATTATTATTCTAAAAGTATATGAAACTATACATAAATAAAAGAAAAAAATTTAAACTAGTTAATTTTGCCGCGCCGCCATACTGAGCTCATAATTAAACAAGTAATCATAATCAGAATGAAATATCAAAATATCAAAAATTAAATAGAGTTGTCCATCAGTATTATAATATATTAGTGTACTCAAAAAATTCACACAATGACAACGACAACATAGCCAAACTTCAACTTTATTATAGTAAAATTCAAATTCAAGGATATCACAAATTGAAATATGTTTTTCATAGTTAGTACATAATACTAACCTACAAATTTATTAATTTCATACTTTTAATTTGATGAGGCTACACCATGACGGAGAACAAATCATTCTCATTGTATACATGTGTGTATACAATAGACTTAGCGTTAATTAGTTACACATGAAATGGTTATTGTATTGTTGTGGCACTTCACACAAAAAATAAAACAATAATCTATCCGCGTGTCCATATATATCTATTTGTAACTAGGTAGCTTGTCAATATTTGTTACGATACATTATTTGATGTGTTCGCAGGGAATACATTTACAGCAATTCATTTGCTTTACAGGGGTAAAAATGTAATTATTTTATATCTATCAAGAGTATTATAGTGTATAGAAAATTATAAAATAAGCTATCAAGCCTATTTCTTACAATAATAATAATTGCAAAAGCAAGCAATACGGATAGTAAAATGAAAAACGTAAAATGTCCTCGAGAATCTAAACAAAACGTACGTACAAAAAAACAATCTTTCTCATCAGACTCATACAGTAGATGAATGACGAATAAACGAGACGGTCACATATATACAAAAAGGTATAAGAGTAAATATGTATTATACATTTTAGATAAATGAAGTAAATTTTCTACATTTTCTATGTACAGTGTGTATATCCTTATCCTTGTGTCGGCATTAAACAATCAGTCAAAGTCATACAGACAGTCGCAATAAATAACAAATTATTACAATCACGGATTCTTATAAACGTAAATATCCACAAGACATGCCTGCCTGTATGTACATAAACATTACGTCATTTTGTAATATGTACTTACGTTAGTTACTCTGACCCATTACGTACTAGTTCATGCTCATATTTATATAAGCATAATTACATTTAAAAGTATATAGGAGAAGGTGGGTAATTTTCCTTATACTAGTTTCACTAGTAGTTACTAGTTTTCTAGCGTAGACCGTCACTCTTATGACACTGGATTTGAAATTAAAATAGGAATGGAACTGGTCTCATTAAATCCCATAGGAAAAATTTAAAACAACGAATTAAAGAAATGAAATACAATAAATAAATAAGCATACTGCAGATATAGGAAAGCTTCTATGCTACCTGGCAAAAGGGAAGGTGGGAATGCTATTCGAGTTATATAATATCCACATACATACATAGATACAGCAGAACGAAAGGACGGAAGGTGGACGTGGATGTGGATTTCAAATTTTATGACCATCTTTGACATGCCATTCCGTGACTTCATCGTACAGCATATATTATTTATGTATCTGTATCCGCAAAGCTCACTATATTATAGAGAGTTTAAAAAAAGAGACATTAGACACTCTCTGACCTTATGTCAATCTGTAGATTCTTCTTCTCCATCCAAAAAATTTACAGTCACAGTATTTCAAAAACTTCTAACATGTCCACGTTATGAGTTGCCATACGTGAAAGACGCCCAAAAAGCGAAGGCAAACGTGAAAACGTAAAATCAGAGATGCCGAACATTAGGTATAGAGCTTAGGGAATAAAATAGAACCACATATTGTCGGTGAAGAACCAAAATGACCCATATCCATTTTTAGGTGAAAACAATATCCACTATCTACATAAATACTGAAATATGTCTTGTGAGAATTTAAACAGAACATTTTACACTTTGAAAAACATGTAAATAGAAAATTATACACTTTTCAAAAACATGTAAATAGAATATTTTGCAATTTTGAAAAATAAGTAAATAGAACATTGTAGACTTTTTTTAAACTTGTAAATAAAACATTTTGCATTTTTTAAAAACATGTAAATAGAACGTTTGACAATTTTCAAAAACATGTAAATACAACATTTTGCAGTTTTTCAAAACCATCTAAGTGGAATATTTTACGCTTTTCAAAAACTCTTAATTAACATTTCACGCATGATGCTCATTTTTTTTATGACATCGCTCATTTTGATTGTAGCTTAAATTGGATATGGGTCATTTTGGTTCTTCACAGACGATATGTCTTACATTGCATCCAGCATTAAATGTTCTTGTGTATCACCATTACCATTATATCACCTTTATTAGCGTGTTGGATTTGGATTTGGGAATTTGAGCCTCCATTTATTTTCGGCATCGGTATATACGTGTATACTGATATGGAAAGACGAAAAGTGCAGACGGTGACTATATAATGACAATGCAATGTTATGTACACACAATACATGGGAAAAATGCATCGGCGCCAGAATTACTTTTATTCTCTTTTCATTTCTTTTTGAGATCTAATGTAGAAAGAAGGTAGACAGATTGTACAGACGCGAGAACGAAAACGAAAACGAAGGACGTCGACGAACGTGGATGGCGGTTCTTGTTTGGATGGATGCATGGTCCAGAGTCATTATTCATGCATGTGGCTCACATCACATTAGATCATTTCACGTTTCTAGTTAGAATGGAGGTTTCAAAGACAAATTAGATGCACTGCATCAGAGTAAAGCTTATGTAGCGCTCTCCTGGCACTGGCACTAGCGCACTCAACGAATATCCGTATACATTAGATATATAGGACATTCAATTTCCTTGAATTCGAATTCAAATAGAGTCTTGACGGTTGGACGCTATGGACCAAGAATTAAATCACAAATCACGATGCAATGGGGCACATACTACATACAGACGAGACAGGGAAGCACAAGTCTGAACAATACCAGAGGACCAGGACCCAGAACCAGAACAAGATCAGAACTATATATCACACGAACAAAATAGACACAGACCAAGTCTAAGCTGTTTAAGAAATATCTACGTGTCCTTTTCCTTTTTTCGTAAACTGCACTGGATTCTGGATTGAAACCAAAGCAATATCTTTATAGATGCTATGTGGAAAGTGTTTACGGATGCAGATATACAAGTATCTACCTTATTATATAACATATCTCAAACGAATTTATACTCCACATAAATAGAAAGACGATTTCTACTACTAATCTTACTTTTATTGCACATAGCTAATAACACAGCTTCTAGT
The DNA here is from genome assembly GCA_949802685.1 of Dicyrtomina minuta. Lineage (NCBI taxonomy): Eukaryota > Metazoa > Arthropoda > Collembola > Symphypleona > Dicyrtomidae > Dicyrtomina > Dicyrtomina minuta. The sequence goes on along the minus strand of OX461808.1, from coordinate 43,455,720 downwards.
CTTTAAATTCTGAGTACCTCATAAACCAACGTTAAAGATAAGATAATTCAGTCGGGACTTAATTTTAGTGCCTGGTTGAGGCTGGAAAAAAATTAAAATCGAGAAAACAAATTATTGACAATGCGATGGCCGGATTAATTTACTGTTATTTTAATATGCCTTATTAATACCTGCTTTTTGTAAGTATTATTAAACTGTTAAATAAATCAATGTAAACTAGTCCATATGTACACTTTCCTATATCCTACTAACTAAACCAAATACCCCAGTATATCAGTAATTATACAGTAGTGCCTACCTACACTTTCGAAGAGCAACAAATCATAATCCAATCATGTAATATTTATCCAACATTTTTTGCACACCTGTTCTATTTTTTGTCGACTTGTCTGCGTGGTTCTATTCCTCCTCATCCTGGTTATACAGTTCTGGTCGTGTGTGTGGTGTGGTGTGCTCACAAACTATACAGTCCGTACACTCGAAAACACGAAGCAAAAACTTCTGTGTTATGATTATGATACACGTAAAGTGTAAAGTTAGGGTACACGAAAAATCACAGGAGTTCATCCCTTTCGCTTTTCGTGTAACAAAAAATTCTGGAGCAAAAAATGCATATTAAGTATCCACAAACTAATTCAAACATTTCTCTTACTCTTTGTGTACACTTCTTACCAGGAGCCGTGATGTAGGTTATATAATAATATTTATAATTCACTATACAACAATGTTCAATTCATATCACTGATTTATGTCACTTTAACTTAAATTACAAGTGAACCACATATCGTCTGTGAAGAACCAAAATGGCCCAAATCCATTTGTAGCTAAAAAAATATCCACTATCTACAAAAATATTGAAACATGTCTTGAAAGTATTTAAATAGAATATTTTGCACTTTTAAAAAATGTGTAAATAGAACAATTTACACTTTTCAAAAAAATGTAAATAGAAAATTTTACACTTTTCAAAAACATGTACCTAAATACAAAATTTTACACCTTTCAAAATCATGTAAATAGAACATTTTACACCTTTCAAAATCATGTAAATAGAACATTTTACACCTTTCAAAATCATGTAAATAAAAAATTTTCCACTTTGAAAAAACTCTTAATTAACATTTTACGCATGTTTCTCATTTTTTTGTTTTTATGGCATAGTTCATTTTGATTCTAGCTAAAATTGGATATGGGTCGTTTTGGTTCTTCACTTACAATATCCCATATCTGTAATCTTGAAAATTCCAATGGTATACAGTAACTATAGGCACCTAACTTTATAAATAAGGCTTAAACCTTAAACAACACAAGAAAAACATGCAAATTATTTTGTAAATGGGCAACATTTGTGTAATGACCATGTCATATCAGTAATTGTCGCAAATCCTAAACTAATGTGACACCTGATCATATGAGCATCACAACTTATAACCCGTCACAGACATGCCATAGCAATTTAGCTTGTATAATCCAATTCAATTCCTTGTTAGCAATTTCTGCGGGGATCATCTGCCCACATCACCCATAATACAGAGAGTAAACTACCTCTACCTTATTTAGCATTGTGCAACTTACACTTGACTTACGCTTGTAACACAGACAAAATACGCTACACTCTGAATTTTACATCTAGTTATTACAGGCTAAATTACAATAATCAGTTGTGACAGCCCGAGTAAGCAAGAAAATTGTCACGTTTAGCGCGAGGCAAAAGCCGTTTTTTTTTCAATGCATGCTCAACTGCTGAAGTTGACAACAGTCACACGAGCACAAGTAAAGTCCAACGTTACTATATACACCGTTTATATCCATTTGTATCTGCTCCAAAAAGAACATCCAATCCAAACGTGTAATCAGTAAATCCAAGTCCATAGTTCCAATCAAACGATTTTAATTGTAATCTTCTTACATAAGTATAGACAATTTGTAAATAAAATGGGTCCGGCATATTTCTAAGTGTTTTTTCAAACTAAATCCGAATTTAAAGTTCAGTATAAGTATTCAGATTCAAAGCATTTTCTCACGCCACATAGCACCAACAAAAATTCACACGTGCGTTCATAAATTATACGTGTAGGTACCTACCTACCGTATTACTTCTAATAGAACCCGGGTCTCCAATAGACCCCGGGTCTCTATTACAACCCGGGTCTAGCTGAGTATTTTAATATACACCCCGGGTCTTTAATACACCCCGGGTCTCCAATACACCCCGGGTCTCCTATACACCACTGGTGTTTAATACGTTGCGAGCCTGGTGCAACTCATATTTCAACTTACATTTCACTACATTATCATATGGTGTAACAGTAAGCAATATTATAACTACGTTTTGGGCAATTGAAACGACTCTAGTGCCCTTTATTGTCCCTTAATTTTTAGAATTAACTTTTGAGAGCGCTGATTTTGGGTATAACCCGGGTCTCTAATACACCCCGGGTCTCTAATACACCCCGGGTCGCGAGTCAAATTTTAAAATATAACCCCGGGGTTCTATTAGAAGTAATACGGTACCTATCTTTCTAAAATCTACAGCTCTAAACAACTGTGCTAGGCTCCGCTTAGCTACAAACTTGATGTTATTTGATTGTTTGTGACTATCTGTTTTGTACTCTATGTATTTCACATAAATAGATACTTTTATGCAGTATATACTGTAGAGAAGTATTTTACGATGGTCTTTTATTCTAACTAAATATGAAGAAGCTATATCGAAACAAAACCATAAGGACTGGCATAAGCTACAAAAATACCAACATGAATTTTTCATTAGTCTGAGTGAGCAGAGAGAGTCAGAGCAGAAATCAACCACTTTTTTGTGGCTAAACAGGAAAAAATTATAAAAACCGCAATCCTTCACTGCACTTCGTCACATTATGACCACATCTCCACTTTTTTACTCTACCTACAACTCCTATACAAGTGGAAAAATTCAAAGATGAAGTCCACGTCAAATTCGAATTTCAAATATTCTACAAAAATATGTCTAGCATCAAATTACAGATACAACCAAAACCATTTTTTATCGTGTCATATGCCTAATTATTATTTACTGTCGTGATGCGGATTATCTGTACAACAATGCTACAATGCTACACACACTATGCCATGTGTACCTATAAGTATAGCCACCTATATAATATGCAGACCACTAAACTGCTCAGGTACAGTTTGTCTCATTCAGGTACATACTAAGTTATTTAATCATAATCCTATCAATAGTTATGGTTTAGGGTATACCCAAGCCCCTAAGGTAAGTTCTTGTTACATTGAAAGGTTCTATATTATGAGCATAGATATAGTGGATGCGTAATAAAATACAGTGGTTAGAATGGCTATAGTTGTAATAGTTTCAAGGAAAATCGAGGAATCATATCAAGAAACCAAAAACGAGAACCAGAAACCGTAAGTACTCTGTAATTTACCCGCTCGTCTCCTTACTTACGTCATTCGTAGTCAACTGCATGTTCTGTACAGTGGAGTATAGAACAGAGCGAGCAGAGAGCGACAAAACTGGGGAATTTTTGTGATTTTACAATTATTATCTGTATTCTTACATCCTACTACTGCTACAAAATTTCTCACTTGTCAATTGTTGGGTGTGGCTTCAGTTTTTAAACGGTTTCAAAACCATTTAACCGTGACCACAATTTCTACAGATATTTACCTGTAGTACAGCATCAGCATCAGCATGTACGGTCATTTCCAAAATGACAGACCCAAGACTACAGCCAAATTATTAGACTACAGACTCCAGGGCATGACCAAGGCACTTGCAGTAGCAATGGCTTTTTCATAGAATCGAAATAATAGACAACCAGCTCACTATATCGCGCTTCGATGAAAACAGCCTCTCAGCAAAATGTGTAAAACTTTCAAAATAATTGTTAGAAAAAAAGTAAAGTTTTATTTTTAAAATATACGCACAACTCATAAATGATGGAAAATGTATAATAAATTTTATCAAACAAAACAAGTGAATAAAATTTAGTTCGATGTAGATTTCCATGATCGTATCCGTAACTCTGTATTTAACCGATTACAATAACTCCTACGGAATACGGAACACTAGCTATCAAGGACCTAACTATATTATGATCATTTACCTTGCTAAATATCAACTTTTGTACTATCTGTATCGTACCTGTCAAAGGACTGACAGTTGACGTTAAAAAAAACGCAGCAGTCACTGCATGTAACATAACAACAAGAAATAAATTAAGTATATAACGCATTGGTTTAGATTGGAGATTGAGATTTATTACACGGAATGCGTAATATTATTATCCTAATCTTATTATTCTCGTCTACTACCCTATTAAATCTACGGTCCGTATCCCTATACTTTACTTTTACACTTTAAAAATAATACAATCCAAAATCCTATAAAAATGAAATTGGGGGGAAAAAAATATAAATGCTCCCAATCTTGTTGCTGACTTGTTGCTGACGACTTCTTCCCTTGGCTCATATTATAATGTATTTGTTTCTATCAGTAGTCTATGTATAGCGTGCAATATAATGACATGTTTGTAGAATGCTACAAGAATTCGTGTAGACTCCCAAGTACCTAGGTACCTACATAAGAAAATTATAATAATTTATTGAAGATGGCACAAAACATAAAGTCTATAGTTATGCACATACATTTCACCCAGGAAAACATTTCATTTTTTTCTTTTCTTTAAAGAAACTTTTATAGAAGACAAGAGACAGTGAGAAATAGTAAAACATATTCATATCTCTACATGAAAATAAGGATCATCCACCATTACCAGAACCAGCCAGACAACAAGACATCTCATCCACGTGTGTCTCAAATAATCTCAATTCACGGCCTAGCCAGAAGATAAACAAACAGATGAGCAAACACATAGTTTCACATAAACAACAAGGAAAAACTACATAACGAGAGATCAACGCAGCGGATGAGCATCGAGATCACAGATCGCAATGCATACTCTGGCACTGGCTCATATTATATAGGTTGTAGAGTTGATATAGTATATTTGCATTTCTGAGCAGGAAGAAAACATAGAGTGTATGTAGTGCGTCCCTGAGTAAGAAATAGAATCAAATTCAGAATTTAGATTAATCCTCAAGTCGTAAGTATTACATGAAATAAAAGATAGCTCCAGAAATCTCATCTCAAGTTTGTAGGTGGTTTGTGTACAAAATGTAGAGGATGTAGATTTAGATCGACATTAATATATATGTGTACACTGTCATATATTACATAACGCCATACCACTAGGTCTCCTAGATATGTATATAGATTCAGATATAGAACCCAGCCAAGGATATATTACTATCAAAAACTTTAAACTTGAACGAATAAAAATTCTTTTCAATGGACCTCACAAACAAATTCCGTATTTTCTTTATTTATACGGCACTTAGGACTCACGATTAGTGGTGGTGATGCCATGATAAATAAATGCAAGGAGTTCTGGCAACGTATCAATACGATAATTCGCTTCAAAGTGCTTTTACTTATGCACCGCATACCCATATGCGACGTAATGTCTACCCGTGTTGAAGCGAAGCTAAAGGTGCAAATCATGCTACCTACCTACAAATACTATACCGCCTTCAGATATGTTATTGAAAAAATGGAAAAAGAAATTCCCTTTAAGTAAAACCAAGAAGTTTATCGAGTTAGTTTTCAAAAATGCATGGTGACGGTGTATGGTGTCAATAGAAAGGAAGCAGATGAAATAGCAAACATGAGACTACTATGGAGATAGTATGTTTTGAATATTGAATATTTTTAGTACATGAAATGAGCCTATAGATAGAATGCATAATATTATATCTATAGAATCTAATCCAATCCGCGATCAGATCTACAGATATTTGTAGGTAAGTATTTCAATTCAATTTCAATTTCAATGAATCCCCCAAATCCGAATAGGTACATAAGTTTCTAAATCTAACATCCAAGTCCAAGTCCAACTTTCAAGATTTTTTGGCAACTTGCTCTACTTTACATTATGTAGATCTGTCTGTAAGATGTGATTTTCATCCATACTTCACACCACACGCCTTTACTCCATAGTATAGCATATAGGTAGTCTATAGGTTCTCCCATATATATGTAAATTTCAACTTGGCTATATGGTGAAAGTGGAAATGCAGCAAAGGCTCATAAAATCAATCATCCTGTCTACATACTTGTACGAGAGTATGAATACGAGTAACAGCACTAGTCAGTCCGTCACCTAAAACTCTCTCGCTCTCGGTCTCGGCTCAGACACACGATATCAAGTCTACGTACACAGCGCACAGTTCAGCCCCAATGTTCGGAGTCACATTTTATTTTTAGAGAGAGAGAGACAGGAATTGATTGTGATAAAGAACCGTATGTCGCTGTCCTCCGTCATCAATTCTGATTTTGACAAAATGCATTATCTCCATTTTCACATTTCAGTAGAAGAGAGTAAAAAAGAATTTTGAAAAGTCTCTCCATGTCCGTCGTCCAAGCCATGGCCACGGCTATACAGTGTAGGTACATTACATCAAAATACGCAGAACAATAATAATACCTTTCCTAGTACACAATTATGGTTATACGATTACGACTAGAATTAGAATTATTACACTGTCCATTCCATTACACAAAGTATGTGGAGTTTAGAATCTATAGACAGACAAAAGAACCCGGATGACCATCTGTCTCTCTCTCTCCTTCTCTACGTCTGGTAACCAACAATCAGACTCTCAGCTCTTATTACATCACATCACACACACAATACTTCTCCATCTCCATCTTCATGCCATTTTAAAAACTTCCAATTATCCTTTTACAAGTTAGACAAGAAAATGCCACCGTGCGTTTACCTGGACAATACATACCAGTTATGTTCAAATGTTCATGTATTCTAGGATGAGATGTCCGCAAGACAGGATAATGAACACCTATAATACCTCACGAAAGCTGACAATGGAAACAATAATGCGTCTTACGTCTTACGATGAAGATACAAATGTAGCTATGTACAGGCTCTAATACTTTCAATTTAACAACGCATAAATTGAAAACTGCAAACGGTAAAAAATGTAAAGTTCAAACTACTTAGTTAGAGACGTAAGATATAGAATTTAACATTATGGAAATGACGATTATTGAACAGCATGCAAATTGAATAATGCCGAACTTTCAAAACAGCTTCATATTACGTGGTCCTGTACAAACTGTATTTCAAAATTTGAATTTGCCGGTATTAGATAAATTAAATGCAAATGTATTTAAAGTTGCCTTTGAAATAATCTAATCAGTGAGTTGCAACTGAATTTTCCTGGAATGCTACTACAGCAAATACATATTAACAACGACTGATATATGCTTCAAAATTACTATGAAAATGAACAGATTTAGCGGAATTCAATATTGCCGTCTTAAGATAGATACAGAATCAGGAACAGATAATTATTTTGTATCCAACCCAATACATGAAATGTCTAAGTTAAGATAAGCTTCCGTCATATGATTTCCTGCTCTTCCAATGCCAATCCCAGCAGCTCCGCAACTCCTCATAGCATTATTTATTATCAGCCTTTCTAATCTCAACATTAAGTACTTAAGAATATACTATAGTACCAGTACCAGTACCAGAGCCAGCACCAGCCAAAGTCATTATATTTTAGTTAATAGTCAAAATATAATATTATCACAGGGACATTAGCATATAAGATTACTACGCAAGCTACAGCTTGATAAAAAGAAAAAGATGGTCATCTTCCACATTTTACGCACATAAAAGGTAATGCTTAATATTTTTTTCTATAGATAATTAAATAAATAAAAAAGAAAGAAAGAAAGAAATAACGACTCCTGCTACTGCTATCTTCACGTTTACACTTTACCATAAACCATTAACATTAGCATTAAAATTAACGTTACAAATAAACTAAACATTCCCTGCCCTCTATAACATAGTGTTAGTGACTAACTATGATATGATGGGTGTACGTGGCCATACAGCTAAACGAAACCACCCATCTTTATCAGTTTTACACTTGCATGCTACACTACACTATACGCAGACCCAGCGAGCTCACCCAACGATGTATTAACAATATTTAAAAAAATGGCAAACACTCTCATTAATAATTTTATTACAATTACAAGTGTCAAGAAATCCTTCAAGATGTAGTTCATTTCCCCAAATGCCCAATTCAAAATGACGTGAACTTTTGGAAATAGAATACAGATTGTCTTAATTATGAGTGTACTGATGTAGTGAGCAGTACGCTAAACAAAAACAAAGCAAAGAAAAAAAACATGTCCCACTGGCTTCAAAATTGATGATGACTTGGATTGGGCAGGAAGAGGAGAGAACATAAATAAAATTTGAAATGCTACTGACTACTGATACATATGGATATGAAATATGTATAAGTATGGTCCAACATTAAAAACGCATAAATAATTTTTCATTCGGTACGCTTGCGTTAAACGTTTCTCGTAATTGATATTCTAGTGGTGTCAACGTCAGTTTATCAAAATCACAGGCCAAAAAGTCTGACCAACAATATAATATAGACAAACCTTCATTGTTCTGTGTCTGTCTTTAATAGTAATTATTATTATAAACTCAATGATTTCCATCACATCAAAAAGGAGGGACAGTCGTAGACAGTTTCAATTTCTACAACTTTCAATTGTATTTTCCTGTTTAAAACAACATACCTTAGGTACCTACTTTAAAATAATATCTAAAAGTTCTTCACTACAACGATAAGCTCATTACTATAATCATAATAATGCTATATAGCTGTCTTATTTTAGTATAAAATTAACAATTAAAATAAATCATTTCAATTTTTTTGACCTTAAATGTCCCTGATGTGCGGGTTGAAATTAAACGGACACACTGTTAGTCTAAATGTCCAAATTTCCTATTGTTCATTTTATTATATATTAAGCACCAACTAAACTATAGTGTGAACCTGTCACCTGTAGCCTGTAGGTAAGACTGTATTAAGAGATTTACAAATGCGATGGGTAAATACAGATCCTTGTTAAATTTTACAGTTCATTTCTACGTACAGAGCACGGAAGTTCATGATTATTGCTTAACGCATGTACATAGTAGGTGTAGGTAAATAGGTGCATGTGTAAAAGGTAGATTAGTAAGTATTTACATAAGTAAGAAAATCTGGACGACTGGATGGATGTTGAATTTAGATTACTATCAAAAGAAATTATTTATATTTTGTTCTGGTTTGTCGCTTTAACACATACATTGATAATCATCATCAATAAATATTACAGTAGTAATGATAATAATCGTAAATAAATCATTACTACTTAAACGTGTACTAACTAATGAAAAACTTGTTGACCGCTTCTTCAGTTTTTTGAATATGTACGTTTTATCATGTGCCCCACAACAACAGGCAACAGGGGTTAGTCCATAAAATTTCTCAATATCTCCGAGAAGCTGTGACTTTGCAATGACATTCAATTTCTCTCTCTCTCTCTCTCTCCTGTTCACCAATATTACATTATAATAATAAACTAATTTTCCTTGTAATTTCTGTAATCTTGGTCAAACCAGAAGCTCCAGAAATTGTAAATAAATTTTACATAAATAATAACGTTGAACATAAATACGACAAAACTTAGGTAGGTAGGTTCTCCCTCTCGTTTCGCTTGTACTACCTGCTATCTAGTCCTACGGGATCAAAGATTGAAAATTGAAATAAAATAAATCCCTAAAGAAAAAACGTAAACAATTAAATTCTGATTTGAAAATAAAATGTGCAAGACACAATTATTAAAATAATTTATGGCGGCAGAACCTGTGTGTCTGCGTGGAGTGTGGAGAAAAGTATAATTGATTTTAAAGCATTTTTAATTACACCGCTACACTATAATCTCAAGTGTAATCATTATCATTCTAGAAGCATTGTCCATTTACGATTTTACATGTACCCACGTAACTTACACAAAGCTACCTACACGAAGGAGTAGCAGAGACAGGCAGAATAGAAGTCAGTCAAAGTCAAAGTCAAGTCCAACATCCAACATACATATGTACTAACAAAAAAAATCATACAGGAAAATTTTGAATCTAAAAAGAAATAAAGTATATACATGATTATGCATGTATGTGTAAACTACAAACTATCAAGTATTGAATTTTGCGCGGCCATGTTGATGTTACTCACAATGACAAGTAAGTTCTAAATTCTTATAGACCTCGAATTTGAATTTGAATTCGAATTCCCATTACGATTCTAGAATATTAAATTAGTTTACCATTCCTATGTCATTATCTATATAATATTTTCTTGTGAGAGAATAAATATGCCTAAATGCTTTTAAAACATTTTCCTTCTTGTTGTAAATTGTAAAGTGAAGAGATTGACAGTGTACATATACCTGTAGTATGTACACCTGTGCAAAACCTCCGGACAAACACAAAACTATGAGAATGCCGACACAACCATCAACAACGAACGACATTAGTACATAGGACAACGTGAACGTGACTTTAGATTTGCTCGTGAAATAAAACTGCAAAGAATAAACTATATAAGCATATTGTTATTGTTTTAATAACTGTATATAGTCATAAGTATAATAATATAATCAAGTATAGGAGTCATCTATAGCCATGATATAGTCATAATAATTCACATTACTTATAGCCGTGACTATTCCTTAACCTACTGCCTGCCTACCTTTTTCAAATGGCAAGATCAGAATAGCGAATAAGCAGAATACTTGTGTACCTAATGTATAGTCCTACAAACTATGAGTACAAGGAAATTTCCGAAGGTCATTTTACTCTAAAGATTTTATGAAACACATTATTATAGTATTATATATAAAATACAGAATAAATAATTACCTATGCCTATGATACTGCAAAAGTACCTACCCCCGTATTATGGGAATACATGCAAATTACAGGTAAATCGAATTTCTACACACACGAAAACTATCAGTAGCTACTTTAAAGTAGCGATGTGTAATTAATTCTGTTAAATATGTTTGTATTAGCGAATTTTGGCATAGTAATTTTTCGAAATTTTAAATTTCGAAATTTCCTAATGACATAATGGAATGAATATGAATAATGGACTATTGGAACCTATACGAAATACATGTAATAATGCTCAAGGTACTGTATAGTTTTTTTTCCTTCCCATAATCACAATCTGTCACAACCCCCAACCTTCTTCAAATCTAAATGTAATGTAGTTAAAGCCTATAATATGTTGATGGTTGATGTGGATAGTGATGCGAATCTACAATCTACGCAAGGAAAAATATGATGGATGCCCCGACCAGTCACTCAGTCAGTTTCTATTCTTTCAGCTCTCTGCTCAACATGGAATTTCCATGGAAAATGAAATAATAATGAAATATGGATCTACCAGTGTAAAAGGTCAAGATGGGTCACCACGTCATCCATACGTTTTAGCTTAGCATGCGAACCATCAATTAGGTACTAGCTATATGTATTCTCTCGCTGTATTTACTCCTTCCAAATGGAACTTTGAGGCAAAGCAAAAGAGCAACAACAAGCAAAGGTAACAACTTTTTTTATTGTTCAAACAACAAATGACGAGTACGTAAGTACTTACCTCCATTACATATATAGGCAAGTAGGGAGGTAGGTACTTCTGTTCCTGTGTACAGAGACTATTCAGTATTTTAGATCATATAGCATATTAAAGACGATGCGAATGCGAATGTAATTACTTAGTACAATAGACAGAACAATACACATAATATAATTATATACAGCTATCTACGTATGTATAGATTTGCTATAGAGCTTTCCTTATGTAATTATTTCATAAGAACTGAAAGTTGAAAAAAAAAATCCAGCTCGACTTCAGCCCCGGCACTACCACCGGCACCGGCACCGGCTTTGGCACCTGTCTGCTCTGTCCCTGTGCGGATATCTCAGCTGATAGATCACACGGTCCTTTTCTCAAGTCTCCACACAAGGATGTATACTTGTATGCACATAATAATTGCAATTCGTAATAATATTCTCTATGGCTCCTCTATGTCAGTAATATAGTTCTTTGAGTATGCATATCACATCACAAAATTATGAAGCTAAACTAGACTAATAGCTAGTAAAAAGTTTTACAATTTACAACATGATAAATTCGTAAGATATGACGAATGAGCAAAGGGCAATTTGTGCCCATGTGTGTGTCTATGATTTTATGAAATGTGGACGTGAGAAAATATATTTCATGGACGCGAGGACGACTCCATAGCAAAATGGAGTGGAAAGCAAAGGAAAGCAAGCCACTTGTAACTTGTGTAATCTTAAGCGTAATTATGAGACCTGCAGTATACATAGGTACCTGGGACCTATCTACTTGGGATACCTTATGAATCTACGTAGTACTTAGGCAATTTAATTTCTCAAATAATCCACAGGAGTACAAGAGATATGAGTCTTTGATATTATAAATTGAAATAAGGTTTCCAGAATTTTTCTTATATTTTGAAAATTTACCTACAGGTACTTTCAAAAATATTTTTAGGTTTTTTCATGATGCGAACTGTGTTTTGCGCAATGAAGTAAGTCATGGAAATGTAATACCAGATTTTCCAATTTTAAATGATTTAAATTTTTTAATGATTACGTTTTCCTCACATATTTGGCCAACCAATTATCCAAAGCTTGGCCATAGTTTTTATTTGTAATTGTAAGCCACATAGGTTGTTTTTACCTACGTTAACATCATAGTCATACATCAAATGCCCGCTAAATGGCTAAACCTCCGCTTTGCAACACGCAAACTCAGCATTCAGTGTAGTACAAACTAGTATAAATACAGTACATTACTGTTTAGTCTATATTCTAGATAGTACTAAACTTGCTTTCCCGTGTGGCGTCTAGGGCTATGACTATTACTATGCTAATAACTACCCCACTGAATTTGTATTTTGTACAATTACAAAATGAAATGGTAATTAAAGTAAAATTCAGTACGTTTTTCTCCAATTCCTCAAAACTTGTACAGTACTCCACGTTACACATGGATATCTTAATCTTATCGTTTTTCATTTTGTTATCCTTGAATCAGGAAAAGGAAAATTTAATACTCACATTATTAACATTAACTTCCCATTATTAAAAGTGCATTAGGCATTAGGCTACGCGAAACCACATTTATGTATAAGTGTATAAATTGTAGCAAACAGATATATACCTACATAAATATTGAGGCACTTATAGTATATCCACCAGAACCTATACTCATGATGGAAATGGAAACTACTAAAACAACCTATACCTACATTCGGCATACACAGTATATAGCGTATTTAGTTTAAAAGAATTTTTTCTCGTTCGACTTTGGACTTGGACGTCCTCTTTGCTTCGTCTCGGTTCGGAAATTTTCTACATAATTAAAAAGCTTCTGTAGAGACTGTCTGATATAAGTGTAAATCTCATAGCCGCATATAGATATGCCTATATGTATAGATAAATACAAGTCCGCAAATTACCCATCATTCTGTTTAAAACCAAAATACTTGAATTTAATGTACGATTTAAGACTCAAATGAAATTGCTATAGATATCTCTATCAGTATCTCAAGTATCAGTAGCAGTGAAACTCTGTCCAGTATTTTGCTCTAGTAACACACCACATCATCATTGCATTGTAGAACATCCCATTAAAAACCATTATATATATATATATATATATAGGTAATATAAGAGGTGAAATTACACCAAAAAAACGAGAAAACCGCACTTACACTAACTACACTATACCTATCTACCTATACCTACCTATGCAAGTTTAACAATTTAATTCCACACATTGAAACCATTTAAAACATGGCCTTCAATGCCCTTCATTGTTACTTGTTTTTTTCCCATAATAATCTAAACTATTTCACACAATCCGTGTTTTTTTTACAGTCATGTTCGAACATGGCCAAAGACAAGGCACGCTTTGGCTTTGACTATGACTTTGGCTGGCAGTTGGTTGGAAGTGTACAAGTAACAACGCACAAGACAATTAATTTAAATTTTAAAGCGTCACACCATTACACCCAGTCCCAGTGCCCGTACTGTATATATGTATTCTGTATAGTAATATATAGTTCAATTTAATCAGACTTTGTAACATGATATACACGCTATTATAGTGCTCCCGTTGTATACAATGCAAAAGGTAAGGTACTTTCAGCATAGCATAAGTATGCATTGTGCGCATATTTCATAGTGTGTGGTCATACTTTTGAAATGCATTAAATCCTTAATGCTTTAATTTAGATTCATGAAATATTATGAAATATTTTCTTGTTCACTTTTTGCTAAACCGCGGAAATTAATGATGGCGATTATGATTATTACACATATACACAAGTACCTACATGAGTACGATTTAGCCAAGTAGAACAAAAAACAAAACGTAAAACATAGATTAACTCCATTAGATACATCAGAAAATTGAAATCCAAATTAATATCCAAATCCATGTAGCCAAGGTAATAAAAACTAAAGTAAATATTATGCAGGCAGGGAGATACATGCCTTAAAAAAATGTGATGGTGATAATGTAAATAGTAGGGTATGTATCCTGATCGTAGTTGTATTCTGTGAAAACCAAGAAGGGGATGAAAAAAAAATTAAGAGCCATGAGCAAAACGTGTCAAAATAATATACAAAAATGAAATTAGTAGCGTCATAATGTCAGCCTCATGTGGTGTGTGGCTCCCACGTGATGTAAATGGGAAACCAAGAAACAAACAAACACGGAGTATCTTTCAACATGTTTGTAAGTTACACAAAATATACAAATATTATATCTTGCCTACCTATCTACTTACTTAAGTACAAAAAAAAATTTCCATTTCTTTATGTCGTCCCTCATGGATTTTTACAATAATTATGAAACCGTCAACGATGCAAGTTATAGTGCAGTAATTTAATTTGTACAATATTATATTATATTATGTACAATAATATTTTACTTTTAGTTTCCATGTGATATGTAGCTAGACGTCTGCCCACCTTCACCTATAAACTTGTGGTAATGATAACTCATTTATCAGTTTTTTCCCCTTTCCATCCAACCCCTAAACCAATACAAATTTATGAACAATACATAAAAAACAATACAAGAACAAAAAACTACACATAAGTATTACAAAACTTCAACTTCATTCAATGTAATGAGACTACATCATTTTAATTTAGGTACTAATATTTATTCTATCTTCGTCCGTGATTTAATGTTTACATTGATGAGTTCAAATTCAATAGTTGGTTGCGTGCCTCTGCACGCGATACACATAATCTGTACTATCTGTACAAATGCATTTACAAATTCTACAAAAACACTGCATACGCAGCACAATAACGTAAGTGTCAATTAGTTTTTCTTATTTGAGTTAACAATAATAATGTAAACGATCTAGTCAATAGTCCAAAAAAATTATCTCAAGTCTGGCAAACAAGATTCTAATAATCGCACATTCAATTTTGATATAGGTATTGTTGTAAAGTTGTATTTACAATTTGCACAGTTAAAATATCAGATCAATTACGAGAGAACTTTGGTGATATTTAGTGTAGCTTTGATGGGAATCAGGACCAGATAATTTGGTCAGCGCAGGCAGCCCCCGCTGCCTAAACTTTCAAAAAATATGTAATTTTGGACCATTTGGCACTTTTCACAAATATGTAAATCAAACATTTTGAACTTTTCAAAATCATATGGAAATACAAAGTTTTGAACATTTCAAAAACATGCAAATAAAATATTTAACACCTTTCAAAAAATATGTAAATGGAACATTTTGCAATTTTTAGAATCAAACAAATAGAGTATTTTACACTTTTCTAAAATATGTAAATGGAAAATTTTTGTTTACCAAAGAAAACCATTAATAAAATAAAAGTGGTGGTTTTTGCATGGAAACAAAATGCTGCCTAAATTTAATTCCTTTGTCCGGCCCTGATGGAAAAGATAGTATATTTGTAAAAACAAGGGCTAAAGCCCTTGTTTAATGGCAGCCTTAACAGCAAAATTAGCATTTTGAATTTGCCGCCAAATTTTAGCTGACAATTTACAGGTTGTAAATTAAAGGGAAGAAGCCGTAAACGGGTTAGTTGTGACGATTTACGCACAGGTATTTTGATATTCTCAATAAATCCAAAAATTTAATATTGAATTTTTTGAATTTCCCGCGAAAACTTTAAATATTGTGTTAAATGAAGATTTCGACCGGTCACTCAGTAAACTTACGCAAACATGATATACCATTCAAACGGTAACGATTAGGCAAATCTAAATAACTTAGTGTGCACGCACGATAGTTAATTATTTTAAAATAATTTTGAAAAAACTTAATTGAAAATTTAAAAAATTTAACAGATTTTGTCGAGTGATATATCATTGAAAAGCTCTTAAAAAATAAGCAGACACCATTTTTTTTGTTTTGAGTTTGTGGCCCATACAACCCGTTTTAGGTGAAATGGAAAAACTAAAAGACCGTTGCCATGGAAACTGTTAGTAGAAATAGAGGCGCATTATGTTATTTGAATTCTACTAGTGATTACCTTTCGAATGATATATGGCACGATGAAATTGGTCCAGTATTGCAAAAGTTTCTAAATTCCGGTAAATTATGTAGATAGGTAGTAATAATATGTACAGTAATTAAGTGGAGTGATGTCCTTTTTCTCAATCCGAGCTGGGAGTCTCAAAAATTTAATAAGCGCCCCTGCGGCTAACAGCACACTAACGGTATGATCAGAATGAAAATTAAATCAAATGGAAGCAAGCCGAGTAATGTACTAAAAGTTGTAATTGACGGTAGGTACTTCTTGTAAGCTTCCTGGGATGTAATGTGTAAATAGTTATCCGATGCCGATAAGGATAACATTGCTCCTTCATCATGGTAGATATCTATCCGTGTATCTTAACAACTAATAAAGGATTTTATTTCATTAGATTGCTACGCCTGTATTGTGGCGAAGGAAAGGAGTTATGAGCGAATAAGTCATGGAATGGAGTATAAAGAGACAGAGATGTCTAAACTAAACTGTGACACTCGTGAAAGAATAATTATAGTCTTTGTGGTTCACCGTTCGTCATGCAACATGTCAAAGTCCGGAGTCTTAGGGTCTTGATATGTTCATGTTCGGCAGAGTATCTTCTCATGACATGACCACGAAAACAAAAAGCAAAAACAACCAAGACCACATCGTCTACAGATATAATACATGCATTCAAATTCATACATGTATAATAAATATGCAATACTTTAGTACCTACATATTAGTCAGTTATTATTATTGTGAGCTGTCTTGTTACTGTGTTTTGTTATTATGAAATCATCGTGGCCGTGCTAATTGATTTTGATCTTAATTTTGATCGCTTGTACTTTTTCAAGTGCGTACTTGCCTCACAAATGAACTTTATGACTTTGAATTACTGACATTATGCACGTTAATTCATATTATTAAAACATTTTTATATGCCCGGAGTGTATTTTGTTTAGGGCAGCATGTTTTTATTGGATGAAACCATGTAAATTTGTAATATGCAATTATATATGAAATTCAATATGCATGTAATAAGAATGCAAAGGATGCTACAGAAAGTACAGAGTAATGATTACTAACCTGAGGACACATTTTGCACTGGTACTTCCGACCAGTACCGTTGGACACCGGATGGTGGTGACCCTGGCTTTTTCCGTTCGTTCCTGGACCACTGGACAAGGGTTGTGGAACAACAAGACCAGCTGAACTGGGTGGTGAGGAAGAGACTGACGAGCCTGAATTATTTGATCTTGGTGCACCGTAGAGTGAGTTGGGTAGCGTTGGAGACGTTGGGTCCAAATCTAGAAAAATGTCAAAAAATATCAAAATTAATTATGTCAATAATTGTGTAGAAATTAATGCGTACAGTATGTGCCATGCACGTTTCAATTATCATTAGATTAATTTGTCTTATTTTTGGTATATTATTATCAGTTACACTTCCATAACTTTTACGACATCTATACAGCATATACAATCAAATTATAATTGTATACCATAATTAATTCACTTTATTTTTCTATAATTATAATATGCAACGTACCAAACCAAGGAAGGTATGCATTTGACTGTTTATTAGGAACTACTGAATTGCGGTTTTCTAACAAACATGATTTGTTTTAGCTTTGATTACATGGCTGTCTGCTTCTAGATTCTAAATACACATATATTTAATTTAACATAAAGGAATTGATTTCTTAATTAATTTTACCTACAACCCTGACGACTCACTTCATAAATAATCAGGGAAAATTGTGTTAAAGTTTGTGTGTCAAAACTTAATGGGACCTTATTATTTGATTACGCATGACTGCATGTGATCAAAAGATCAAAATTGACACTCATTGTATGCAAATGCACACTATTTTGAATCATGCTACTTTGCGTTGTTTCAGAAATTTCAGAAAGGCCTACAGTCTAACCTAAAACCCAACTTAGAAATTCGAAATAAAACCTAAATTTAATAGAGTTAAATCTAATGTAGCATTACAATTGAATAAGAAAAAAAACTAATTTTTAATTCTACTTTATTTTCTCTTGTTTGTGGTAACTTATACTTAAAAACAACTTTTCTTACTCACAATAATGGATCGGACACCTAGAAAGTGATACGCATTCTAGGTACGTTAGTTACACAAGTGAGAGAGAAAAATAAATAAAACGAATTAAACGCACCAAGACTGCGATTGATAAAAAACTAAAACAGACGCTCAAGCAAAATGCCATATTTTCTGGCTTACCTCTTCTGGCTTTAATTGCTACGCAGCATGGTTCGTTTCAATGAGTGATTCTGCTAACGCTACAAGATACCTCGTAATTAACGATCTGTGACTAAATGACTCAACAATGAATGCTTACGCACAAGAAAATTAGATATATACACATTGGTGCATATTTTCTGGTTTATTTTCTTTGTTCCTGTTGTTTGTGATTTTGAATCTTACTGCACCGAACTGATAACTATTTAATTTAAAATCTGCTATTTTCAGTTTATAGCACTAAATTTCTTATATGTTATGCATTAGGTAGCAAATTAAAATTTTACATTTTATTATTGCAAAAATTTTGGAAATAAACTGCTTACCAGATTTCATAGAGTTGTGGTGATGGCTTTCAGGAGAGTTCAATTTTCCCTGTAATTCAGAAAAAAATTTTATACACATTAAAATTAAATAACAAATTCATCCTTCATGAATTTAACTAATTGTCATTTTATTCAATTAATTATATAATTATGAATAGGCACAATAAAAAATCACAAACTTGTAAACGCAAATTATTATTATTGTTATTAGTATAGGTCTCAATGTTACTGCAATCGTGCATTTTTTTAGTTATTATTACAAAACAACGCCAACTCTTCAACACTAGAAGACAAACACACTATTAAACCACTACAGATGACACATATCGTTCTTGCAGAATCATTTTATCGCACGCCTAGTGGATTTGTGTTGGACTTACGACAAAATGATTCTTCATCGACGATATATAGTTAAATATGTACCTACCTATAGATACATGTAGCTTCTTTTTTTGTTGTAAAATTCCAATTTGTATATAGCGACAAATATTAAAAGTACTTATCATTATCATTAGTTATTGTCTGGTAATTCTCCTATTGACAAAAGTCGGTAGACAGACCAGTTCCTACAAAAATCTCTCAGCTCAAGTCCATAAATGGACAACCTTCAAATTATTGCTTATCACGATGGTACTCGTACTCATCATCGTTACTCTATGTATAGCCTGGGCTTTGTTCAAGATTCTTATTGATTTCTTAGCTAATAAAAATACCTTACGTGTTAAAATATGTATACCTGCATAGTATACAGTATACAGAGATAAGTCAAAATATACACCCAAAACAAATTGAGAGACGTCCAGACAATAAATTGCTCACGAGCAGAATATGTCATCTCAGAAGCCATGTTTCAAGTTTAATACTACAGTACGGATCACAACAATAATTTGTTTTTCTTTCGCTACTCAATGCTATACGCAGAGTGTCTACAAAGATAACTTAAATAATTAATCCTTTGAGTTCACACAAGATTATTACGCAGTTCGCTGTTTAATTGCTGAAGCAATGCAAAAATTAGGGTGGAAAGTTCTTCAGGAAGCTGAATGTACTGGAGATGGTTCAAGACGTGTTGATATAATTGCTTACAACTTAAAAACAAAGCAAGGAATTATACTTGATCCAACCGTGCGTATGGAACAGAATGACATTAATCAATCAGAGGCCACTCATAAGGAGAAAAAAAAAATTTATGACCCTTGCATTCCCTACTTCAAACAGAAATTGGGACTTACTGAAATTCATGTAGTAGGGCTGTATGTTGGGGCACGCGGGACGATCTCAAAGTTTTTCCTCAATTTCATGAAAACTCAATGCCTACCTGCAACGCTGATTGACGACATAGTTATCTCTGTTTTGAAGAAATCCGTTCAAATATGTGTGCACCATTTGTATTCTTGTATACCTACTGATTAATAATTTTTACTCTAATTTATTTAATTACATTAACAACCATAAACTATGTATAACGAAATTGTGCAACGTATACTGAGTCCGTTGGGCTATCGTCGTTGGACGACAGTGTCAAGTTTATTTTAATAAAGTTGTCTTTCTCTCACACAGAATTTTAGGATCCATAGACAAGATGGAAAAACTTTATTAAGTCAGCTATTGCACAATTAATTATACTAATATTGCAATAGCCAAACCACTAAGTCAATAATACAGTGTACAAAGTATTTTTACTTTGTCCAGTTAAGAGTTGAGTAATAGTACTACTAATAGATTGGTAGTTAGTAACGTACGCCGGTACACTTTGTTTCGGATAAATAAGGATGTAAATAAATATTGTTGACAATTCGTATCGAATTCATGAAAGTAGTAACATTTAATTCGTGCCCTAGCTCCCTGATCTTGGACCAGAAAAAAGCAGAACGCAATTCAACACTTTCGAAACTTTTTTATTATTGCTGATGATCAGTAAATATACTAAAATTAAATTAACTTAATTGATTTTATTATGAAGGTTTTGAAATGCCGAAATGATTGCTAATTATTTTTAAGTTGTCATAATATATGTTTAAACGAAAGGTAAAAACACTGCAAGCCAAGGTGCCCTCGCCATATTGGCCATACCCAGTGAGGCATCAACCAGGGCAAGACGATGGAATTGCTTTTAGACAGCAATTTGTTTCCATACAAAAACCACTATTTTGATTGTATTGATGGTTTTCTTTGGTAAAGCAAAATGTTGTATTTTTAAATATTTTGAGAAAAGTCTAAAATTTTCTTTTTAGTTGATTCAGAAAAGTGCAAAATTTTCTATTTACATGTTTTGAGAAAAGAGGAAAATGTTCTATTTACATGTTTTGAGTAAAAAAGAAAATGTTTTATTTATATGTTTTAAGAAAAGTGGAAAATGTTTTATTTACATGTTTTGAGAAAAGTGGAAAATGTTCTATTTACATGTTTTGAGAAAAGACGAAAATGTTCTATTTACATGTTTTAAGTAAAAAAGAAAATGTTTTATTTACATGTTTTGAGAAAAGTGGAAAATGTTCTATTTACATGTTTTGAGAAAAGTGGAAAATGTTCTATTTACATGTTTTGAGAAAAGTGGAAAATGTTTTTTTTTCTGTTTTTGAAATGTACACAAATTTTTATGTTGCACGTTTTTGAAAAGTCAAAAATAATATTTTTACACATTTTTAAAAGTGCAGAATGTTCTATTTACATATTTTTTGAAAATTCAAGCAGCCGGGGCTGCCTGCACTCGCAAGATTATCCGGCCCTGGCATCAACCTCATCATAGCATGGATGGCATTTGACCTGTTCCATACTCCGTCCTAAAATTTACGACAATTCTAAAGACCCCAAGAATTTTAATAGAAACATGAGCATGGGAGTTATGTATTTAGAACTTTCAGTTCCTCTATACTTAAACTATTCTTACATTTTTAAATACGAAAGGAACTATAAAAATTAAATATCTCAATTGGATGATTTCCTTCTTTAAAATGTATGCACACCATCGTCAGCTAAAGAACTATGCATCAACTTTGATTTTCAATACTGATGAGAACGTATGCATCTCAAGAATTAAAATTAAGGCGCATAGTACCATCATCCTCATCATCATCATCATTATTATTATTGTATGACTAACGATTCTTGGTTGTCTAGTCTGGCTCTATAGTTCTCTGGTCTTAAGTCTCAAGTCTGAAGCTGGATATCATCGCAATCCCACAGTATTTTGAATTTGAATCTTTGGGTTTGGGCCTTTTGAATATTTGAAATCTGAATAAGAATTTGACATTGTGGCGTCTTCCTTTTCATTCACATTTCTCAGACAGCAGAAAATACCAATGTATAATTACAGTACATCTCCATCATCATATTCAGTACTGGTATACTCATCCACCCATGAATATGTACTATACTGATATACTCACTACATAGCTCAGTATAGGTATGAGGTTTGAAATATGAGATAAACAGACACTGATGCAGATCTCCTCCGCGCGTCCACCAAAAGCAAAACCAAAGACGTTTCCAAATCAAATCAAATGCATTGCAACATTAATACCTGCTACATACAAAATATTACATAGCCTGCATCTGACTCACTATATAGTCAGTCAGACCCAGTGCCAGTGCCAGAGAGAGATCGAGTACCAACCAGCGCCAGTGAGGCATTGCATTGAATTTAAGACTGATTGCGAGGGCTGCTGCTAAGGGATAGCTTTACTACCAAATCCAAAACCAGGACCATGGTCATACACGTAACCAACGTACAGCCCGCAATAAATATAAATTGAGCGGAGAGAGAGAAGAGAGATGATGATGAGATCGAGATGAGTCTCTCTGTTAGCCTTGAAAAAAAATTTCTCGAGCAGGACATGCATGAATGCTGATTCTGAATTAAGTGAACATAGAAAAGAAGAACCAGAAGCAATCACCACAGTGTTATACACTCTGTCTACCTGAGAATCCATCCATTCATATATACCACACTATATCCCTGTAGCAAAACCACTGCTGACTGCATGTACCTACTACACCTATAGTTGATGAGCTACTACACTAATACACGTAGTACATATTGGAGGTGTTATTATTAATTTAATACCTGAGTGAAAACTGCACACAGAGGACGAGAGACAATACGCAAAAGTGTAAGTATACAATCTATGTACACTATGTACACACTATGCAGTAGTGTTGTCTGTCTGCCTGTCTGTGAAGTCTCGGAACCATTTTTTTGTCGTTGTATTTTTAACTACCTCACTACTACCTACCTAGGTACCTACATTATCTGTATACACTCTCGCATTGAATTGCCATTATTATATTTATTTTGTTTTTATTCTCTCGTCTCTCCATTTCCATGGCACTAGAACAATGAGACAAAAGGGAAGACCAACACACAAAATAAATGACAACGAGAACGACAAGGTAAAGGTAAAGTGCATGAGACAAGCCAAGGTGAGACTTTTAAGACCATCCACGACAATGACAGTGACGACTGACGACCACTACTGCCATTTCGATGTCGCCTTCAACTTCGACTTCGACAGCAACGACAATGACAACTACAACTACACTAGATATACCATACTAAAGCTAAAGCTCTGCTGAAGGCAAACTAAAACTCAACACTGTACATAAAATACATTGAATTATAAATAGTCATTTCATTGATTACGATAACTACTATAATACTACAATTATTACAATTGCAATCATTACAACACTTAAAACGCTGAATAAATTATGGACAGTTTTAATTTTGACACTGCGCTTGGGAATGATTCTCTATTTATTAGTATTTCCTCCCCACTACAAATGTGTATGTTTATCTTAATGTTTTTTTATCTCGTTTTTATAATTATATACTAATCCGTTTAAAGGTGTAGAGACAGTTTACATTTAAAAGATAAATGGATTGTCATCCCAATGAGGAAAACTCTTATGCTACACACATGTGTATTGAGAGGTATATGTCACATTACAGATGCAAAAATGTAGATAATATTATGTAGGTACATAGCAATAACTACCTTACGTACAGCTGTAATAAGCACTGCGAGCAAATAAGACACTTTTGTTTTTAATTTTTTTTTAATGTCCATCATTAATTTTAACTTTAACTTTTAAGGTCCTGTAGGCGTTAAAATGAAAAGCTCAGCGCGTAGGTACAAGTCCTTTTCTACAGACGAGAGGCAAGAGTCAACAATCACACATAATAGTGCTCAGAGTGCCCTGTAGTTACTCACAGTATTATATAAGCCTCACTCTAAATCCAAATCCAAATATAATAAAAATAATAGTAAATATCTTCTGTACGAAAAAGCAATTGACGGCTACGGATATGAAGCTCAAGTCTCCAAGTCTGAAGTGACTGCAGTGAATGTGAACAGTGAACAACACCAACGCGCAACTCTATAATTATGCCTCGTAAAAACAAAACGAAACATCATTGCGTGTTTGGTTCGAGTCTTTCATATAATTAGCACAAGTCATATTTGTACTGATTCAGTATTATTTCTTGGTAGGAGATGTATAGGTAGGTAGGTACTTTACATCCTTTTAACATTAAGACTAAAGATAATCACACAATCAGCTTTTACATTACACTAGCTCCCGTAACTAACTGAGAAGTACTATAAGGGAAAACCGGACTGGAAATTGTACTACGACTACTACTTAGTTCTTAATACTCTGCCTGGACTGACGATGAGATGAGACTCCAACGCAACGCTCTCAAAGAGTCATAAAACTAAAACAAAAACAAAGGTAATAATTTAAGGATTATCTGTAGTAGAGAGCTGTTTTGTAGCTCTATGTGAATACAGAACGAGAATTAATTTTGCGAAACATAATACACACACTGGCGCCTTGGAGGTTCACACACATTTTAACATTACATTATTGCAGCGTATGGACTGCTCAGTGCAAGGTGTATGCAGTAGCCATATGAGGATGAGGACGAGGACCGACACAACACCCTTGATCTTCACATATTATTATCCTTTTAATTAATTTAGCTTTAGCCTAATTGCTAAAATAACAATTACAATACTAACAATACCATTATTAATGTTATTATTTTATACCTCATAATTACTACTACTACCGAATACTGAATAGGTAATAAAGCTGTAAATGGAAATGGTAGTCGCACACACACAACACACTCAAAAAATCTCACGCATAAAAACACAAAAGGTGTATCTGTAGAACTTACGGGGTTTGTTCCCTTTATTTTTTTTAGTACTGGGCATTTTTGAAATCAGGGCCAGAACGACTACAATTGCGACAACGGAATATTATAGTTCTATTCTGTTAGTTTATTTACCCTAAATTCACACAGAGCAGTGGTCAGTGGACTGTACAAATTGTACAGAAAATAATACGTAGTAGCTGAAGAGGAAAGTTACTGGTACAGATTTTAAAGAGTTGAGGAAAGTGTAAAAGCAGGATTAAAAAACGCGGGAAAAAAGCACCTTGGATTCAAAAATTAAGCCGTTAGTAAAAATGTACCAAAATAAAAAACGAAAATTTATAGCTCACTCAAGGCCCATATTTAAATCAAAATGTAAAGAAACGGCGTGCAAAATTAAAAAAGAAAAGAAAGAAAACCAACTAAAAAAACAGAAAAAACAGTGCCTAATGAAGGGGATGATTTTTACCTCGACAGCACCATTGTTCCAAACATAATGAACACCATCGATAGCATGATGATTTATATGTTCCGCCATAACGGCTGACATCCAATGCATTAACTGGGCATTTCCAGTGGCCGCAACCGCTCCATGATGTGCTCCACCTTGTTGATGCAATTGTTGCTGTTGCTGTTGATGATGTTGAGCGGAAATTATATGTCCGACTGGACCTCCGCTTCCACCTGGGGATGGAAGTGACGATGAGGCTCCAGAATGGATGGATGACTGATGTTGTTGTTGTTGTTGTTGTTGTTGCTGTGTCTGCTGCTGACTCTGATGATGCTGATTATGATGATGAATATTTGGGGAAGACGGACTTTGTGACGGGGAGATACTCCCAGGACTTCCGTGATTATTAATCTGTAGATTACTATGATTACTAATATTTCTATTACCGTTCCCAATCCCAATAGAAGAAGGTCCACTATTTAAATTTGAGCCATTTACCAAAACTGAGCTGTGATTCCCATTTGAGTTCGGGGCCGGACTCGAGTTATTTCGGGAGTCAAATTTCGAATTTGAATTATTCTTTAATTGATGGGGGGAGTGTTGTGATTGTTGCTGTTGTTGTTGTTGCTGATGTTGAGAGGGAATATTATTATGATTATTGTGATTGTTGGAAGTATTAGTATTTGTTGTAGTATTATCAGGAGAGAGTGAGTGTGGGGTTGTTGTTGCAGAGTTTCCACCACTCGTCCACAAAAACGAAGCTGCCGCTGCTGCCTTCTGTAAAAATCATAAGAAAAAGACCAAAAATCGAAGTGTAAATTTTTGGTACGGACACGAACATGGATATCGATATCCACATTGCATTGGAAGCACCATCATTTTTTTTTGTTTCTTTGGAATATCCCATCCATTCAAATTTTTTTTGTATATTTCCTTTCTCGTTTTTCTCCTTCAATACTTCATTATTTCAAAATTTCCACTCAATTTTCCATGCAAGTCCAGGTATGTATAATGTTTTATTTCTTTTTTTTCTTATTTAAGTGGTATTGGTATTGTATAGTAGTCACATTGATGTTTTAGTGTTAGTATTTTTTTTATTTTTTAAAAATTGAACTTTAACTCTTTTTTTTTCTTATTCGTTTTTGATGTATTTTGCTTTATTAATAATAGCAGTGACATTTTTATTGCAAGTACAATGGTGTCCATATGTCTATGATGTTAAAATGGTGTAAACATTAGACTGAATAATTATATGTCGCGAGTATCAAGATTAAGTATCAACAAAGGCCTACCTACTACCCACACTAATCATCATATTTGAATGGTGTAAAAAAAATGGAGAGTTGAAAACAGACAACAATATAAAATACATACAGAGTACTGATACAGGCAGACAGAATGGATTTGAAGAAGTAACAAAAAAAACGGGTAAATAAACAATTTTTTTCCTTCGCCTTCACCAAAATCTGCAAGGATCACGTCACCCAATACCCAAATCAAAATCAAAGATACGAATACAACACAACAGACAGAACAGATGAGCTAAAGTATGATATTTAAATTGAAATAATCTTCGCATACAACAAACACGCACATACATACACGTTGGTGACAAACTAATAAAACTTAAAATTAAACGGAATCTCCACTGCTACGCTGGGTCCAAAATATAAAGGAAAATTGGCAAATGGATTTTAGCCTTGGAAAGATCTATTTAGCTGCGACGCTCTTTAGATTTCTAAGCGTAATACACTGCCTATGGGATATTGCCTACAGAAATAAAATGAGTCATGTGACCGAACGTAATTATTTGTATCCCCCTCAGGATATCGAATCAACATCAACAATAGTCATAGTTGAGACAAAATAAATGCAAGACGCATTTGAAGAGAATAATAATTATTACTATAGCCAATAGTACAAAAATGTATATAACTATACTATGAGTATCATACTATATAAGGCTGTAATTATTGGAATTGGAATCTTATACGCAATATAAGATCGCACTAACCTAGGTTTTGCGGTACACATTTACGTCAGTAAAAAACGTACGTGATGACGTCCACCAATAGCACAGCATATAGCATGTAAATGATTACTCATAACACTTACACATAATAATGATATAGGTAGGGACGTTACCTACCTAACTACTGATTCAACTTAAACTGAATAAAATGCAATTTTATGTGGAACTCGGAGAAAAACAAGGAACTTGTAATAAAAGTAACTAAAATAATTGCAGTCATAAATGATCATAATAATAAACGTAAGTTTTGTCCATAAGTCTAAGTAGTACGTCTTGCCGTCACGTGACTCCACTCTGTAGCACGTACTACTCACATTTTTTTCAAGGCTAGAATTATCCTTGTACACTATTGTAAAACATTCAACTTGTAATATCTGCAGGTAGTCATTTCTGAACAGTCTCCCTTTTATATATCAGTAATAATAAATATATATTTCGCTTTCTCATTGGATTAAATTGGAATTTCTTAAATGCACATGTAAAGGCTGACAAGGAAGTATGGAATATGGACTGGAGAACTGGACTATGGATGGGACTCCTTGCTCAATTCAAAATTGAAATTGAAATTCAGCAAGAGGAAAAAAACTCCCGAGGGTATCCTCATTCCCACTAAGCCGCCTCCAAGCCTCCTATAAGCCATGCTTATACTATACACAAGACGCATAAGTATTCAAATAGTCAACACGCATATGGAACACGGATTTCTAATAGACGGCGGGTAAAAATTATTTTTTTTTAAATAGAGCGCTGGTGGTCAATTGAAAGCTATACGGAACCGACATCATCACACAAATATGCGCTGAATGCAATTTTGAAAAACCACGTTTCAGTTTCATAAGTAATTATGGAATTAACTTGGGAAGTGCGTGCTGCATTTCAAACCAAAGCCTCACACAATTTTTCATCAGGAATTGTGATAAAACGAATTAACATATAATAGTACTAAATAGTAAAGCAGCTATGACATGTTTAAAT
This sequence comes from Dicyrtomina minuta, assembly GCA_949802685.1. Classification (NCBI taxonomy): domain Eukaryota; kingdom Metazoa; phylum Arthropoda; class Collembola; order Symphypleona; family Dicyrtomidae; genus Dicyrtomina; species Dicyrtomina minuta. Next base: position 43,426,965 of record OX461808.1, on the reverse strand, counting down.
ATTATTATCTCAAAAATCCTAATCGTAAGCGCCAATTTAAATATACCAGACAGATACAGACAGATACAGACAAAGACAAGAGGGCGAGAGGTTTAATAGTTTCCACTAAAAATAAAAAGGCATTCATTGCAAATCACATAATTATGTACGAAATTGATATTATTACAGTAGTATATCTATAAAAAAAACTAATAATCACAGTGACTAATATTATCGCCTAAAACTTTGTCTAATAATAAATTACCAACGCGTCAGATGATTTCATGAACTTCTGGATCTTTAACTATAGGAATCAAAGTATGCAGAACATTGACTATCAATGACAAGCATTATATTGCATTACTTATTCCGTGACTAATATTTTATATGGAAATTGGAATATATGAATTTACTATTTCCTATAATTCATTCTTTGTATCCTTAAAAGCTATATAATTATAGTAATGTATCTAGACTAACTAGTAAGCATATTCATGTACACATTATGCCAACGTTGATTTTTATATCGATTTCGACGGCACTATTGATACAGAAAATAGTAACAGCATTTTCTACTTCTGCTTGGGCGTCAACAGACTCACTCCTGATTCTGATCCTGACTTATTATCATCCTTTTTTGAGTTTTCGAGAATTGACAGGGTTTATTATTGCGTGAACTTTACTGGATAAAGTATATCACAGAGAGAATATGTGAGATGAACCTTTAACATTACCAACGTAAAATGCTGAAGTATTTTTATTTTAATATTTCCATGTTTCATAGTATACGCAGTGTCTGCTTCTATAATTTACTATAAGGTAGAATTTTCAAATAAAAATTCAGAGCAAGTTTTCACTGACCTGGAAATGACCGAGAGCCCATTCCAATTAAACAAACTTGGAAACTATACAAATTGAGAGACTTCAGATGTATTATATTATGCTATTAAATTTTTCTAAGTATCCTTTTAGTTACACACTATAGTCATGCATAAAATACTAATATTTATTTATTCGATTTTAGAAAGTACTTTCAATTCAGAGCAACTATATACATATACAGCTTTCGGTGACTATGCAAATGCAAAAATGAATTTTCATTTCACAAAAGAAAGAATGGGCTTTCAGAATCCGTGTTGTACAGGAGCAGGAAAAAGATGGACTGCTGGCTCGTTGCTATGGATATCAATGGGAATGTCAGTGTCAGTTCAAAGCGGACTGAATGTATCTCCTGTACTTTTTGTTGTATGGATAGACATAGACGTTACGAAAATCTAATCGAATTCGAAGTCCAAGTCAAATTGGACTCCTTTTACAATCGTCTTTTCGTCTTGTTCCATCATTATTATTCCAGTCAGGTTCTCTGAAACTACTTTAAAGATATGTGTTCAAGTACCTACCTACCTATATGCACTCACATTAAACTACTGATATTTTGCTCCTAGTAACCGTAAATTCGTAAAAAAAATTAGGTGCATGGAGAGATGGATGACGCTCGACGGTTTGGTCTTGTTTTGTACTTTGTACTTGTACTAAGTAGGCGTACGACGACGAGTTACACATACAACATTCAGAAGAACACCGTACAGCTTACTATTAAGTACCGACAAGCTAATAGTATATATGTATAGCAAGTTCATCGCAAGATTTGTCAGTATTTTATATTTCATCCCAGATCTTGCCGTATATCCAGGCCAGACTCCAGCCCACAACTTTGCATACGCAATTTCCCCATCTAAATTGTACATCTTACACATCTATACCGTAATTAATAGTCAGGTACTGATATTATACTTGTTGCGTTGAATGTTTTCCCTTTCGAATTTTTCAAATTTGAATTTATCTGTATAGCTGATCGACTTGTTGTAAATTGTAAATGGAGCTAGAAACTAATTTCAACAAATCTACTGTCCAAATTGGCACTATAAAAGAACGAGATGGAAAACAACGCCCTTTATGCCTTGTACATTACATATTATATTTTACATAATATCTAGAATTATTTAGTTATTATTAAGTATTTAATTTTTCAAATTTGTCTAGTATTTTAAAATCTTTGCATTCATTTCGAATATTTAGACATGATTTAATTTGTTTCAGACGTCAAATTATGTAAATACAATATAGGCTGCACATACTCAGCACAATCTATATAGTTTACGTCGAACAACAATAACTGCTAATTTTCTTATTATATTTTTCATGGTAAATTGTATTCTACTGCTCTGTACCTGTCCGCTGTCCTCTGTTTTTTCCCATAGCCGACAGAGTCTAATCTTTTAAGTAAGTAGTAAGTAATATGGGCATAAGATAGATGAGAGGCTTAAAAATTATGAAAATATATCAAAATGTAAAAACAAATGATTCATTTTTGATGTTGACTATGGGCTGAGGACTGACTTGAGTTTTGGTCAAACATGATTGATCTGATTATAATGATGGCGGTCTCAACTAATTGTCAAGAAAATGTGGCGCCAACCATGAAAGATGGTGGTGAGCTGAGGGTATACGTCAAACTAACGCATAGCATGTATATCTAACTAGTCAGAGTAACAGGATGTACCTACTATGTACACACGACAGGCAGGCAGGTACAATGGGCAGTGAGTCGGTAGTGGAATAAAACATAAACTCATTAAATACAAAGTATCAGTCAACTACAAATCAAATCCACATGTTCCACCCAATAGGATTTTATAATTTTAGTTTAAACAGAATTAAGTGGATTCTGACTACAATAATCTTGAGACCGAGAGGCTCATGTCATTTTAGATTCTTGATACAATTGACTATAGAAATATGTGGAGTGTATCCACATCTATATACAGTTCACAGAACAAATTCTGAGACCGACTGATTGGGATTATTAGTTAAAAATGATAACAAACCGGCTACACTTCTTTAAATATATATATATGTAGACGTGCGATACAACTTACAACTCTTGTATTAACATTAGCTATATCATGACTTTATATAATTATCCATGGTAGTATACATATTTACTTCCCTAACTGTTGCATACCATACATAAATATACGTTAAACAAATACCTATATAATATTGTACCACTGAGGGATAACAGCTGTTGCTATTGCCGTTAATACTTCAAGATTGTATACAGATTATTACTGATAGAGCTACACGGTAAAACCCCGACAGATTAAAGTCACAGTCACAGCCATAGCCTCCTCTTTGACTACTAAATAAATACCTTCTCAAATATTATATCACACATCACAAGTACCTATGTGACTTTGACATTGAAAATATTTTGTGTAATAAAATACTCCACGATATATACCTACCAGATACTATACCTTCACGAATATATCAACCTGTTTATATGGCGGAAACTGTAAAACTCCCGGTATTTAATAAACTACTATATATGTAGTATAGGAAAACTGTAAGCTGAGTTCTGTAATAAACTGTAACCGTCATTAGCCACATAGCCATATAGTCTGAAATACATCTCCGCCTTAATGAAAATCCACATGGCAAATTTAAATCAAAATTGAACGAATTATTTTTTCAATTGCAATTTAGATAATGTACAGAAGTACGAATACAATATATGTACACAAAATACATAGCTTACACAGACTTCCTTTGATGCTATCAATCAATAGAAACAACTGTTCGAATTTCAAAGAAGTGCTACAGATCAAACTAAAATGAAAACAAGAGACCTACCTGAAGAGAAGTTTCAATCAAATTTCAAATTCGTGACAAGACCTAAATGATTTTGGATTTTATTCCTAGTCGAACGTGAATAATGCGTATACACTTCATTCGCTATACATTTTTCAATATAAAATTACAAATGCATTCAAAATATGGCCTATGCCAAAATTACTTTGGTATTCTATCGTATATTCCTAAAACAGACCCTAAAGGGCAAAATCTCAAAAACATTACATTACGTTCGCGTTGTATTGACGAACTCACATTCAGTAGACCGTTCAATAGTTCACTTGCACATTTTTTAAATCGTTCAATTCTTACATTCATTTCAGCCCAGCAGTTTCGAAAAAATGTATATAATTATTTTTTTCTATCAAAATACGATACAACATCAGTACTGAGGTGGTCAGAAAGAAAAACTCAAAGAAATATGAAGCTAAATTTTGTGTTCTACTAGCTTTATGATTCTAAGCTTTGTAAAAAAATACGACAAATTACATTAGCCTTTTGATTAGAATTACAACTATAGATGTCATAGACGCGTCTTTCCTCAAAACGCCCCCTCAATGTCAATGTCAAAGTTAACGTCAACTTATCATTTATGTACTATACAGACCCAACCCCCCAGTAATTGACATTTGTAGGATCTGCTGGACAGTATAAGGCTCTCTAGTCCATTTTATTTCCATTTCAATCGCTCCATTCAAATTTCAATTACAGAAGAAGCCAGAAGCCACTTATAGTACATAAGCTGATTTTGGAGACTGACTGAATCTCCAGTAGGAAAAGAAAAAAAAGCTGGAGCACGTCCCACAGCCAGAGTAGAGCTCAGAGATCCATGGTCAAAGTCACAGACACAAGATGAAGAAGCCGGTCCCGGTCCCGGCACCGGCACCGGGACTGACCGGTTGAAAGTAGACATGCAATACAACTGACCACCACAAAATCAATTTCCCCAGAAGAATCCTTCTCAACTCAAAATAAACTTTCCAAGGCGGACATTGGAATCGGAAATCCCATTAGATCAAGCTCACCTCCTACACATAATACACTTTACCCATGACCATGTACGTAGTAGACTCAAAGAAGTTCTCATATACTATATACCTACATACATTGGGAGAGACTCAGCATGGATGAATGCACGTTTTACTCCTTTGCCTTTAACTTACGACAACGAGAGAGAGAGATACTTCTTAGACTTACGATTGACGATTACTATACGTACAACATGGACATGGACAACTTACAACATGGTCTTTTCCAACTGAAGGCAACATGCACTACGAAAACCAAATTACTTTGGGGGAAATTTAATTCTTATATTTTTTTTTCTTTTCCAGTTGCAGGCAGAGTGCAGTGAAGAAAAAAAAGTAGTAAGAGTAAAGTGTACGCAAAGGCACAGACACACACACACACACAGTACTGTACAGTGCCTACTTTGAGTCAACTCGCTCATGCGTATTATACATGGAACGGAAAACGAAAAAGGAACTGGGCTAGTTTTACGTTACAGGCCACAGATAGAAAAATACCGAACCAAACTTTGGAAAGCATGCATGGCATATGACATAGCAAGGAATGGGCTATGGGTCTAAGCTTCAATAGTTTGCTAATGCTATGCTAATGCAGTCCGCATGGTTTCAAATCGTAAAAAGCTAATTAGGAAATAACAAAAACAGAGACAAAACTCTAGCCTATATAGATTCGGAGTCCATATACAGGAACGAAAATACATACATTTGTGACAGAGTCCCCCGATAAAACCGAATGTCATTATCATTAACCGTAGCCGACTGTCTTGCGGCTTTAGATGTCAATGTTAATGCTGAAGTGAGCTTCATTCAGCGTCGCCAAAGAATAGAACCTACCTACACAACTTCCTGCAATAGCTCCACAAAAAAATACTACAAAAACAGAATCCTTTGAATTTAAAATAATTTCCCGGCCAAAAGGCACTTAAATAATTTCAACTAAACTCAATACGTTATTTCATTTTTAGAAACTGTGTCATTTCCCCATAGCCATATGACTGCATATAGTAATTTGCAAGAAGTAAAATTGAGAATTGAAATTAAGAATAATTGACAGAGAAAAACAGAAAGAAAACATTTGGCGAGAGTGCTGATAGTAGAGATGTTTGACGAATAATACAAATAAAAGTGCTGTAAAACAAAATATATAATTATATACAAAAATAAATAATAATAATAAATCAAAGGACCTCAGAATCTGAAAAGAGGAGATTTCTAGGCACAGGGAAGGCAGGTGGGGACGATGTTGTCACACCCGACGGGGACGACGGGGACATTGGATTTGATGAGGAGGAGGACGGTGGCAAGACAGAAACTCCGGCGGCATAGCCCAGCACACGTAAATCCGTTGGATATAAAAATGGATGATGAAGTCCACTAGGACCGGAACCGTTCGCTTTCTCAGTCGATAGTTCCATCATTTTGAAGGCCGTATATTTGATTTCAAAAACCGTGTACAAAAATATATAATGCACTGCACTCAGTGTACTTGAAAAATGCCGGTAGGGTTGCCGGTAGTGTTAGGGTAGTTTACCGATACTGTTAACTGTAACTCAATTTAGCCCAATAATTAAAGAGCTACTAATAGTTTAAAAATAAATGTATCTGCATGTGGAAACAAATTCGAAATGCACACAAAGTATACACAACAAGTTCTTGAGTTAAATTAATTATTTAAATGTTTGTCCACTGCAAAATGTTGTACCACATACTGTATCCTTGCGAATCAAATGCAAATTGAAACAAGAATATTTCCTCACGCACTTCTAGCGTATGACATGAAAAAGTAACTTGCCACAACACAGACGAAGAAATAGAGAATATTTTATGTTATACTATATATATGTACTCATTTAGTATATTCGCACATATGGAAAATCTGCAACATGCCGCCTGTTCCCTTTAATTCTCTTGAGTGTCTTGAGTTTGTGTGATTAAAAAAAGTTCTAAAAAGAGAGAAGAGTCAGGTCGAGCAATAATAATGCAAACCAATTTAACACTCGTTTAAAAAATTATGTCTTGGTTCTCAACTGTCAAAAGACTCTTGGAAGATGAAGAGCATCTGCAATCTGCACTTATGTTCATAAATTAGCACCTCATTTCCTACCAATTTCAATTTCAGTCCACACACACACACAAATTCGTACTCATATATAATTCATACAAACGGCACTATGTTCTAAACAAACTGAAAAATAATGGGATTTATATATTCATAGTTCACACAAATGGATTAAGATCTCTCGAGTCTCAATTAATAAAATGTTCCCTCCAACAAATCTAATTGAAAACATAGAGGCAATAGAAGAATTTTTGAGAGGTGTACAAATGGGAAGCTATTATTTATTAAAATATTTTTCCACTTTTCAAAAATTAATTGGAACCATTAAACTATTTTTAAATTGTCAAGGCACTGTGTATATAAGTTTGTATAATAATGGGTTTACGAGTTAATTCAATTACGGGTTATAGAGTTTGAATTGTAGTAAATTCGAACTGAAACAATTTTCTTTAAAATGTAATCGGTAGTCAGACATTAATAGTTATGTCAGAGGTATGAATTTAATCCAATTCCACATTAGTCACTTCAGCTAAAAATAAATGCTGCAAGATATTTAGATTTTAAACTCAGAAAATTCAATTTCAATGTCAACTTGACTTTATTCTCAATTCTCAATCCAAAATTTATCAAATTACAATAATTTTTAAATTTTTAAAGCCACGTAATCACACTATAAGTCACCCTTGGTTTACTTTTTGGTATTTATATTTTTGCATTCATTCAAGTTTATATTTCAAACTTATTATCACAGTGAGAACTTGGTATTTTAACTTACTATACCGGCGACTGAACTGTTAAATAAAAGTAAACAAAGCAGACGTCACTCTCCTCACGCTTAAAACTTCATTATTTGCGACGAGATGTGATGTGTTGTGCTCTGATAGTTATTATACCTTTTTGTTATTGTGACGATGACACGTTTTGAGGAGTAAAATACTTGAAAGTGTAAACCATGGCCAGAACCAGAACCAAAACTAAGCCACGTGGTACAAACAGGATTTTGGTTTGACTATATTGTCCCGTGTGGCCACACAAGATATTCTTAGAATTAATTCTCCTTATATATACTTGTCACTGTACCTACTGGACACATGTATATTACTGCGTACTACTCCAAAAACTGATTTTTGTATTTTTGAAAATTTCAAATAATATTCGGAAATTTTTATTCCAATCTTCCCGATGATGATGACAGTTTACTTGTAAATTGTCTTTCACTCTATATATATAATTCTTTAATCAGTTTTCAATGCAAAAGTGTTTTGATAATTTTTTTTACTACACTCAGTTTTAAAATAGCTCCTATATATTAATGTACTACGCGTTATAAATCCCAATTGAAATATCTAAGGGAGCGGTGGTGGTGGTGGTGGTGTTAGTGGTAGTGGTAGTGGTGGTGGTCGTGGTGGTAGTGGCGGTATACCTACTTAGGTATATTTTCTGAATTGAAATGTACAAGCTACGCACATAACAAATTTTTCTGCCTATCCTCCTCTAGCCCTTAACTTGCTCCTGCTGATGAATTTCAATTGAAAGCACTGGCTCACTAGAGACAGAATAGAATGAGAGAGAGAGAGAGAGAATCATGGAACACACCGTCTCACAGTCTTACTCACTCCTACAACATGTAGAATGCAGAGTGTAGACAGACGTAGAGTCAGAGTACACTACACGTCCTACAGATATTCTCTTCGTCTTCTTCTTCGTCTTCGTCTTCTACTTCTTCCCTCTCTACAGTATCTCGTATCTCGATTCCAAACACGACGAGAGAGAGAAGACCACGAGAACGAGAACGATACGAAACTTGCTCTCTATAGCCTCCAAGTAGTAAACATAGAGACAGAGTCGTCGTCAGTGCAGAGAGAGCGAGTCAAAAGCTATGACGCTGGCTGCATTCAATTCAATCCTGACTTTATTATACATCATACACTTTACATACAAGCACTTACACACATAGCATAGCCCCAAATACTCCGTACGTACGTCGTACAGTCAGTTAGGCAGAAAGAAGATCGTGGAAAAAAATAATAACATAGACAGCCGAGTCAGTGCGAGAAGCATTATGAGAGCCGTAGTGCCAGTGGAAGTGGAGTTTTTCAAGAGAGTCAGTCCAAGTCTTATGGCCGTAGTAGTGTATATAGATAGATACTCGTGAGTGGAAGAATCAAACCAAACGTTAAGCAAGTTAGAAGATATCCAGATCCAGCAATGCACATAATATTACATAGTCAAATTGCATATGCGGATACATACACACACCGACACCGATGCGATGCTATAGTCAAAGACTTTCAAAGGAAAGGCAGCAGAAAGAAATGTATAGACTGAGAGAGAGAGGCAACAGGGGCGGTAGAAAAGTGTGTGCATGCAATATGCATTCAGTCAGAGTCCACACATCGCATCGCCTTCCACTTTTCCTTCCTTTCCATATACAAAGCACAGGGAGAGATGGATCTCCATAGAAATCTCTATAGGTAAATCTTGCTCCTATCAGTATGTACCTACTACAGACTACAGAATACAGACTTGGGACTCCAGAGATAAGGAACATACCACTCTCAACACATGCACATACCCCACCACCACTGTACATTCTTAGCAAGGCAAGAACATGAGTTACATCAGCAACAGAAAGAAGAGTCCTAGTCGTCTAGAAGATATTACAGTGCATCATCATCATCACTCCAACTCCAACTTCAAGACTCGAGACTAGAACCTCTACTCGCTCCTAGAAACAGATATCGCCTTCTTGCACGAGTAACTTACCACGAGTGTGAGTAGGACTTCACAACGTTACAACTGCACATGTAACCCACTATCTATAGGATCCTATAGCAATAGTAAGCAAGAGTATAGCAGTTTTCCCATTCTTTCTTTACACTATAGGTACACGCTATGCACCATACTACCAGTACCACCCGCTACACATGTAAAGATACAGCAAATATCTTCCTACTTTCCTACCTACCTACGTAGGTGCATGGGGAAGGTAGATGTAGTAAGTATGTAAACATCAACATCATTACACAGTACACAGATAGGAAACATGGCATGCAATGCCAAGGAATACCATACCATACCATCCCTACTCCTTTATTATATGACTTTGGATTTTTGAGATCCTGGATACTGAATGCATATATACTGCCGGTACGGGTAGTGCTTCGATCGTCCCATCGTCCCTGTATGCATTCTCAATTCTCAATAAAGCCAAAGTCAAGCGAAGCCAGAAGAAGTGTGTGTGTCTCTGTCGAGTGCTCTTGTAGTAAAGTCTATCGAGTCCCTCACCAACTCAAGTCACCAGTACCAGTAATATCAGCAGCCCCATACAACACTACATATTGCATTGGGACTGCATATTGCATCTGTGACTGAGTAGTGAGAGACTCAATTCAAATGCTCGTGTACTTACACAGGCGACAGGCTCCGCTCCGTACTGTTGTGCTTCGCGGGAGTAAAGAAAAGAGACGAAAAGAAAAATACAAGGATGGAAGTGATGGAATGAACATTGTATTTTCAAACGACGGCGACGACGACGACCAAGTCGAAGTCGAGTCGACTTATCTACCGGGGGAAAAGTGCCTAGAAAAGCACACACACACACACAAGTATTTCTTCTTGAATGAACCACCAACGCCAACAACTTTAACAACAGCGAACGGGAAGAAACCACTTCTCCAGCTCCAGTGCCAGACTATCTCTGTAATAGTAATAATAAATATGCAAGTATGTACGCACCATCTCCATTCTATAAGACACTCCACTAGGGGCAAACAAGTGCAAGTAGTAGGATGGCTATATACAGTATAGTAGACAGACACCTTAAAGCCAAAGCCAAAGCCAAGCCTTTAAGTAGTCTCCCATTTCTATAGGTACTCATCCTCTCCATCGATGTGGACCCATCCTCATACATGAAGATCTAAACGTTAATATATGAGGCGGAGAGTACCCGTGTGGATGTAACTTCACTTCATCTTTTCTCACCACAGCGGATCGAGCGTCAGAATTTAACTGGTACTGGTATCTGAATGTGTACTGGGGAAAAACTGTACATATGTAATTACATCTCACATCTTCTGTACAATGCATGCTTGAGTTGGATTTGGATTTGGCTTTGGCATCTTTTTTGAGCACTTACTCACATCTTCGTGCCTTGACTTCGGACTGGTGTCGGATTTGAATTTGGCTGTAGATGTAGGTAAGTAGGTAGGTAGTAGATGAGATTGTACTTAGGAAGAAAGTATTTCATATATATAGTACGCATATAGCTACACCAAATTTAACTCTTACAGTATATCTGCGAAGTAGACTGGAGACTGGAGTCTATATAGATATATATTCTATTCTACAAAGTATATCCTTCCATTTGGAATATTACTGTGTATTTCTGTACGGGTGAGATTCGATGTCGAGTGGAAATTTTGGGAGTGCAGTGCATAGTATGTACACATAGGTATAAATATGTTCGTTGTTGGTTTTGGATTTTTAGTTTTGATCGTGGTCCTTTATGGTGGCTCGATCGTCTCCGTCTTCGTCTTATTGGTATGGTGATGCGCTGAATGTGGAATGCCAGTGGTATGGAGTGTAATGAAAGATACGGATAAATGTAATGCATGGGGGTAGATAGATATGTCTGTCATTTATCTGTAATGTAAGATGTAAGACTTATCAACACTCACTCAAGTGTGTTCGCATATCTTTTTCTTTTCCAATTCGACTTTGAATTTCCATGTCCAATTTCAAATATTATACGGATAGAAGAAAATATTTTATATACACAACACAAGGAGACACGATGAGGATTTCTTTGTGTGTTGAGATTCTGTTGTATACATGATATGCATATGCAAGACTGTCTCCACTCTTCAAGAAATTCTCAAAGAAAATATGTAGGACTACGACGACGACGAGCTAGGCGAGAACTGTACTAAAAGCATATAAGTAAATTCAAAACAGAATATATACAGAAGAAGGAACAACGAGGAATGAGAAGAAAAGCAACTCATGACAAGACTTTGACTTCTCTCACTGACTCCCAAACTGTATTCATGTCATGGTGGTGGATGTGTGTAGCCTCAGCTCAAGACGTTTATTCACACACAAAATGAATCTTACTCGTAGAGACCAGGGCATTTAAATTAAAGTACAGGGTACTCCAAATTTACATAAACTAAAAAAATCATAAATTCAGAACTCTTTTGTAAACATTGGTTTTAAAAACTGTCGTTAAACGGTTAAACAGTCACAATTTATACTTTTGAAAAATTCAAAAAAATCCTACTTTATCATTTTAAAATGTTATGTTAAAATTTCATTATTTAATTTTCTTAAAAAATCACCAAAACTAGTAAATTGTTGTTTAAAAACCACGAGTTAATATTTTTTAAATGTTTCAATATTTTTATGTAAGTATTTATAAAACATTTAAACTATACAAACAAATGATTTTACAGTTATTGAAATCATACAGTTACAAGTTTTTTTCATCTTTTCAACGGAAATTAATTTTATAGTGTAAAAAGCGTAAGATTTTCTGATCTTGGTCATTACCAGGCATAATATAATATTAAGGCTGCCCTTACCGTAAGTAGGTAGGTAGGTAGTTTTATTGAAGAGATTGCGTCTAGAATGTGATTTTGAGTTTCCTTTAAATGCATTTGACTCTATTGCGTTGAATATTTCAATAAAATTGAATCCTTTCTGATGCATGTGAGTAAGTAAGTACTTACACTCGGTTACTATCAAATATATTTTATGTGCAGCCGTAGCCAGTGTGCACTTTCTAGATGATAGGTATATAGTGCCTACCTACCAACCCGGTAGACATAACTCTGAAACTACATAGGGTTGTACGAGGGAAACTCGTACTCGTTATTCGCATCGGTATTCTCCCCACAACTGATACTGATACAGACAACAACAACAACGTACTACATTACATCGGATTAAATTGTACAATGTGCCGACACCATAATAATAAAGAGCTCCTCTCAGCCACGGCCACATTAACATTATTCAACATTCAGCCAGACTGTACACTGTATGTAACCAGAGCCCGAGACACCTAAAAGCTAAACCAAGAACGAGGCAAGTCAATCCAGTCAACCGACCAACCGAGGACCAGGACCATAGGACCAGTACCAGGACCAGGACCAGCCAGCCAAGCAACACATGAAACTACTTGAGAATCCGATCATCCGGATCTACTAAATAGATACAGGTATGCAATTATATAATAGCAACGCCATTACCCAAGTCAAAGAAGCAGAGAACCAGCCAGACGCTCATAAATATACCTAGGTACTCCGTGTAGAGTACATATAGCTACAGATAGATCTTTCTTATGTATTATTATTATGCACGCCAGCGAGAGGATGAAGGAGGGAGGGAGGGGGAGAGATCGTGCATCTTGCAAGACTTAAGGAACGGTAGTAACCAGTTAACCAGTACCAGTTAAGTAGTCCTCCAACCAAGAACGAGTCTGTTCTGTATAGCATTAAATAATATTATGAAAAGAAATAACGAAATACGAAATACATATAGGACATAATATAGCAAGACCTGGGCTCTGGGTGGGTACTTTGCATTTTTCATTCCATTTTCTCCATGGCAATAGTGTGTATGAGAGAGGAAAGACCAAGTATATTATTAAACGTGTCCATGCATACAATTACAATCTCATCCTCAGAATTTCAGAGTGGATTCAGTCTCCCATTCCCAGTAGTAGTAGTACGGCCAGTACTCAAGTAAAACCAGGAGAGAGCATAGTTTTCTTCTCTGTGCAGAAGCATGTACAAAAGTCTATGGCTACACTGCTACGGCTACGGCTACGGCTACGGCTATGGAAGGGCTCATTTTTCTCATAATATGAAAGTGAAATAAAAATAAATAGTTTCCATGTTCCATGCTCACATGTTTGAATTTGAGCTTTTCGGCTTTAGCCTCCGCACTCAGCCTCTCATCTCTCACGTGCTTCTTAATCTTGAAGGTGGCAAGAGCCATATAAAGCGGAAGAGGCAGAGCCGGAGCCGGAGCCAGAGCCAGAGGTGGATAAAATAAGATTTACATTTCTATTTCTATTTGAAACCATTAATCCATGACTGGCTAGGACTACCATTCCGGATAAGAGCACGGATACGAACACTGAGTTCAGGCCACTACCCTAATACTATCAACTATAGGAACTACTGATATATGTGTGGGGAGTAGTTTAAAATTTTGCTGTTATTGTTAAACTTTAAGAATTGGGATATTTGCGGCTGGCTTCCTACCCTTTCTATTTTAACCTTCTCTAGTTTTGGTTCAACTTGTAATATTTTTAAATTGAATATTTTTGTCCTATGAACTACCTGCTACAAGAATTTAAATTTCAAATTTTTTTTTGTATTAATTGTTTAAAAAGTTTTTAGGTAGGTATACAAAGTTTTAAACTGAGGTTATTCAAAATAACATAAAAATATCTGCTCAAACTTTAAAGTCCCCGCTTTATGCTTTAAAGGGATAATGGGAAGTTAGGCTGAGATACAATAAATTTCTTATACTCAGCATACACAAAGTCAAAGCTCTTATGTATATTCTACTAACCCTTTAAAAAAAAAGTTTTTTTTTTCACATATTATAGTGAAAAATACAAATCCTCTGTGAAGAACCAAAATGACCCATATCCAATTTACGCAAGAATCAAAATGAGCTATGTCATAAAAACAAAATGAGAAACATGCGTAAAATCTTAAAAGTTTTTGAAAACCTTTAAATGTTCTATTTTCATGTTTGTGAAAAGCTGCAAAATGTTCTAATTCCATGTTTTTGAAAAGGTGCAAAATGTTCTAATTCCATGTTTTTGAAAAGGTGCAAAATGTTCCAATTTAATGTTTTTAAAAATGTGCAAAATGTTCTAATTTCATATTCTTGAAAAGGTGCAAAATGTTCTAAAACCATGTTTTTGAAACGGTGCAAACTTTTCTAATTAAATGTTTTTGAAACGGTGCAAACTTTTCTAATTAAATGTTTTTGAAACGGTGCAAACTTTTCTAATTAAATGTTTTTTAAATGTATAAAATGTTCTATTTAAATGCTCTCAAGACATATTTGAATATTTTTGTAGATAGTTGATATTGTTTTTAGCTAAAAATGGATATGGGTCATTTTGGTTCTTCACTGACGAAATGCAATGGAAAACTGAGTGTTTATATTCATGCTACATGAAAACTCAACTTCCATCCATGAATATCAACTGCAAAATATCAACAACACATATAATATGGTACTCCCAGAAATGCCTTTCATACCGCTTGAAGATATGACACCCCTTATAGCATTTTATCGATCTTGACAATTTTGTACGTCAAATATCTGCATGACGTAGTCTCAAATTCAACCCCAAGAACAAAACGAAGACAAAATCATTTAAGCACTGACAGTGGCAATCTCTACAAGATGACGATTGTGACAGTGACCATGAGACTAACGACGGAAGAAGAAGAAGACGAAGAAGATGAAGAAGAAAGTGTTCTCATGTCTGTATATTTTTCTCGTCTCAGGAAGGATGATAATCAGATCAGGAGATACACTCTCTCTCTTTGACGACGAGACAGAGACAGCAATACATGGAGCAATGAACAACCGCTGCTACAGCACAAAAATCACCAACAAGCACCAGAACCAGACGACAGTACAGTGGACGTACAAAAGACGAAGAAGAAGACACCATGTGAGTTTTAAAATCGAACCTTAAGACGAAAAAACACTTACTACCACACACACACATACACATCCAGCCTTTAGCTTCCAAGTCTAAGCGAAACATCTCAACTCGTCTCTGCACTTTTCTTCCTTTCTTTCTTTCTTTCTTTCTTTCTGCATCTCTCTCCGACTCCGCTCTCTGTCTCTCTTTTGGTTTCACTAGGAAAACAAAGTACTTAAGAGAAGCTCATAAATCCATGGAATAACTATGTGTGCCTTGCACTTTTATTTTATAGCTACAGACTATACAGTCTACAGAGCCTTTCTCTTCCGAGTAATAAAATACCACGAGACCCAGCTAATGGCGAAATGGCTACGTAGGCACCTACCGTAAATGTACCTAACTTCTACTCTGGCGCTTCTATAAATATAAACCTTCAATGATATACATAGGTAGGTGTATATAATATTTGAAGTCAGTATAGCCAAGTAATCACGCTGCACAGTACAGCAGCAAACAATGAACTTAACTTTTCCATCAAGGATGAAGATTGAAGATTTTTCTTTTGAAAATCGAGAAATTTCTGTTTCAGTAACAGTTCATTTGACTCGGGCAATACAGGACAATTTGTAAGTATTTTTAAATTCAGATTTTGGATTAGCAACTACACTAGCTACAGCGCGTGAGAGCGCTTACAATATCAAACCTTTAAAAAAATGATGGAAATTAAAACTAATGTCGTCAGTGAAGAACCTAAATGACCAATATCCAATTTAAGCTACAATCAAAATGAGCTATATTGTTATAACAAAAATAGAATCATATGTAAAATGTTAATTGGGAGTTTTTGAAAAACGTACAATGTTCTATTTTCATGTTTTTTAACAATGTAAAATGTACTATTTACATGCTTTTAAAAAGGTGCAATAATTTCTAATTCCATGTTTTCGAAAAGGTGCAAAATTTTCTAATTCCATGTTTTCGAAAAGGTGCAAAATTTTCTAATTCCATGTTTTTGAAAAGGTGTAAAATGTTCTAATTCCATGTTTTCGAAAAGGTGCAAAATTTTCTAATTCCATGTTTTCGAAAAGGTGCAAAATTTTCTAATTCCATGTTTTTGAAAAGGTGTAAAATGTTCTAATTCCATGTTTTTGAAAAGGTGCAAAATGTTGTTTTTACATATTTTTGAAAAGTGCAAAACGTTCTATCTAAATGCTCTCAAGGCATATTTGAATATTTTTGTAGATAGTTGATATTTTAGATAAAAATGGATATGGATTATCATTTTGGTTCTTCACAGACTGTGACAGAATGTGACTTTGCAAAAATGAATCAGAAGCTAATAATAATAATTTTATGATAGTCTTTGACAAAGTAAAAAATAAAACAAGTTTAATAAATTTTAAATTTTATGACTTAATTTAGACATTTAATTTCCAAATTTTTTAAGTGATCGACGAAGCACGCATTATACAGATACCAAAGAGCTATGTAATTCAAAATGCTAAACGCGCAGCTGTTACAATTAAAATGAATACGTAAGTTTTTTTTGTTGTAAATCGTGTATAATTATAAGTAGGTAGCTGGGTAGGCATGTGTAGTTTGTCATTACCGTTTAGGCGCCAACCAGGAGAGATTTATCATTATTTTATTACCAAAACAATTGTTAATGTTTATGGGTTTTTTTAATACATGTACTCGATACCTTGACTTCAGCTTTACTCATAGACTTGGTTCAGTTTGCAAAAATTGTGACGGTTTTTGAACACGCTGTAGTCTGCAGTCCTAATTGAATTGCAAAATCGCTATATAGTTGCACTGCTATGCATACGTGCCTATGTGTGTAATTTTTTAAAGCCTCACTCACAGGACTAAAAACTTGCCGCGTGGGATTTTCATTCCACATCTCCATCCGGTTTTGAAAAAATCTTTTGCAGTTTAGTTTTTGTATTGATAATGATATTGGTTTGACTCACTCTCCTCTGAGGACTGAGGATGAGCTTCTTCTCTCTAACCTACATCATGCCCCTGCATAAAGTTACCATGTACCCAAAGCACTGTGCTGATTTGATACTAACATTAACTAGGGAGAGCTTCTCGAAGCATTACAACTATAAAAAATCAGCGAATCGAAACGGCACACTTACAACATTATAAAAATTGGCATTGGTATCGGTATCGGTATCGGCATCGGTATCGGCATCGTTATCGGTATCTTTATGTACAAAATGCTTCCACACCATACTACAGTATAGAATCTAAATTTTTTTTCACAAAGCGATTAAAAATCCTTTTTTTTTCTGTCACTACCACGACCACGACCACATCCACACTAGACCGAGACCAAGACCCGACGCCGCCTACAATAATATTAACATTAACTATAGAACTGCATTTAAAATTATCGGCAGCAGGCTTGGTCTTATTTTTTACAATTATGTAGAGTATAGTCTCTGCTGTATATATAGTGTTACGTCACGTGGAAAATCAGATGGAGGCTCGAGGCAAATCCACCTTCTTAAGTACATAAATAAATAAACCCACGCCAACATACTTAACACCAACGCGAAGCCAACCAAAACCAACTGTGCAGTGTTATCTTCGTAGTCATTATAATAATCACGAACAAATTAGATAGCACCATTAAGATGAAGACACGCCTAGGAAAACGTGTGCATTATTACGTAATTACATTTATAAATAAATAATCAATAACAGAATTGTCAAATGTTATGATTTCAATTTTTGTCAGTTTTATTTTGTTTACTCATATTTTTTGAAATTCATTCCCCTTGTTTTCAAATATTTAATACACAGATATAGTCATATATTTACGTCAGCCGCTGTCAAAGTCGAACGTCACTAGTATGCAGTATAAAAATCACAATAATATTTTGAGCAGTTTATAGTTCACTGCTAAACAAATAAAGGAAAATATCTGTAGTGAACTCAGCAGCTACATTCTAATAAAATAAAACCAATACCAACCAAATACTAAATACAGATACAGATATACTGACAAATGTAAATGTAGACGAAGTGAATTTAAATTCTTCTCAATTCCATTTCCCATCAACTTTTGTGAGTTTTCAAGCTCTGACTTTGACATGTGAAAAATTATCATTCTGATTGACATTATCTCATCAACTAAATAGTAAGTCAGAATAATAAACCAAGAAGAAATACGTTCTTCATCCGTCCACTTAAAAGAGTTTAGTAGGGTGAGTGGTAGAGCTTCTGCCTCCTCACAACACACACGACAGCCCGGACTTGAAGCCGCCCACTCCATAACAATAACAATTCAGATAATATATATAAATTTAATGGAGCGTGCATTATTATATATTCACACTTGTATTTTATAGAGAATATAAATATAGTAGGTAGTACATCTCTCACTTATTTAATTTCATATCAGTATTAGGTACATATAGCTGGCATTGGTATTGGCGTGGATAGTTAACAGCTCTGCTCTATGGTACGAATACAAACATACTAATCTGTAAGCGGACACCACATAACATCAAACTCTATTTAATATGTTATCTTTATTGAGTTTTCAACTCCCTATTTCCATTTCCATATTATTCTAGAAGTAGAAGTCAAAATCAGAAGAAAGAAAAAAAAAGCAGAATTCAAGACTCGAGAGACTTGGACTTCTCAAGACAGGACTCAAGACGCACCGCGCCCTCCGTCGAAAAAAAAACATTATAAAATCAAATTATATTCATTATTCATTATTTGCTACGTTAAATAAAAGTAGTAATAAGAATCTAAGAATTGTGAGTTCTATCAGTAAATCATATTTGTTCTTGTATTACTAAGGCAGAAAACAGTGCAGTATCATAATATGCATTTGCGCTAATAAAAGTCGTACATAAACAGCTCATTTAAATATAAACCTATGATTTACCTCCATAATAATTATACAATTGTCCTCATTCAAATTTATTATGTCTTTATTAAACTATTGAAACATGACTTATTACATATGCTGCTAGCCCAATGATATCAATAACCATTACATTGCAACGCAATACACTCTACCTACATATAAAATGTATGCACACCCCTTTCATGTATATTTAATATAAATCTTCTGTGCATAATTAACATGTGTATTTACACACAAAGCCTGCTTTGAATTAAAAGCTCTGTCTATAAAAAGCACCTTCGGAGTTTTGAATTTGACATGTGTGACTATCGATTATTTCCAATGCATTATCGCTATTTGTAAATTACGATCATAATTACTCTAATTTCTTATATGAGCTAGAGCTATGTGGATTCATAACGTCATGTATTTATTTGTAAGATTTGAATTACTTACCTATATAAAAAAAACCTGCTGCTTCTATTTCTAAAAGTAATTTTTATGAGTCACACATCTTACGCAGCAAACAAAGAGATTATATGATAAATACTGAGACTCAAATAAATTCAAATGACAGCAACAATATAACAAAAATGTGCAGGTACTCTGCGTTTGGCCAGCGGTATATAAAACAGATTTATTTTAAAATGGTGACCACGGAAAACCAGGAAAAGCGTTTCATATGCTCTCACGAAATCTTACATTATAATATATCATCTGTGAAGAATCAAAATGACCCATATCCAATTTCAACTAGAATCAAAGTGAGCCATGTCCAAAAACACTAAATTATGGTGATAATTATGGGATGCGTAGAATAGTAATTAAGAGGTTTTTAAAAGCGCAAAATGTTCTATTTATATGTTTTTGAAAAGTGCATACTGTTCGATTTACATGTTTTGAAAAATGTAAAATATTTTATTGACATGTCTTTTAAAATAGTAAAATGTTCAATTTACATGTTTTTTAAAAGTGTAAAATGTTCCATTTGCATGTTTTTTAAAAGTGTAAAATGCTCTATTTACAAGCTTTCAATATTATGTATTTTCATGAGTTTAATAGATAGTGAATTTTGTTATTAGCTCAAAATGGATATGGGACATTTTGGTTTTTCACAGACGATATAGTTGCGTCCATTGATTTTGTGACATTATGCAGAATAGTTCCATGCCTTACTTTATGAAATACGGGAGCCGAATTTATCATTCTAAATTAACTGCATCAAAAATTAATGCCTAGGTAATTACTAATTAGCGACATGAAATTTATGATGCTGATAAAGTTCGTATGTAGTGTCTATTTTTGTAACTGAATATTGTATATTCACATTCACCCAAATTTAATTTGGATTGCAATTGCAAACAGGGAGGAGATTGTGAGTACGTCTATATACGAACATCATGTGTCACTTCTTACGGAACTACATATTACAGATTCCTTAAAACTGCCACCACAAAATAAACATATAATTAAATACATGTAATGAATTTGTCTTGGGGAAATTTTATTACTTAAATCCATAAACCATGGGCTGAACTACTGAAGTTTTGGAGAGTACCTTGCAGCTTCTTTAAGCTCAGTTGTATACCTTCCTAGGTACATTCATACCAGACCAGGAAAAGGACCAGTATAAGTTTCATACGTACGCAGTGAGAAACTTTGACTCTGGCGGAGTATTATTACATCGATGAACAGTGAATAAACATAATGAATCATGAGGAACGTTTCAAGAATGACTTGTCACAATTTAACTACACTAAATTAGAATAGACAGACAGTTTCTCTGTGGCAATGCTTCTCTTTTCGTCTTTCGTGTTGATCTCATCCTCAGCCATCAGAGCACTCGCACTGAGAGCGGCTGAACGCTATACGAGAACAAGAACGAAAAGGATACCCAGTACTACAGTATACTTACAGAGTACATCTGAACGGGAGAAGAGAATTTCAAAGTGTTTTCCCTGGACTAGAGCCAGAAGTGAAGAAACAGCAGGGTAGCCCTGCCTCGGCAAGAGACAGATAGACTGACAAGCACACAAGGAAGGACTGTACTTTCCAGTCTTTCTGCACACTGACGATGAGTCCCATCAAAATCCTTTAGATTTATACATTTAAATTTTCTACTTTAAAATTAAACGTGGAGAGAGAACTCCACATTTCCATTCGTGTACGTGTATCCTCATTCCACATCCACTTCGACATCTCCAATTCACCGTATAGACACAAAAACGAAGAGTAGCTGTCTGTACGCGCTCCACCAAGTGCATGTAGTGCATAATTATAAGCAAATACTGATAAAGTAGACTAATTCTTATCGTGTGTAGGTGCATAATATAATAGATGAGGTTATATAATGCAGAAGTTCAGAGTACAGCAGAGATATCCACTTTTCACACAGACCATGTAATGAAATAATATTTAAGCAAAAGCAATATATCGTCTGTGAAGAATCAAAATGACCCATTTCCAATTTATGGTAGAATTAAAATGAGCTATGTCGAAAAAAATACAGTAAATAAGATAAATATACTTACATTGCTAATCACGAGTTTCTAAAATGAGCAAATTGCTCTATTTACATGTTTTTAAAAAGGTCAAAATGTTTTATTTATATGTTTTTTAAAAGTTTAAAATGTACTTTTTACATATTTTGGAAAAGGGTAAAATGTTATGTTCTATTTACATGTTTTTGAAAATTGTAAAATGCTCTATTTACATGTTTTTGAAAAGTGTAAAATGTCCTATTTAGATGTTTTTCAAAAGTGCAAAATATTGTAGTTACATGTTTTTTGAAAAGTGCAAAATATTCTACATACTTATTTTTTTCAAAATGCACAAGGTTCTATTTACATGCTTTCATGAACAAGTTATTTTAATTTTGTCTGAAGATATTGCATTTAGTTGAAACTTAAAATGAATATGGATCATTTTGGTTCTTCACCGACGATATATAGCATAGCTATCAGTATGCATCGAAAGTTTTTGTGTGTCTACGTAATGCAATTAATAAATTGATAATCACATGTTTAGAAATACTAAAAATATGAAAAGTACTCATTTCAGGAAATTGAAAGATTGCCCTTTAAAATAGAACATTTTTGTTTTAAAAATTCAAAAAAGTGCATTTCCAAATGCAAAACATGCCATTTTATGGATTAGGTACAGTACGGTACAGATAAGTATGAAGGTCAACGTTTAACGCAAACCATTACAATAATTTTGGGAAAAAAGTTTTCTTTAGAATTTAAAAACTTTCTGTCCAAAACATTAGAAGATTAATTAAAAGGAAATCCAGAATGACGACGATGAGATGAATTTGAATGCAACGCGAAGGAGAAATATTTTCTTGTAGATAATGTAATCCATCAAAATTTACGATTACGAATTACGACATGATATGAGGAACGTCATCGCGAAAGTAAAATGAGATATGGTATAGTATGTATAGGAGAATACGAATTGCATTTGAAATTCTGCTCTGGTTCCTCGCTTATATTATGGTGTGTGTGGTGTGGTGTACAGCTCACCGCTCCACATCCAGATGCGGACGAAAAGTGAGGGATCTGAAGTTCTCCATCACCATTTCATTGATCTTATGGGTTTGAAATTTTTTTTCACCGAAGGAGCATCTCACTCACTGTGTGAAGTATGAAGTCTGAAGGAAAATGAAGTTCCATATAGCTTTCCCATCATCCTCAAATTGAAGTTGTTCCTCAACTTATACTACTACGCTTAAGAATGTTAACTGTTAACATTTTGAGAGAAGGAGGTAAAAACCAAGTACTACTGCATTATGATCTGCCAAAATAAACTTTGTGGAAATTTGGAAGCGCTCTCGCTCGCTCCCTCCACTCAACTCCCTACTCACATGACGTGAGGTTAATATATTGGATATATAGGAGATACACAGAGCACAGGTTAATATCTTTTGATAGGTATTACACACTAATACTCAATATCTTTAAAGTGACTTTTCAAACATCAACTCAAACTCTCACATGCTCCTTTGAAGTGTAAGGTGTAAACTGCAAAGTGTAAACAGCGCATTCAACCTCAGCTCTATGCTAATATAACACTGTACTAAACTAGCTAGTGCTAATAATTCCAATACCACCAATATGTTAGGTCAGAAATTTTCTTTCGAATACTTTATTTATTATTATAATATTATACCAAGTTTTCTTAAATACAATATATACAAATAAATGTTTCTGCCCACAAAATTTAATTAAATTAGCAATCCACCTGGAATCCCAATCACGACATTAAGCAAGAGGAACTGTACAGATAAGAACAATGGATATTAACTTAAAATTACAATATATAATTAAATATTAAAATCACAGACACTGCGGGACCGTGGGAGAAAACTTTAAACAACTACGTGATTTCTGAATTTTGTAAAAATACACAGAAAATTCTTTGTAGTTTCTTATGTATACACATTTAGGTACGAAAGTTGAACAAATTTAAATCCTTCGCTAGTAACTATATGAGTGACGTCATTTTAAAAATATCTATTTTCAACGTGGTAATTTGAATTGATTACAGTCAACGAACGTACTCACAACACTACTATTGTATTACCTCATAATAAAATTGTTACATTCTTCTTCTAATTTTATTTTGTACGTAGTATGGGTAGGAAAGTTTTCATGACGAGATTTTCCAACATTCTAAGTAACAAACACTTGTTTATACAGATACAAAATATACAATTATAAACTCGCCAACCGGAACCGGTTCTGCAAAGACTAAGCTAAGGTAGGTATAGGTATTTTGCATTTAATTTCCTAAATTTAAATACAAAGTAGGTAATTAAAGATTCCCACATTCAGCCATTAAGTTAGATGGCAATTTTTTTTAAAGAATGTAATCGTAACAGTGCAATTAGCTAGCGTGTTTCGCACAGTCTTTTGGGAGATAAATGTAAAGGTAAATACTACTCATAGTTTTACATTAATCGTCTTTGACATATGGAAACTAATGCAAATCTATCATAACCATTCCATATAAATGTAATAATACGGATAAGTATATAATAGCGGCATCCCAATTAAAGCTTTGTCTATACAGTTTACATACAATATGTAGCCCACGATTGGGTCTCTTTCATTAATTACTAATCGTAAGTATTAATCCTCTGCTAGATTCCCCATTGTTACAATTCAGCTTCCACTCTATAAATCTCATTAAATTAGGTAAATTACTTCTTGAAAAAATTCAATAGCAAACAAAGCAGTAGGTAGGATCCACTACTTACTTTGCTGTACTTACATTTGCTGGAGAGACAAAGACTGGACTATGGAAGTGGCCACAATAATAAAATAATAATAGTAATAGCACAGACACGGTCCTCGTATTTCTGTAGGCATATAGTTTTTGTCTCTAAATAATCCATCTACCTAAATTCTTTTTTTTTATTGATATGGCTTGGCTTATTGGCTGGGCTTGTTAATAGCTTATGGACAATAGATTCCTCATTAAATCAAATTTAATTAACCGACGGAGTATAAGGAGCGTCAAGAGTTATTTTTCTCTGAAGGCTTCAATTCAAAAATTCAAACTCGATCTCAAGTTCCGAGTCGATCAAGTCGTACGTAAAGGAGAGAGACAGCTTCAAAAAGAAATCCTCTAGGAGAGGAGACGAAAACAATAGGCCATACTAATAACAATAAGGCAAGACAAAACACTACAAATCTGAGATACTTGAGACTACCTGTGCATACATACACAATCTGTATTGACTATTTTATTCTCCATTCACCCTCGGCA
Organism: Dicyrtomina minuta; assembly: GCA_949802685.1. NCBI lineage: Eukaryota > Metazoa > Arthropoda > Collembola > Symphypleona > Dicyrtomidae > Dicyrtomina > Dicyrtomina minuta. Next base: position 43,401,874 of record OX461808.1, on the reverse strand, counting down.
CTACCTGTACCTTCTATGTATACAGATATGAGCCTACCTACCTGTTTACCTATAGATACACAGACACCTTAAATAATCACAATCAGTAGTAATCAACATCAACCTTCAACTTCATCTTGAGACTTGAGACACCTCAGCTGGTGCTTGTCTTTTTTTTTAAATCAAAGGCAAGTACACTGAGGTGTCTCTTTATACGTCTCTTGTATATCCATATATACGCTTTGATTTTCTATTTTTATATAGAAAAGGTTAGTATATATTTGTAATTATAATAATTATGTAAATCATAAATAATATAATGAATATATTTATAAATAAATCCAGCTCCAGCCGAAGTGCGTTGGGAAATACCGAAGAAGCACAGGAGCCCATCATTAAAGCATCACACAATAACTCAATGTTATGCTGAGGCATATCTGTGTACAAAGGCAGACTGCAGACAGCCGGTCGTCTATAATATGTATTCTATAAACGGTTCACTTTCAAAGTTTCAATCTTATGCTCCATTACTCAACAAGAATAATTTTTAATTGCACACTATTTACAATAAACTGTGCATGTTTAAACGTTAAGATATGTCTTTCCTTTGGTGCTGTGTACTACTGTGTCTGTGTGGCTGTACTGTTGCCAGTGCAGTAAAAACAAAAATGTACTAAAAATATCAGTTGGAGTTTGCTACTGACGAAAAGACACAAGATATAGACTTAAAGATAATTATATTTCTATGTACAGGGACAGGGAAGCATGGAGAATTGAATTTCATGCATTTCGTATATCCATTTCATTTTAATGTAAGTAGGTACTACGTATATTATAATTTCAATGCACCTACCTACCTACATAATTATTTCACGAGTCAAAACAATATTATAACTTAAAATAAATGCCTGTATAAGACTTTAATCAAAATCAAACAGTAGCTCAATTTCTAATTACCAGTATTACGATATGGTAAAACAGAATACCGGGCATAATATGGGACCTTAGTACAGTCAGACTTTCTATATTACAAATAAATAGTCCTAAATTAATAGTCTTACATTTAGCGTGTAGTAGACAATAGCATTATAGGATTTAATATTATAAAATATAAGTGGTAGTTCTAAGCATACGTAATAGAGAGGGAAGTGGGAGCAAACAATAGAATAATATAATAATGCGAATGGTCAGTGGAGAAAATTGTGACGGCAGTCAAAAGTGACAGCCTCGCTAAAGGGAAGCCACACCTTCCTAACCTCGGTCAATGCAGACATTCCCACCATAAAATTTAACAGGCTATCCACAATACCTCTGATAGAACAAATCAGATGAAGTCTTGAGTATAGTTAGCAATGATTATAATATATGTGGTAGTCCAGAAGAAGTTTAGTCCTTTGGCCCAAAGGACTAGTCCAGAAGCCCAGGATTCTTCTGGACTAGTCCACAAGGGTAGTCCAGAGGCTTCCGCGGCCTGTGGACTGGCCAGTCCAGAAGCCGATGCAACGATATAGAATGCATCATTTTAGTACATGTGAAATGTGTGAATGTGCTCATTAAATGCAATAAGATACAATTACCTATATTAGATTTTAGATGCAATGTAAATGAATTTCAAACGTAGATTCCATACGTATCGTCAGGTATTAGTATTAGGTTAATATTTGTATACCCCTATGCATTAAATACTAAGTAATGCTTACAAAAAATAACTTTTAAAATCTAATCGCTGGGGATAGTTTTGTGGATGAGGATGTCGTTGGGGCAGCTGAGAAGTCAATACTTTGTCCCATCTATTATCTTGGCGTATAGCATCAAGCCTGTTGTACGTGGGCAGTAGAACTCAACCTTCCTTTCGCATTAAATGTGATTCAAATTTTGGAACAAAAGTTAACGGTTAGGCTTAGTGCTACGTGCGACGATAATAAATCACTATCTTGTCTTCACGAAAATTCGGGTATGTGACTAAAGATTTCAAATAAATAAGAGTGCGGGATGTTAGCGTGTTGACGAAAGAGTGGAGTTACATAATAGTGAGGGATTTTTAGCGTGTGGAAGAATGAGTGCAGATTTATAAGAGTGCAAGATGTTAGCGTGTGGACACCAGAGTGCACGACTAAAGCAGGCGTGCTTGGGTGAGCGGCTAGAACAGCAGTCTTGAACAAAATTTCCATTCTCATCCCTGGCTTCAATCCTCGGCCACTGCTAATCGTATACGCGTATTACGCCTCTGGATGGTTGATTGAAATTTGAAATCCTATCTCTTTCGGTGGTCCTTAGTGAGTGCTACTTACTGCAGGGGCCTAGGAAATGGGACTCCTTTATTGTGGAGGGGACGGGATAGGGATAGGTGAAAGGGTAATATGACCGAGACAAACTAATGTGGTAGCCTCCTAATCTCCTCACTCACAGTGACTGGTTGACTCTAGTTGTATGAACTTCGATTAAATCGAAATAATGAATATTTAATATATTACATATGGCAAAAGAGTGTGTAACAATGTAAATATTTAACTACTTTTGATTTGCTGGAGAAATTTCGCCACACATATAGTTTTATAAGCATATCTCAAGTTGCATTAAAACCGCAATAATTTCACTAAATTCAAGATTGTATGATCCAACTTGAATCAGATTATCAACTAACGTAATAATGTATTTTATATTGTCTGAATGGCAACTCAGGATAAAACTCAGAGTCTCAGCTTAAATGAAGGCTTTCTATGGTGTAACTATACTTATTATTAACATATTGTTTAAATTATGGTTTCTACGGGCAAGTAATTACAGTTTTCAACTCCTGTATCGCGCACTCTTTTGTCGTGCACTCTTTGGTTCACACCTTTTAGTCTACACTCTAATGTCCCACGTTCTTGTGTATATGAACTCCAAAATGTGTACTCTGGTGTCTGCCCGTAATCTTTAGGACGATAACTGCAGATTCACCTCAACGACTCCAGCGTTGCACTGCAGGTTAAGTCGTTAAGTACACTTCCCAGGGTCCGCACCAATAATTTACGTTGTAGAAATATAAGGCACGTGCTTGTGGATTTTTTTCGTAATTGATAAACCCCGTTAAGCTTTGATATGTCAATTTAATGATTTCACTAGGATCTTTTACGTCATGTATTTTAAGTCCCACAATATTCCACTCATTTTTAATGACTCAATTCTTATTGTAGTAACACCTGCTACTTGTCAGAGTGTGAGCTATGCCAAAAAATATGTATAACGTAAATCAGAGATATCACATACGAGTTGTAATCTGTCTTATCGTTAGTTATGAAAAGCAACGTACATCAAACCTTGCCATTATTTCGTTTATTAGCTCGTGTCCATAAACTAAGGAATCGTGCTGGATGCTATTTTGCTACTAAGTACTACCTGCATTAGTTTCACCCAATAATAATACCTTACTATACGTATGGAATCTACATTTAAAATAGTTGAATTACATCTAAAATCTAATATAGGTAATTGTATCTTATTGCATTTAATGAGCACATTCACACATTCCACATGTACTAAAATGATGCATTCTATATCGTTGCATCGGCTTCTGGACTGGCCAGTCCACAGGCCGCGGAAGCCTCTGGACTACCCTTGTGGACTAGTCCAGAAGAATCCTGGGCTTCTGGACTAGTCCTTTGGGCCAAAGGACTAAACTTCTTCTGGACTACCACATATATATATATTATATATATACGGGGAAGACACAAACACACACTTGGATTTGGATTATGAATTCATTAACATTTCCAATTACATCATCCGAATTTGAGCTTTACGTAGAAGGAAAGATTTAGATACAAGATAAAATAAAAACTAAAACCAGAACCAGAACCAGAACCAGTGAGTGAGCGCGATTCACGAGCTAAAGTAAACAAACAAAATTAAGCACAGGAACTATGTATACTGCAAACATATCATACTGTACGTACAAAATATGTGCAATATATTTTGCAATTAGGATAGCACTGCTATAGATATGCACATGACGTTTTCCTGAATATATCCTACATGCAGCCAATGACATGTATATATAGTCAATGATTTATACATCATTTTCCAATGTAGATTTTTATTCTCAGAATTTCCCTATGCCTATACAGTTTCATACTTACAGTCAGTTGTTTCTTTTAATAATATCTGAGAAAATATGAAAAAAATGTTTCCAGGCAATAGGCAATAATCCCATCCCATCCCAATATATGTGTGTACTAATGCAACGAGAAATCAATGAACAATTGTACAATACAAAATACAATTCTGTGAAGTAAGTCAAAGTCAAAGCTCTAAAAAAGATGAAGATGAAGCTGACTAACTGACACAGATCAAGATAACTAATTACTCCTCACATCTGCATCCAATACCCTATGATAAATGATCAATCACAAATCACCTGACACCTTCCAATCTCAATGATGCGGAATATCCAAAGGAGGCACGTAACTTGTGTGTATCACCTCCAGAATCTTCTCATTCTCACAAACCTTCACCTTTCAACCTGTTGCATTATTATTGCCATTTCTATATTATATTCTACAAAAAACATTTTACTTAATTTTTTTTTACAATTTCACATTTCACATGCTCTTTCGCAATCACAATGTAATCTTCGTCATATTTCTAAATCAAAGTCAAAACTCACTACTACTACTAACTACACTCACACCTATATAGACCAAACCACAGAAGCTACATATATCTACACCCACGGCATGGGCATAACATAACTATGAACTATAGACAATTCCCCTATATAAGCATGTACTCATAATATAACTTTTTTTACATTACATTTTATATTCAAGAGCGAGAATCATAAGACATTCGAATTCGACTCGCTTACTCCTTTTTTTCTTGCGATATATTTTATAGTGAAAAGCTTAAAGACGTAAAGTAATCGTAATAAAGCCATCGCACATAGTGTATTGGACATCATCTCATTGTTAGTCGTCGTTCTTGTTCTTGTTAGTAATGGTAATGGTAATGGTAATGGTTAATGGTCAATGCACAACTTGAATAGTTGAATATACAAATGCACTGCACAGTACATTTATGTACTATCATAAACGAGCCGTACCATATCCCTATCCTTAAACCAATGCCAATCTAGTTCTTTCCAAAGACAATACAATCCGTATGCAATATGCATGTTCAGGACGAAAACTCGAATTCGAATTCGAATTCAGATAGACAATAAATCCAAGAAGGAAGAAATTCATTATTACAATTACTAGTACCCTCACACACATCCGTCGTGATTAAGTCATGAACATAAAACTATTAAATTTAAATGTAGTTATAAATTATTCGTCATACGTGATTGTCTTTTCTACACTGCTGTATGGCTCAATGTTCCAACTTTGTGATTGTTTCCACTACATCATCAAGTGTGTAGTTTAGTCTGTAATCTCGTTCTTATTTATTGGAGAAAGGGACGAGTCGAAAGGGATAAGTATGCAGTTTGTATGGGGGATGGACAATGGACATGCATGGACCAGTACCAGTACCAGTACCAGGATCAGGACGATGATATTATGATAATTAGTATGATGATTATGATTGCAAGATACGATCAAGGCTTTTGACCATGACCAGGACTACAGTAGCACTATAGCGTGATTTCTAGTCCATCCAGTACTGACGCAATAATATAGCAATATTAATTGCAATTTGGAATTTTGAAATAGGTATATTTGTATTTGTGATTTGCAGGAATAAAATTCAAACAGTTCACGTCGAATTCAATGGTCTGAGAAAATGCAAATAGCACCTCCAATAAAACCGACTACCGCCAAACTGTCTAGAATTTTCAATTGCAATTGCATGCACTGTGTGATAGTACCTTGACTAGGTAAGTTTAGTTGTGAAATTAATAGCATGGTATATGCGCGAACACGGGAGGCATTTAGCTACAATGTACTAAACTAAAAGTAGATTTTTACTATCGTCGTCGGCAAAGCACTGACTTTGAGTAGATAAAAAGAAAAAACTAATTTGTATAGCTTCTCAAGTTTTTTTTTAATAGTGTCTTTTAAAAAAATGCAAATCCAAGAAGCTACCCAAGAACTTTTAAAATTTACATTATTGCCTATATTATATGCAATACAGCATTATTTTATTTTTTTTCCTTATTGCATTCGCAATTATCAACATCAATAATGTACAGATATTGTTGTAGTGGACATACTATAAAAAAAAGCAAACTTGCAAAGACAACTTTTTTTAGTCACTTTGTAGTTTACAAAAACTATTCCCTTCAGATATCCTTAACTACACATGTATGCAATATAATTGAATGTGCGGAGTTACAAAGGTTTACAAAGGTATATAGTACCATTAGTTAATAGCAATATAATATCATATGAAACTTGTACTTCAGCGACAACGTTTAAATTCACATTCAAAGTCTTACAACGATATTTGATACAACATAAAAAAAGGGTATGCATTTCTACATGCATACATCACATGTAAGTACCTAATTACATAGAGTTACATATGTATAAGTATTTCATATACTACTGTAAAATATCTCTCTGTACAGCACCATTTGTAAGCGAGTCGTACTACTACTACTTGCTTTCAATGATTGGAGGAGGCAAGTATTAATAAAGCTGTCAAGATTACTGTGGTATGAGCATAATTGTTAAATAAAAAACGAAGGGCTTGACATGAACATGAATTTTAAATTGAAAAAATGCCGTTGTTTCTCTCTCTTGTGGCAGAGCAACTGTTTTTGTTGATGTTGTTGTCGTTGTCTTTCGTGCTGTGCTCAATGCTCAACTCGAGTGTAATGGTGACGACGGCAGTGCGGTGGGTGACTTACTTTGTTTTTCCTAATATTTTTTTGGGGGGATTAATAGTTAAAAATTTAAAAATGAAATTATAGTAAAAGGGTGACAGGGATTTTTCTGCAAAGTCCATGTCATTGTACACAGCAATTTTAGGAAGAATTGCATCCCACAAAAATTACACGCCAACACAATTGGAACCAGAGAAGGTAGTCCTAGTCAGTCAGAAGTATATAATCTTTGAACTTGTAAAACTTTTAATTTATTCTAATAATAATTCCGTGCTTAAATCAGTCACATGGGATTTACTTGACATCTCAATTTTTGAAAAACTTTTTATAATGAGGCATTATTAACATTTTGTTGAGGCAAAGTGAGACGGATGCCAAAATGAAAACAATACCATTATATTATGCTTCTGCCAGACTTTATTAAGCCAGGCCAGACCAGACCAGACCAGGCCAGATCACCATCTTTTAGTACAGAACCAACTTCGAGTCGACGTCTACCCTCTCTCTTCAATCGTAATCGTTTTCGTAATCCTAGAAAAGGCAAGACAAGACAAGCCATTGCCCTTATACACACTCCGTCATTGAAAATTGATTAGACTTATCACAAATTTGAATTTCAACTCCCAACGAAAGACGAAAATCAATGCAAACGACGAAGATGAAGACGGCGCGATGATGGCAAGGGAAACGGGAAGAGCAAGACCAACAACCAACAAGACAGCAGTCGAATACAAAATAGAACAAAGACTTCTATTAAAATTAATGGAATCATTATATATTTTCGTACATAACATTATCATGCCAAATCAATACTCTCTGGGGTCATATTGTCATTTCAGCCGCCGTTCCCCCCATCAATGAAGCTCAATAGAAATGTAAACTTTCTTGAGAGAGAGAGAGAGAGAGAGAGAGAGAGAGAGAGAGAGAGAGAGAGAGAGAGAGAGAGAGAGAGAGAGTTCAAAATTCTCAATTGACTCACTTCAATTGACGCCCAAGTTTTCAAAAGGTTATCCCAGTCGAATGCAAATGCTATATAGTACACAAATATATTAAGTCACATACTATACCATTGGCATTTTACACTAAATTCCGTTTTCTAAGCTAATCAGTGCTGACTGTACGCTCAAACTCAGACGGTTGCACTACCATTAAGATTAGAAGGAACATTTTCTAAGCGAGGAAATACAGTACATAACTTATGTGTACGTATGCAATTTGAACAGACATCGTAATGCAAATTAATTTTTCTAGGATTTTATTCACCATAATAATATTATGTAAAAAAAACAAATTAATTTATTTAAATAGATCCAAAAACAATAATTGATAATTACAACACGCCACGGACCATACGACCATACAGAGAGTGCACAGAGAGTGCAGTGCAGTAACTTAATTTATAAAACCATAACCACAACAAATTATCAAGCACATAAGTAAATACATAATATCCTGGCATCGGCCCCACATTAAAATTTTTTACAGTCACAGTTGCAGTTCCAATACATAAAACAATGTTACATACCTCAAGGAAAATTGACACGCATGAAATTGCAAAGAATGAAATGAATGCTTTCATCCAGAATCCGAATTCTAATTAATTTAATTTTCAGCAGCGTATAGTGTGTTTTATAAATTACAACTTGAACCACCACAAAAATTTACATGAATCTCGGTTTACAACAAGTAAGTAACTTCATTCACAACATATTCTAGTAAAATTATTACCGCACTATGTGATGGTTATAGTGAGGCAAGTAAATTCCCAGCCCCATTCCTGCGAGTAATACAACGGAATGAATTTTTGCTTCGCTCAAAATTTTGAACCGAAATTACCAGGACTAAGGATAACGGCAAACAGGCGAATAAAATAAAACTTAGGTTATTTATTACCCTTTAAAATATAAAACCCACCACTGTTTTGTGTGTAACAGCTTTGTAAAAAGTCATACATTATTTAAACTTTAGAGTAGTCCACAGTACGAGTAACATCACCTGAATCATGAATTTAATACCCAGACCAATTTAAAAAAAAATGTCATTGTGAATCACCATTACTACCATCACCACCACCTGTTATTCCTAATCCAAAATCCCTAAAGCAATACCATGAAAAATGTAACGTGACAGAAAAATGGAAACAATCAAAATATAGTGACTCAAAGCTCAGTTCAATGTCAGTTCCGTACAGTCACAGTCAGAGCCAAAGAGTGATACATCTTTCTACCCATCTATACCTGACTAGTGAGTAGGTACTTATAATTATATACCTAATTGACGGTGTTGATGATATGACTATATAGCCATGTAATACAAAACTATGCCTGCCCGAAGACACTCGTCATCAGTTGTATCACAAGTATCAGGACTGAAGGAACAAATCCACACACAATCAAAGGCAAATGAAAAATCCCTGATTCTAACTCCACGGCTACATCCACACATACACACACATACGCAATCCACCGACAGCAGTGTTCCGTTCCATACAATTTTTACAGTCGAGAACGTAACGTAACGATTTATAAGAAAAGAAAAGAACGCTGGGCTTTCTGAACGTTGAACGTGGACATGACAATGTGTAAGCAATTACGTCATATCTGTCTCTTGCTAATGGTCCAAATTTTCTTCAAGTTATATAGCTCTAAGAATCAGAGTCTATCATTATAGAATATTATCTTTAGTTGTGTATAGTTATGTACTGACGAGGACGACTGACCCTCCTCCTAAATCCAAGAAAAGGATGTATCATTATCCCATCATTATCCTTTACTTTTGATCATTTCAAATCTTCAATTCAAATTCAAGAATAATTCCAAACGAATCACACAATAATTTATTATACACCGTATACAGTATTTCTCTCGGTTACAGTCTGCTGTACTATCACAAAATGAAATTTGAATTTGCAGTGTGTAGCCCAGCTAGCGTTACACGTACGACTTGGGGAATATTATATGCAGGACACGAAGGAAGCATAATACTAATATTATATAAGAAGTCCTAACTGCTTGATGGTATATCTCAAACTATATGTATATTCTCGGTCTCAGCCTCGAGTTACTCCCTTAAATTCATGCTATTATGGACTGGAAATGTAAGCTTAATTCCATACATATTTTAGAGCTGAACATGGTGAGCATGAGTATATACCTTGGGCATGTTTAAACATCATATGCTATTTATTCTGTGAATAAGTTGAGGTTTCTTAATTCTTGACTGTTACTATCATGTACTAGGTTCATATTGTATTAAATACAATGCTATCCGAATCCAAATCGACATCATAATCAAGTATGAATCTACTACCATCCACCTGTATTTGCTAATTATACCTTGCATACCTTTACCCACGTTCGTAACTTCACTTCCATATGAATTTCCATAGCAATCCCAATAATACTATATATTGCCAGCAACTTCTTCAGCACCAGAACTTACACACGCAATAAGTTTCTTTCGCTTCGGCTTACTAATTTAGTTTGGTGTCCGGTCTCAGGTGCAGAGTTTTCACGTACAAATTTAAATTTAAAACTGAAATGATCAAAGGATAAGGTCCTAGGTATTTTTATTTTTGTACGTTACTGTGTTCAAACCCTATCTGTCTGTTTTTCTATATTCGAATTGGTATTTTAAAAAAGACAACAAAAATATTCCAGCTGGTTTCTATTTACGGATGCTACTTATACCTACCTGGATACGTTATAACTATGCAAATAAATATCATAAGCTAAAATGGAAATAGTATAATAATTATCTGTAGCAGTAACTTTTTTGTGTAGCCTACCCAGGCATTTAGTTTAAAGGTACATATCCGTATAAAGATATTATGCTATATGGTTATGGTATTGAACAAGAAAAAACTAAAACTGATTTGAAAAGATAATACATATACGTACTTGTATCTGTATGTAAAACTATTTGTTATATCCCTAATCATAGTATATTTAGTGAGGCAAACTAATATATAATATGTGTAAACGCCAACGCCGATGGCTACCACCACCACCTTGGCATTGGTTTTGATCTTGGTCTTGGTCTTGGTCTCTGCTTTGGTAAGGTTTTAGTTTTTACATTGGCATTGAGACTTATAAGATCTGAAGATTTGAAGATTGAGACTCAAAATCTTTTCTATCATTTTTCATTCTCTCTCTCTTCCCTGTACATCTCCCTGTCTGTCTGTCCGTCTGTCCTCCCTCCATACTCCATGATTATTGCGTGCGTTAAAATATGATGATGATGATGATTATAATGATATATATGATATATATGATTCATAAGACGTAAGTACAGATATAGCTGGAAGGCAATTAAATCCATAGGAATAATAATAAGCAAATTATAAGTCGAGGTAATAATATCGTGAAGGAAAAGGTACACACACACACTGCATTCATGTAGAAAAATTATAAGAAAATAATGACGACGCAACAACTCACTGTGACACTATAGCAATAAAAATTACAATGACAATACAGAGAGATTAAAAGGATACATTAAAAATTACAGTATTCAACATTCAATATATATTTCGTCACAGAGATCGGTAACTACTATACATATCTGAAAGATAGGTGTTCATGATTTTTAAATAAAATAATTTTAATATCCGTATTAGTATTTTGCAGTCAGAAACGAAGAAAATTGTATAGTGTTTTAAATACTTATTGTCATTGTAAAGAGATTAGTGGCACGACAGTACCATTAGCTACACATTTTAGTAAAATAATAATAAGCAAATATAAATAATACCTATCTACACATGTAAGTAGATATCAATGTCTCACTCTCTCTCTCTATTTCTAATTACCAGAATTACTGGAAATAAAATTTTGAAAATAACTTTTTATTTTTGAAACCAAATTATTTCTTCGTAGTAAAATCATAGCAGCATTAAAAAAGGAAATTCAATACGGAAATGTAATTAAATGCACACTTAATACGCTTATGCTAATGTTTATAATACTCATTGTCAGTGTCAAGTCAAATGTGAACGCAGTGCAGTGCAGTGTGTAGTATGTAGTTCATCACTGAGGCAGGCTTAAGAAAGACACTCACAACTGACATCATATAGCATCAAATAAAGACCAATACCAACTACTACTACATAACATAGTATATAGTAGTAGACAGACTCAACAATCAAAAATGCTCAATTATTGTTAGCATTGAAAAAGTACTCAACCGTATTTACTTATTTGCATAGACAGAGTGACTTTTCCTTGTTCGGCCGCTCTAGAGAGACTTGGTCTGCTCTAAGGGGAAGTAACCTTGATTTTTACCTCAAGGCCACTGGCAAACAAAAAGATCGACTCACTACTTACTTACTTACTCCAAGTCCAAGTACACACAGTGAATACATCTCATTCTCCATTCTCAATGCTCTCCTTCCACATCTGCTATCATCTCTTTCCTCTACAGATCCTCCACACTGCTGTTCGTTCCTCTATTGTCCCCATACAACACACTATACTTTAGCCACGTAACCACCATATGTACAAGGTATCTATATATCAAACATACCAACTATAAGAATGACGTTTCTATGTCTCACTGCTGTCTTATGTTTGAGACGAAAGTCTATATTGATATCGACGTCGACATCGACATCAACGTCCAAAGGGATAATGATAACAATTCCAATTTCTAACAAATTTCATCCTGTACCCTACGTTCCTGTAGAGCTCCAAACTGAAGGTAAAATATTATATAATGTAAAATTATATCTCACTCTCTCTCTCTCTCTCTCTCTCTCTCTATGTAGCATAATGTCAATTTGAACAAAAATAATAATGCATTTATTTTTAGCCTATGTAAATCCTGGATTAAATACAGCAGAGTAATTCATACGTGATTTTGTATATAGTCATAGTTGTACATACAGCCCAAGAAAAAAATTCCACGAAAAATAAATGTGTGCCTCATAACAAGCATTATATGTAGCACACCTTTCCATACAAAAAGGCGAATAATTTATTTTTATTTTGAATCTCCACGAGTCTGTGTCACCGAGTAGGGTGACACAATAACGACCGTCTAGGATTTTGTAAGAGTGGAGATCCGAGAATCCGAGAGGCTTAAACAAAGTAGAGTCAAGTCAGTCACTGCGGTTCTATGAAATCTAAAATAGCACAACCAACTTTGCAACATCACATAGAAATATGTATGTATATTTACAAAAATGAGTTGCTCTCGTCCCAGTCAGTCCCTTGAAAAGAGCTCCTCTCTTCATTATATAAATCACCGCCATGAACCAAAATGAAGTCAGTCAGTCAGTCAGTGGGTGTCGGTGGAGTTGTGTTTCGCCTTCGTTGGAAATTTGTTATAGTGACAGAATATTCGAGGTTAAAGAAGAGGAGATAGAAGGATGTATAAAGTAATTCACACTCTGCTTGGGCATTATGTCATGCAGCGTACTCATATTATTGTGAGCACAGGGACACTGTCTATACTTTTACTTCTACTTCTCTCCCATTAATTCAAATTCGATCCATTTTCTCGGTCTCGGCATCGGCATCGTCAGCGGCCTCGGCCTCACAGTCAGTCCCATCCCCAATGCTGCCATAGTAGCATTGCATTGCGGTTAAACAACGCTTATAATGAACAAACAAAATACGTACCTACACATGGAAGAGACTTTGTAGAAACTACTGCTGATATTAAGCAGAATTCACAGATAATTGCATCCAGCACAGACAGACCTAGACCAGATAGTTTTAGTATAGTTCATTTCATAGATTATTCAGACCGTCCTATCTTTATGTACTGTGATATTCCCTGGAAATCGTTACCAAAATGGCAATGCCGGTTTTGAACGACGAACGGACAAGCCTATATATTCACTCAAGTTGAAATTCAACTAAATAAAGTAGGTAGGTAGGTATAGGTAGGTAAGGTATACCTATACTAAAATGCTAGCCTGCCCGCCAACATCCTACAAGCTGTCATAGTAGAGTAGAGATATGGTCACATACAATATTAGATATCCAGATATGCTGACAATTTACATGTCCCAGAGTAGCATGCATATACCCTGAGACAAAACTAATTGCGGATGAATTCAACGGACACACTGGTATAGATCATTAGCGAGACAGGGAAGGAAAGATAGGGATTCCGAGATGTGAGTGTTAACTACATGTTTAAATTGTCTCTATAAAATTATAAATACATTCAGGTTCAGATATACCTGCCTTCATATATCCATGCACTCAAATCCAAAATTATAACTTCTATTTCAGAATATTTGTATACTATAATGCATATTATTATGTAAATTATTTCAAAAAAGAAAACAATAACACTGCAGCATATACAGTATATTGCATTTGAAATATTATGAATTTATAGAAATAGTTTCAGAGATGTACCTACTTAAATCTAGACCAAACCTAATTATTACAGTTTGGATTTTAGAAATATGAGCATATACATTTATGCGGCGAGAACATTATAAGGACTTTAAGAAACTTAATACCCTGACTACAGGGCCGGATAATACGGAGAGCGCAGGCAGCCCCCGCTGCTTAAAGTTTCAAAAAACGTGTAAATGGAACATTTGCAGTTTTCAAAAATATGTAAACAGAATATTTTGACATTTCAAAAACATGGAAATTAAAATTTTTTGCACATTTCAAAAACATGGAAATTAAAATTTTTTGCACATTTCAAAAACATGGAAATAAAATATTTAACACTTTTTTCAAAACATGTAAATAGAACATTTTGCTTTACTACAGAAAACCATCAATAAAATCAAAATGGTGGTTTTTGTATGGAAACAAATTGCTGCCTCAAACCAATTCCTTCGTCCGGCCCTGCCTGACTACAACATAGTAGATAGAAAATAGAAATGGAGGTGCATAATAATATGCAGATGTAAATCTATGGGCTTTTGTAGACAACTTAGCTATACACATAGATTACGAATTTTACGACAAGAATCGGAGTTCAGCCTGAGGGAACCATAGAATAGCATGGCCAAATGGCTGGATCTGGATCTGGAGACTGAACTGCATGAGACTGGGAAGGGAACGTTAACGTTCTGGATAACATATATATATGCACATACGATGAGCCAAAGTCGAAGTCAAATACTTCATGAAACGCCATGCCATGGAAGTTGGAGCACCATAGGACGAGACCAAGAAAGACCAAGATCAACACAACACATCCCAGCAATAGCAAGAGCCACCACCACCACCATGAGACAAGGGGAAGACCAACTCCAAATCCAAAGCGAAGCCACGTATTTCGAAAGCCGAAGCCGAAACTCTGAAAGTTCCGAACTTTGTATTCCTATGATGTAACATACTACTCAACATTCGTAGTCTCCACACGAAGCGAATAATACCCTATATTCTACAATTCGTCAGAATTTTATGTACGTCGTCCGCACTCTATATCTATTCCAATAAGCTGAGCACATCTCACATCTCCATGTACCTACATTATAGTAGACGCTCGCACCTAATACACTGTATGGAACCTGGAACTTTGAATTTGAACATTCAAAGGACAGATAGACTTGAAATTTCCATGCACACATCATATCAAAAAACATTAAGCCTAACATGGAGAGTTTGGAGCTTGGAACTTGGAAGCATTCACCCACCATGTACTCAGTATTCAGAGTTCCATTCCAATAATAGAATGTAAGCACTGAGACAAAATCTCCAGTAAGTGTGTAAGTTTACCATCTAGCTTTAGCATCAACATCCACGTCCATCGTTTCACACCGCAGCCTCTCTCCATCTCCATCCGTATGAAGATACCACACACGGCACTACTCGTACTGGTACTACTGGTACGGGCACGGGCAAGATTCTATATTATGCATATCATACATTTCATATATCAAGATCCAGATCGACCTGTGCTAGTGGAGACACGCCATCGCTATGATAATAGTAATGGTCCTCCAGACTCCAGATCCAGAAGTCCTATCCTACGACTACGAGCGACAACACTGTCAAATGCAATGCAATGTCTCCTCGTGAACACTTGTGAATATACTCAAGTAACAAGCTAGCAGTAGTATATCCGTACAGTGAGAGTAATTTTCAGTGTCTGCTGGGACTATGGACTCCAAACACGGTACGAAACCAAATAGTACATACATTCCCGTACATGTATAGAGTGCACGTAGTTGAACGGCAAATTGAAGTTCAACAGGACTCGAGCTTAAAACAGAAACGCTCGTCCTGATCCTGGTCCTGGTCCATGGTCATGCAGACGACGACGACGAGGGAAGTTGTTGAATTCAAATTCGAATTCGAATTTCTCTTGTCTTGTCCCATGCACGGCTATCTGTTCTGTCTCACTCGGTATATCCTGTGCTCAATGTAAAGTCTGTATATCCACTATTACAAAATTATTTGTGTGCCCTGCTTATTCTGTGTCTGTAGCTGTAATTCTTTGTATACTGGCAAAATGCTGTGCATGTATTTCTCTTATGTTCAGCTTGGAAGAGAAACTATGTAACTCTCAACTCGTTGAACTCAGAGCACGTCCATGGAGACTAATAAAATAATCCGGTGCAGCAGTGCACTTGCAGCAGCAGTAGGAGCAGCAGCAGCCGTATCAGCAATGTAGATATGACTCTGTGATCTGCTGACTCTCCACAGATCTCTCTCTCCTCTACTCCTCATCGTCTACGTCTACGTCTCCTTCCATAGACTTTGTTACTTACAAACTATTTTACTAGGTCGTAAAATAAAACCAAAAACTTTTCTTCTCTCGCTCTCAAAACTAAGGCAATGGCTATATGGCCCATGGCATTGTCATGTACTGCCAGCCAGGCCCTTTTCTATATGACCCTCTATATGCAATATAATGCAAGGAAGGCGGTGTTGTACGAAAACGAAACTACACAGAACAGATATCAGTAAAAAGAAGTTATATGAGTGTGTATGTATGTTGAAGAATTTACAGCTGTAAGTGCAGCTTCATATCATATCATAAGGTCATGCAATAACGTCAACTTCACATACAATCTATGTATAAATCTTGAATCTAGAATCTAGCTTGTCTATAAAAGTAAAAAAAAACAGGAATAACACTAACACTGAAGCTTAAATATTATTTTATGTAGAATGTTGAATTTTAAAAATGAAAGATATATGTACCTACATCCTATAGTAATTTTGCAGTGTGTCCTGAACCCTGTGCCTTACATATCTATAGAATTCAGGTCACAGGTACATACAACTTACCAGTACCAGTCAGATGAAGTCAACAGAAAGTTTCTTCAAAGACTAACAAACTAGCAGAGCAAATGGAAACGCAAACAAAGAACAAGAATATGAACATCCCATTTTACCTACCAACCCGGCATCAAACAAATAGTGTATTTTCATATGACAATGAAATAAATTCCAGATTCATATTTTATTTTGTTTTCTTTCCCTACTATTACCTGTACCTACTACTTAGGTACTTTGACTTTTTGTTTATTTCTATTTTATTCTATAATATGTGTTGTGTAATGCACTTTTGCATTTTGTTGTTTTTATCTCGTATCTTCGTCGTGTGGCATTATATATGACATGAAATGGCATGACTTATTACATTACTATATCCTTGGCACAGCTAACAGCTGTACAATACACAGTAACTGTACAAAAACAAAGTATACAAAAAAGAAAAAAAAACTTCTTCGCCTATAACCTGGACCTGGCCAGGGTCTGGTTTCTGGTGGGTCTCTGGGAAACTGCGGGAAGACTTCTCATAAAACTGGATGAACTTACCGCAAAGTTGGAAACGAATTGTATAAATAGGGAGAAAACAGAAGAAAAAAATGTAAAAATAATTCTGTCACTGTCACTTTTGTCAGTAGAAATGTCTCACAAAGAAATATGTTTTTATTGTTTTTTCTTACTCAATTTAGATAGAAAAAAACTTCAAAAACTTTTGAAGTACAAGTCCACAATTTGCATACTACGGGTACATATTTAGTTCAAATGAAAAATGTGTAAATATGTAAGATAATAAATATTTGTAGAATCAACAGTGGAAAAATTGCACGGTACATGTAATGTGCATTAAACTCTATGTACCTACCGTATTTCCTCTAATAGTACGCGGGTCTCTAATAGTGCGCGGGCCTCTAATAGTACGCGGGGGGTCAGAGCTCGAATTTGGATAGTACGCGGGTCTCTAATAGTACGCGGGTCTCTCGTAGTACGCGGGGTATGACGTCATACACTTCAAGAACTATTTTTTAGTTTAACTTTTATTCAAGTCAAGTATTCAAGGAATTCATTTACGATGTACCTTTACACTTGTAACTTCGGGTAATCGGCAATAAATCTGATTTTTTAACGTTTTTAATGAAATATTGGAACTGAATTTAGACCTTAATTTTTTGAGTTTGAATAGTACGCGGGTCTCTATTAATGCGCGGGCCTCTAGTAGTACGCGGGGGGTCGGAGCTCGAGTTTCGATAGTACGCGGGGCGTACTATCAGAGGAAATACGGTAGGTAAATTCAGTTTCTTGAAATTTCAAAATGTCAAAATGAAATTTTTTATTATCAAAATAATATAAAAAGAATTTCAAATATTGTACAAAGAAGGTCTTTGCATCATTTTAATTTCATCTCGTTTCAAACAGTGAAGTCTCAGGGCTTCCCTCAAAAATTCTTACATAAAATAAATAAAAAAATATGCAATTATTATATCTTACTTTTTATTTTTGTACTATGCCTATCTAAAACAAAATTTTAGAATACTACTATGTACTCCAAAACAAAAAAAAACAATAATTCTAATATTAAATAAATACAAATACTGCATAACTGTACATACTCAATTCAAGAAAAGAATGGGAATGGAGCATGTCATAAAAACCCGAAACGAAACAAGTTTTTTACTTTGAATTTACATTTTACATGCAAATGAAGTGCACACTTGCACACAACAGAGTGGATTGGATACTGATATAGATGCGTGTGTGTGAAATTCTACGATGGGATGATTTTTTTCCATAATTTTTTTTCTTCTTGGTTTTGGCTCTTGGCTCCGCATTGGCATTGGCCTTTCATTAAACAACGTAACGTAAACGAAACCACACCAAACGAAACGTAAGGTAGAGTAAGATTGTAGCGGTGGTAGCGTTAAATAACGTAACGTAAGGACATGAACACGACAAGCAGAAGAGAGAGAGAGAGAGAGGAAAATTGTAAACAAAAGACAAGACTAAAAAATTATGCAACTTAACTTTGTACAAAAAAATTTACAATCTTTCAACGTAAGCTTCACAGAGGAGACGAAGACGAGTCAGTCAGTCAGACAGACTTTAGAGCTGCATTAAAATCTAATAAAAAACTTACGATACAGCAAAAGGACCTGGAGATCCCAAAAGGAAAGATTCTTAAAAGAGGCTGTGGCTCCAACTTACGTAAGAAATACGTACAACTCAAAATGGGTATGAGAGAGTTCTTTGAGGGAGCTGAGCCAAACTCAAACGTGTTTCGATGGCTTCATAAAATACTTCAATACTTCTTTACCTTACAGCTTACACAGTCAGTACACAGTACAGCCTCAAACAGACAGATATAAACTGAAAAGTCCAGCGCTACAGTTTATCTATATAATAAAGCACAAATCTAAACGAAAATTTTGTAAGGTTTTTGAACAACTTGAAGCACGTGGGAGTGGAAGGTGTCATTCTAACCATGTTTTTTAACGAGGGGAATACGTATGAGGTTAAGGTTAAAGAAATTGCAAAACTCCGCCGAACATAAAAGGCTCAAATTTTTGAACCACAGGGCTCAAAACAGTGAAAAAGGCGCCAGCATTATAATACAAAATGTAGATAACGGCCAACATTTTTTAAAATATTTACACTCCCCTCCCCCCTTATTCTCAATGGACGTTTGAAAAATGTGTTCTAAAATCCCTTTAGCAACGGTATTATTTTTGCGATAAAGTTAAGTCAGGGAACATTATTTACAATTTAAAATACGAGTCTTATGCCGTAGGCAGGGGCCTAATTCTAGCAGCACCAAAATTTACCAATATGGCTATACCAGTACCCTTACGATTTTCCTTTCGATTTTGTCGTCGTCGTCTTCGTCACCGTGAACGCCGTTGTCGTGACGATGACAGACAGTGAACGACGCGAGTAAAGACAAAGGGACAGAGAGTGAAAATAGACAGAGCGAGACAGCAGGTGAAATTTTTTCCATAAATGTTTTCTTTCACTTTCAATATATTATTTTAGAGATGTCTGTGCTTAGATAGAAAAGAGGGAAGGCGATGAGCGTCCCCGTTCAAATCGGCAGTCGAATAAGATAATGTTATTATAGCGTTTATTATTCTTACTCAACATAAATGATTCACATCTTGAGATGTGATGTGAGAGATGTTTCTTTATATAGGTGTAAGCACATACATGCTAGATAAACTTGGAATTTATGAAGGCAAAGAAGTCTATAGTACACTTACACACAAGTTTTATTTTTCATCAGGACCGGTCACGGTATCAGTACCGGCACCGGCAGTCGGCACCGGCATAGGAGCTTGCCGTGTAGAATCTAAAGAAATTCTTATACATATATACATACATGATGGAGAACCCCCCTCGGAAAAAAAGTAATCAAAACAAAACATTTGCCTTTTTAGTTTTTCTTTCATTTTTTTCCCCCCGATCCTTAAAAAAAACTCTCTTCGACCTTACACTTCAAACTTAATGATATTCCGATGCTCCTGGGCGAGCTTTGCGGCAGCATACGTCTGTGTACCCTTCCTAATAGCAACAGCTATCAATGGGATGCAACCCGGGATGTATTTCTGTGTAGCGTTAAGAGTAGTACAGAAAATATATACTTCGCTAGATATGTACTAAATAACTAAATTCAACGAGGTGCTATCGTGCTGACGATACATATGTAGCGGTAAGGTGCTGATGGAGAATTTGAACTCACTTTTATTGTTATCCCATACATTTGTTTTTCTTCAAAATCCAATACTGAGTTTGGACATATACTTACAGAGGAAGTCGGAAATAGCATATAGATCTATAGCGAATTTTTTTGGTTTTTAAACTGAATCAATTTTTGGGAAAGTCAAAGTATACTTTCTAGTACTTCTTCAAGCATTTGTAAGTACAGTCCAGGTAGGTACCTCAAATAAAGTAACAGGTTTAATGTAAATTTTGTTAAAAATTCAGAAATTACATAGGGACCTACCTACCTACCTTATTTTTTTTTATTTACCACAGAATAAATATTAGAGTGCAAATGGTGATAATTAGGCGCTTGTAATTTATTAAAATTTTATTTTAATGCAGTAATTTCGTGTGCAATGCATTGTAATTGTAGCTGTTCAGTATTTACCTTTAAAAAAACGCCTACAACCTGTGCAAGGTCATATTTGTAGTATACCAGTATTTATTATTTATTACCAATTATTAAATGTAATTATGGCTTGAATGTATTTAAAAGGACGCGAAATAATATTTTATGGAAAATAAAAAAAAATTATATGTAGATTTTTTTTCTCTGGACCTGGAAAATGTAACACGTGGCTGTTACATGTATCAACTCAGTAACACTATAGTTGTGTGTTTTATGGAGCTGAAATAATTATTTATGGCACCACAGTTACAGTAGGTACATCCGTGATTACACTTTAGACTCTGGAACTCTAGTAGACGCACGCCAATCGAATCTGCCTACCCGTATTCTGGGCAGTCACAGCTACTATAATTCTGATTTCGTAAACTTTACTTTTATTTCGGCCCATATATTATTGATGCATGTTATCGTTGAGCTACTTCAATATGTATGACATTATACGAGACCGAGACCGACATTTATAGTTTTTATTTAGACACAAAAAGTTGCACGCATCTCCACTCAACTCACTCAGCTCAACTCTCATGGCCAGAGTTTTTACATGTATTTTTATCCTATAATCCTAATACCTACTTTGTCCGTCGTTCGGGCTGCTGCACTGAACTAGCCCAACATTAATATTATAGTAATAGTAAGTTGCCGAACCAAAGTGTTTTTGTTCTATTTTTTTGTTCTATGATGCTCATTGTGCACTAAAATGCATCGTAGAAAATTACAAATGCACTCTGTACGAGACAAGAATTGACTTTGACTCGTCGCTGTGTAGTGCTTGTCACAATTAGAGTACTTTCTCAGTCCACGCTATTGCATCGCATCAGATGGGCATCTACCACCACCATCAGAACTAAAAGTGGATACTTAAAGAAGGTAATTAAATAGCGGTATAGTCTACTGTAGTACATTTATAATTGAAATGTAAGTGCAAGGATATAATGCAATCGATAGGGCACAAAATGCTAAATGTAAAAATAATAGGAAAGGAGGTCGGCAAAAAACTCTACAGATTTAATTACAAAAATAGGATGCGATTTCATTCACATTATAAAATTGCAGTACATGAGGGTTAGATGCGTATAAGTTTTTGCTTGTGAGTAAATACATGGTGCAAAAACATTATATAGCAAGGGGAGGGAAAAAACTAAATCTTGCCTCTTGTGCCTTGGTCTCTTGTATGTGTAGTATTTGTTGGAATTCATTCATTATTTTACACAGGCTAGGCCAGGCCAGGCCAGAATAAAAGCGAATAATAAGGAACCAGAACCAGGCTCAAAATCCTTACTATGGCTTCTATGTAGTTAGTTGTAGGTCTGTTCCTATATTGCAGATAGAAGAGCGTATCGTTTCGTTTTCGTTTCGTTTCGTTTCATATCTTGGCCTGTTCATTATTATTCATTTATGCATATTAGGATTTTTTGTTGGAGTAATACGCTCGCTCTATCTCTCTCTCTCTCTCTCTTGTCTTCTTCCTCCGTCTTTTCCACGTAGTGAAGAAGAGAACAGATGAGACATAACCTATCGCTGTCTACTTGTCTCTCCGTTCAACGTTATGACTTTGACTTTTTACATTGCTGATATGCTCTATCCATCCCATCGTTATCGTTTCACCTCGCCGTCTTTTCAACAAAACACTAAACCATGTTGAGTATGGCACATAATTTATGCTGATTTTTTTTAACGGTGCGTAAACTGTATTTGGTTGAGGACCGGAGGAGAAGGAAAAAATAAAGCATGAACCGGCATTCACTTTTCATTCTTCCATCGTCTTTAATTCATGTGGACTGTGCAGACTATATAAGACTGGGCTACACGCTGAATGAATGTCTAACACAGTTTTGACGGGAAAATAATTTTTTTTCTTTCACTGATCTGAGTTTTAATTAATGAATAATAGTATTGTAATTTACGTACTATAATAATAGCAATAATTTGCATTTACAAGAGGCATGTATTTGAATTATACTAAGGAAAATGGTGGTTTTCAGAAAGAAAAATCGGAAACACATATCTAAAGTTATTTTACGCATGAAAATAGTTATTGTTTTATTTCTTACTATATTATATAATACTACTAATTATAGGTGGAAAACCACGAAGTAAAAGTACAAGTTCAAGTGCTATAACGATATCCATTTCCTTCATGTGTTTCTTCGCAGTTTTGCAATGCAAATACCAATGCGACACAGTCACTCGTCAGAGTTCAACTTCGTTCCTATATACTTTGACTGTATATATACATATACAGAAACTGCCCTTCACAAAAACGACAGGAAGAATATCTTTAAAAATGATGACAGAAATTTCTTGGGAGCTCATACAATACCAGTACCAGCGCACATGCATTATATATATTTACATGCATACGAGTACGAATGTCGCAATTTTTAAACTAAGGGAGACTTTAAAAACAAAACTGTAAGCATATATCCTAAATGTTATTTACACTGCACCAAATCCAGACGGCGGCTTTAGCAAAAGAGCTATACAGCTGTACATATCTATAATCTATACATACCTAGTGTGTCTACCACACACTACTGCGATTTAGATAACCAAAATACACATGGTGTTGTTTCAGCTTGAAGGTACAAAACGTGCTACGTCCATACTTTTTACAATGCAAACTTTGAGGTATTTACTCTACTTAAATCGCTATTAAAAAACTAAAATTATTTTTTTGCATTTAAACAAAATTTCATGTAATGTTGTAGTGCAAAAACTAAGTTTTTCAACAAGTATGGTTCGGTCCAAATAGACAATGGCACACACAAAAAATCATCGTCTTTCAAAAATGCGGATAGAATTATTTGCACCGTCTGGACGTCTGGAAAGGCGACTCGCACCTATATACCTAGGTAAGGTACATGTACATAAATGTACAGAATACAATGCGGAACAAGAACAAGGATAAAGACTGCTGCTGTGTTTGAATTTTAGACTGGAGAACTGGACAGCATATTTATTGAAGGATTCCACATTCACAGTAGACACAACTCTACACGTAAAGAAAAACACATAAAACTGGAACATAACAACAAGAGAACAACAGCCCAGTCCACTACTACTAGCTCTATCAGTAGCTTGAATTCTGGCACTCATGACGACTCCCTTTGGCTGAGAGAGTATACACATACAGAGAGAACGAGAAACAGTGAAAAACTACTAAATAGAAAATATACAGCAGGAATGAAAAGCAAGACCAACAACTACAACTATCTACACTACTACACCCTACGATCTACAGACTTGTCATGTGAAGTACTGATAAAAGTTGAAATAGAAATACAACAAGGAACAGAGTATTAAGCAAGTACATGACCAGGACCAGGACCATAGGACGAAACAAAAACCAAAGGACCAGGACTCGACACATAGGACGGCCAAGAGAAAGACAAAATAAATCAATACATGACCACTCATCGTCAGACTCCTTGCTGTTTTTTAGCTACATGGAACTTTCGCTTTCCCTTTGATATATGTACCTCCTCCACACAACTAGGACTAGGAAACGAACGAAATACGAATGTTAATAATACAAGTCCACCCCACAACACAGACACACACACACACCAGCCAAAACCAGGGCCACGAGAGAAACTCTCTTTGAGTTCATAATGTCCATTTCCCTGGCTTCACCATGGCCACGTATACATTTCACAGTTAAACTTGAACTCCCCGGGCTTCCTACATGACCATGGTATATCAAAGGGAAAGCTAAAATAATCAAACCAAAACCAAAATATCCTACCTACCTAAAGTAAGTAGTTTCAACAGTAGAAAAGTAGAAAATGTATCTGTACTGTATGAGCGGCAACTACAGTATTCTTTTATATTTTTCTTTGCGCGTGGATATACATAAAGCGTGTGCTTATATTCTTGCTTAATGCAATGCTTCATTAAATTCCAACAAGAGACAGCGAAGGCAGAAAAAAATATCAAAATAACATGGTAAGAATGAGCATCCACATTATCTGTATTTGCTCACAACAGACAGATTAAGCAATAGCTGCATTCACTTCACCACCACACCAGTACCAGCACCAGTACCAGCACCAGCGTCATCCGCATACACACAAATAGTTGTCCCGCAATGTTCACGTAAGAACCATTGACCATTAACATACCACACGATACTATAAGTCCATAAGCATAACGACAGCGATAACGACCCCTGGAATTATGTGTACTACATGTTTGGCATTGGCCCTAGAAAAGGTACTGGAAATGAGGCTGAGGGTGAAGGAAATTATCTGGGTGCTGTAGAAAGAGATGAAGAAAAATACATGAATCGGAACGGAAGGCAAAGTAAAGACACCATGAACTGTATCGGCTAACGTCTCCTCAGCTCAACTCGCTGGACCCTCCTGACATCACTTTCTAATTTAACCGAGAATCCGTCGAAAATATACATTCTTCTGGTGTACCTACCTACCAAAAGTTTTGCACTATTAAGCACAATAGCCAATTTTCTTTTATTTCACACCAAATTAACCTCAATATTTTGATTTCAAGGAATTTTGACATTTTTATTAATTATTCGGAGAGTTATTGAAATAATTTTGACTTTCTGTGAAATGCAACTTTTGAAAAACGAGCAGACTATTTTTTAGAAAGAACATATACAGGCTAAATGAGGTATCTGTAGACATGCTGGAGGGTAAATGTTCAAATGTAAAAAGCTCTGGTTGCAGTTGCATAGAAATTGCAAATGCAACTAATGCCATGGCCGTTGGATTTGGAAGATAAAGGAAGAAAGGAGCCTGTAGGTATACTTCATAGTTTGTATGTTATGCAGATTACGGAAGGATACATAGACAGCCACAGAATTACTACTGGCTTCGGAGTACTCAGATTTAACACGAGCTGAGTCTGAGAGTCTGACTGAGCGACTGAGAGACTGAGATGAAGCTGAGTACGAGTACATATCATCATCTCCATCCTCATCACAGACTCCTGGCGCCATGCATCTCTATCTTTCCTTCTCTCTGTCTCTTCTGCTCCAAAAAATTCACTTGACTTGAGAAAAGTTGATTGCGTAACACAGACACAGACCGAGTGTCCGAGTGAAACAAGAAAATACATAATATTTTACGAATGTGATGGTTGTACATAATAATATGTAGTACGTACCAAAGAAAAAAGATTGTACCGAAACACATGCATTATTATAGACTATATCTTTACACACTCAATTTTCTATAGAATTTGTTTATACTAGATAGTCATTTTCCTGCACGTCAAATATTCCAATTTCTAATACGTTATTTATTGATATTGTGCTACAGCATTATACGCTACGGCAGGAAAAATTAGACAGATTTTCAATGATGTTGAATAATTTGAATTATTTATTATTTATTTAATTTTACAAAAATATCACGAATGGAATGCAAATTTTAAATATATTACAAATATGATTGTATAAAATTTTAACGTCTTTTGCTGTATTCCCAAGCATCGTGCTTTAAAAACCCCGCACATTGCACAATATGAACCTAGGTTATCGAAAACACAGTTTCAACGCACTACTAAAATTTATATAAAAATAAAAATACATGTTGTTTCGTAGTTTGAATGAAATCGTAGTAGTTTCCAAACTCCAAATCCTGAAACCGATACCGATGCTACCGATGCGACCGCTGCGACGTTCGGATTCGAAGAATTCCGGACCGAAACAGAGTGCGGGAACCACACCATGTATGTATATGTACCTGCCTTGGTACATCTGTACCTACGCGAAGCAGTAAAATGCAACGCATCTCAAACTCAAACTCTCACAGCTCAAAGCACATCTGAGGAAAGGGTAAGGGGGACTTGGACGAATTTTGGCTTCGGTCTCCGAGTTTCCGTTTCGGTATAGAAAAGAAGATCGAGGAATATCTAAATTTCGGGTTCGAATTCGGATTCGGAGACACGACATCTCGACTGACTCACTGACGTTTTTTTCTCTCCATGTACACGTCGAAGTCTTGTCTCTGCTGTTTACATCACAGTACAAAAAAAACAAGGAATTCAAGACACTATATACAACTAGACTGCATCACATAGCATCATCGCGTCTTGTTTTTTTTTCCACAGAGTATTACACCTGCAACCATGCAGCTGCAACATCTCTACTGCATCACCGATATCTGAATCTGACGTGACTACACGTCACATCATATCGGATCAGTAGATCGGCACTACATTATTGCATAACAATATTATCAAACTTTAAAGCAAGGAACAAAGTAAACAAAATACTGGTATTTACTATGAGAAACAAGGTGTTTCCAATGGCACTTGTTTATACTGTCAATTTTAAATTGTAATACAGTGATATGGCCGAGTCAAGCTTCATACTTTGTACATAGGTAAAAGGACGATACCAATAACCATATGATTAGGAAATATTTTCATTTATTAAGATACAAAAGACGAGATGGGTTGGAATCCTTATTTTGATTTTGATATTTTCCATATGGATCTTTACAATAATTAATTTGTTAAAAAGTATGTACATCTGCACCTAAACAAAGTGCGCATAAAAATTCAAAAGTCTGTAAGTCGTAAGTTTGGATCAATTACTCATTTACATTCCAAGAGAATGTATCATCACACGACGGCTCTGGTTCCTATTGGTAATTTCTGTTAAAGCTTAAAACATCAAAATCCAAATCATATGTCATGCCAAAAACCAAGAAACCATATAGACAGCCACAGAAAACTAAAAAGCCAGCAGAGACTGAACGAAACTATATTATAGGTAGGGAGTTCCTACCTACCTACGTATATAGTACGGTACGACGTACTAACTATCATAGGAAGGAGCCAAAAAAAAAGTTGGCTGAGTGATTATCAATGAAAATGAGCATGTGTTCTTTTTCAATGTTTTTCATCTGCTTGGAATTTTTCGACAAGCATTATTGCATACTCATCTTATCATTTTATGTGTGTAATAGACAGGCAGACAAGGAAAAGTGATTGGTACTTAGGCTCTAGGAGCAGCAGTTTAGGTATACAAGCTTTTGTTCTCCCAAATTTTGGCATATTTACATTTCTTACATTTTGTCCGTTGTTCATATTTAAATTTAAATTATATGCAAAGAGTGTTATATTATTATTTTGTAAAATAGGATACACAACCCGCGTTCGAAGAATTTCTGGAGAGGTATTTCGTATTTCCAAAGCAAATGTCAGTTTTTTACAAGTTTTAAAAATCAAAAACTATTATTGCATATCACGCACTTTCATTTAAAAAACCCCAAAAATCAATACATACTTATATTATACGCGTTAATTAAAAGCAATTAGTGCCTTTTACAAAGGATTAGACGGACCACATGGACGTGGTGAATAGGTGAATATCAAATTATCTGTAGTCACAATGTCTGTCCTCTATTCGTAAATAGAAAATACGTTTACGTTTCCCTTTCCAATACGAATTTCCTCCAATGGCTTTTGAAGCAACAACAGAATCAATACAATTTGTAAGGTAAGACAATAGCAGCAATGTCGATATGGAAATACGGAAACATAATAAGCCTTTATTTAATTAAGGACCATTTCGTGTACTATACAAGAATATTTAGAATGTATATAGCTACGCTCACGCACGTGACTACGACTGACCTTTATTCTCTCACAAATCGAATTTATTCGAATTCGATTATTCTTATCACAATCACCACCACATTTCAATGACCATGGCTATATTATGGGCTATCCCGGAACTCAAAATTATCAAATCAATATTAATTAAACGGCGCCTTGAATTTTGAATTTATACCAAGTTAAACAGTAAACTACTGTACCGTACAGTACAGAGCATTCTACACGCTGCGTTCAATAATAATATATACAAAAAGCTTACGCATGCTTTGTTTTGAGTTTAGACCCCTGGTGGTAGTAGGACTGGTATGATATAGCGTCCAATAAATTCAATAGCGGGGTCTTATCAGATTCTCTGTTGCATAGTCATAATCATACTATAATTGTATAAAATAAAATGTATCTAGATATCGCTATCTACCTGTACAAAAAATATATTTATTTACAAAAATGGCCATTGACTCTTTTCTTGTTGTTTTCATCGTTTTTGTTACAGTTTTTGTTAACTCTCACTTTTGGTTTAGTGTTTCAATGAAAATCAAATATAATACATATTTCATTACAAATCATGTGATAATACTATCAGCATCAACATGCACCTGTGGGTACAGTATAACAACAAGAGTAAAAAAAATGTTAACTTTTCACTCCACCATTTTTTACTTGGAATATAGGCAAGCCCATAAGTGTTTCGTTATTCGTAGTCGTATTTCAAGTAGAAGCAGAACGTAAACACACACACAAAAAGATACTTAAAGGGTAATAAAATGATGCATGTATGTGTGTGCTACATCATCGCAGTCCTACCGTTGAAAATACTATAAAAAATAAGAGACAAAAAACAATGTGTGTGTAGTATAAGCTCATAAACATGCCCGCATGGCAAAGACGTCGATCTGTAAAAAGTCAGAGTCAGAGCCAGAATTATACAATCATACCATTTCACCTGTTACAGTGGGAACATGGCCAAAGTCACAATGAAAAGCAAAGCCACGGCCAGGGTTACGGGGCCCTTTTTTTCTGTTTCTTTTGACATAATAAAAATTATTTTTATTAGGAATAGTATTCAAGATGCCGGGACAATAATACTGGGACTGACGAGGAGCTGCGGAGCCTTAATACTTAACAAAAAAAGTTGATGATAGTTCCTTATCAATGCAACAAGGAAATTAATGTATGTAATATCTATCGAAAGTTAAAATCAAAATTGAAATTGAAAAACAAGTAGTAGACCCACCTCAGTACACCAAACTATAATTATAATTCAATAAACTATTTTACTTTGGCGTACTACTACTACGCTTTGTAAAGCTTGTGCTTGGAGGCTTTCGGATTTTAAAATGCATCAAAATTAATTCGATTAAAATCACATAAAGTTAAATGCTTTGGCTCAGACACATTCCTGTAAAAATCCAGTGGTTTGTATGCCTTTTAATTAAATATAATTAATTGTTCATAATCTTGTAAAGTAATAAAAGTTATATAGAAATCTCTATCTATAGATACATATATACAAGTTTTTTCTTGCTATGAGCCGTAGATTTGCATAAAAAAGCGATTTAAATTACCCGTGAATAATACACTATATAATAAGTAAGGAATGGTTTGCAAAAAATATTACATGCTGATACCTCCTGTTTTTCAATATTCAAAATTACTAACAGCCTACTGACATGGGGGTTAAAGCTTATTAGAACGTGCAAACGGGCTGAACTGAAATTTTTTAAATGTGTAAAATGCTCTATTTTTAAGATTTTAAAAGGTGAAAATGTTATATTTAGTTGATACAAAACACTGTTGTAGCTTTTGGTTTAAAGTCACGCTTTCAAAAAACTAACTTTTCGGTTTACACATGTCAAAAAAACTGTAAACAGTTAAAAAGCGCTTTATTGATTTGCTCCAAAAAAGTTTTGCTTCATAACTTAGGTAGATTACTGTGCTAACAACGTTTTAAAAAGACCAAAAAACTATTATTACAAAACTTTGAAAACCATGCACGTATAAAATTTCGATTCCAAAGTCTTACAAAAATATGCAATTACCCATGTTTGCACCACGACTGATTATAGTGCGTTCAGATATGGATCAGCATTTTTATAATATGCAAATTTTAAAATCCAAATCTAACGAATAGTTACATACTAATTAATATTATGTATTGACTCAAGCAAGGGGCTCAGGATGTGTCGGACAGAAGACGTCGTAACTCTACGTCTGCCACCACCAGTACCAGTCTCAACACTCCATAGCTATGTCTAAAAAGTCCAACTACAATGCGGTAGAAAGGAGGTGCCGTTTGTTTCGAACAGTAACTTCTATTATGTATGAGAGAAGAAGGTTGTATGAACACGAGAGACAAAAAAAATCAATTTAATGTACAACGTGGGATCAAGTAATGAAAGGGTCATCGAAGCATCGAAGCATGCTTTCAATAAAAATCCCATGTAGGTAGGTACCTACAATAAATAAGATGAGAGCGAGAGAGAGAGAGATGAAAAGGTATGATTTTCCTTTATAAAGATATAAAATTAAGGAAGAAAAAAAAATATTAGTAAGATAAAAAATCTTTTAGATTTTTTCCCTAGTCCTGTTCTCTGTATGTAACTCTCCTACGTAAGTATGTGTTGGCTCCTCATAAATACATATTATTATGCAATTATGCAAAACAGAATATGATTACACGGTTCCAAGTGCCCGTCTTTACATTTTCTACACCTTGTTTTTTTGCGCCCCTCTTCTTTCGTTCCACATCGCAATTTCAATAGTTGATAGGTACTTCAAGGTAAATCTCATACACTTTGGACGTATTGCTTCTAATTTAACTTAATCATGCAGCAAAATCTCATTTTATGTGTTAATCGTGAGTTATTTGTCAAGAAATATGTGGATGAGATATTTTATCTTTTTTAATAATATTTCCTCCTCGTCTTTTTGGACGGACTGGATCGAGGTGTTTGGATTTTGCGATGCATCGAGTATAAGTACCTACCTACATACGTGAGAGAGCACGTCACTTTTTCACTACTTGTTCTTCATTTTTTTGATCTACTCCTTTACTAATCACTCATGAAAATGGAAATTAACTTGGCAGTTTCATTTGATGAGCTATATAAACGTAATAGACGTACGTTTGTGTATAGGCCTAATATTAAATTGAATAATTAATTTGATTTTTTAGATTAGATTTCATAGACTGACGCATTTTCAATGAGTGACGAGCGTGATTTAACACATGAAATGGTAGTCTGGTCAACACGCATTTTTTTCTAACGTTTTTAAAATAATTTAATTATTTTACAACTTTTTACTACACAAGTTGAAAATAAAACATTTTGATTATTTTGAAGAACGCTCCAAAAAGTGTTGAATGCTTTCCAAACAAGTGTAATAATTTATGTCATTTGCGATACAATAAAGTTTCTACAAACTAGAAATAACTACGATTTTACCCTTGATGTGTGAATGACACAATAATATAGTATTTTCCACCTACTAAATCCACGCTGACGCTCCATAAATTATGTGAGAAAAATTGTACCCTAGAACTTCATGTATCATGTTCCTCATTATTGTTCACGAAGCATGTCTATTTTTTATATGCAAAATGGTACCAACAAAAAAATTGGAATTTAGGCGCCAGCTCAAATCCTATCCTGCTATGTATGAGCTGGAGCAAGTAAAGAAACAGCAAAAAGAAATCGATACTGGTTGAAAGTGATCCCCAACATTGAACTTTCACGATCAGTTTTCACTATCCCGAATTCCAAATCCAACTATCAACCCTAGCTTTATCCAGTCACATCACACTCCCTCCGCTTTCCTTCCGTTTTCAATTCATTTCATCATAGTAATGCCATTTTTTATTCGTTTTTTAACTTGCACACTAATAATTTTAATTAATAGTTCTAATCGCAAGTCTAATAATAGTAAAAAGAAAGAATAAACGCAATGAAATGTAATGTCAATACCACAGAAAATGGAAACATGGATCTCACCTTTGAATTTTGAAGTTTCTTATTTTCGTTTTCCACTAGCTGAACTAGAGAAAGAAGTTAAAGACTGAATAATACTACTGATTGCTGATTCTTGATGTTTAATGTTTCTAACGATTACATTTACCTCATGGATTCATTGCCACACCGACCGATGACCGATGCGATGACAGTCAGAGACTGAAGATTGAAAATAGTTTGACATTATTGTAACTCATTCTATTTATAGTTGATATCATTGATTCAAACTTGATTGTTTGATTCAAACTTATGGTTATCGATGCGACAATGATTTTTTTTAAATGTTACGTCAACGTAATTGATTTTGATTTTTCAGGTTTTGTACCTAACAATTTACTATTTTAGGAAGACTAAACTAAAACATTTAAATAAACACTGTACTGGTAACAACTGGCTGACTGTGAAAGCGATGTTTGCTGTCAAAATGTTACGTATTAGTTGTCAATGCTTAAAGATTACAGTCAACACTACTGCGACTGATGTGTCCCTGTTATTTGCTCCTTTCAATGTTCGTCTTGTCCGTATTTCCAGATTCCAGTTCTGAGCAATATTAAATCCAGAGTAAATAATTCTCTGTCTGCCGTTTTCGCCGTCGTTGTCCTTTCCCTTCTCTCGCCTCTTACAACAAGTCCGTTTTCCCTTCGGCTCTTTTCCTTTCCACTTTTTATATTATTCACCTTTTCTTCACT
This sequence comes from Dicyrtomina minuta, assembly GCA_949802685.1. NCBI lineage: Eukaryota > Metazoa > Arthropoda > Collembola > Symphypleona > Dicyrtomidae > Dicyrtomina > Dicyrtomina minuta. The sequence continues at coordinate 43,368,440 of OX461808.1, read as the reverse complement.
CTATTCAGAGTCACATTAAGTTTTTTTTGACATAACTACACAACAAGAAAGAGAGAGAGAGAGAGAGACAGAGAAGATTGAACATTGAATACAGAACGAGATGCGAAGAGCGAGAAAGACAAGCTGTACTCAGGACTTACTAAACTGAGCCCAGGACCAGCAAACACAACGAAACACACACAACTTTGAAAGTTGAGAGAAGTGAAAACTTTTACTTGCCTGGTTTGGTTTAAGCAGGAACTGTACTGGGCTGTGTGTGCCCGTCGTGACTCAAGAACCGAACGAACGTCCATGACAAAAAAAAATCTATCGGTTTAGACGACCTTCGCCCACAGATGGCACGCTCAACACTTCCAGTCAACCTTCAACTTCCTACTCAACTATTTCTAATCCCTGTATATGATATGTTATAACACTTTTCCGGGAATTCGAATTTACTCGGTTCGGGTTTCGGTTTCGTCGGGTATGTATACTGTGTGTGTGTGCATATTATGTACCTACTACGACTATCCCTATAGGATGAGGATGGAAGTGAAAGCAACCTATACGCAGTCGATAGAAATCTCTAGATAGTAAGTTGGTAGCAAGGAGAGATAGGCTACGTGAGTAGCATGGATAGATATTTACATAATTATACAATCTTTGGCTCTGGTTCTGGTTCTGGCTCTGGAACTAGAACTGGAACTGGAACTGGAACTGGTTCTGACTCTATCTGGCTATGTGGCCTAACTAGGCGGGCATTGGCATTTGATATTCCCCCTTCGGGTTTCCCCAGAGCTATAGAGTCAGCTGCAATTTCTAATACACTTCATTAGCCTAGTCCTACAGATATTTGAATTGGGCGATACCGGCCGTCTTTCGAGAGAGAGAGAGAAAGTTAAAACTGTACATATGTACGCGCATGTATGGACTGTACTAGCCCCAAGGGACACATTATTTGACCCATTGTATTTCTGAAAAGCGCCACTGATATAGTGACTTATAATATTTCTTGTATGTTTTTTTCAAACGGGATTTTTTTAAAGGCTACATATATCTTTTAAATCACTTTTTGTAATAGTGTGATGGTAGTTTTCAGCTACGTTATTTATAATTCATCGCTTTCGACGATTATTTTTATCAAATATTTAGAACAACTTTTTTTTGAAATACGAGTATTAAAAGCCGTCTTCATTTGAGATAACGCTAAAGAGTTATAAGAGTCCTGCGAACTAATAAGACCAGGGAGGTATTTGGAGCTTTACGGTATTAATTTTTACATATTATTTTATTGGAATTTTAAACCGCAAAACTTGTATGAATTTATTTTTGAAGAGCATTAAATCAATATACTAGATCGATGCGTTTGCAGATGATGTTTATTCGTAGGTAAATAAGTTTTTTCTCACAATTAATAAAAATCATACTGCAGCATTTAAGAAAATTAAAATCCAAAAATTGAATCTAGTATTGCCTACACCGTATACATACTGTGTAGGCAACCGAGAATTGGAACCGCCGGTTATACAAATGATGTTATAGCATTGCAAATCCCATTAAAATACCACGTGACTCCTACCTTGAAAATTACAATTCTCAGTTTGCTCAGCGATATCTACTGAACTACTCAACCTACGTACATATGAGTGCGTATGCATGTTTCGTCTACATACCATAAAAATATAATAGTTGTTGTTAGCAGAGCAATAAAAACGAATGTGTAGAAAAATAAACAGTATAAATTTGACCAAGTTTTTTTCATGAAATCATTACATGTCTTAAAGTAAAATACATACATTCTAGAATTCTAGCTAAATGTCCCCTCAAGAAATTTGCATTGTTTACAATGTGTGTACTTTAATAATCACCTTCTCAAAGATAAAGATAAAGATGTGTCTGGCTCCATTAAAATCTGGAAATAAATGGGCATCGTCACCATACATTCCCCACAATTTACGTAGTTAGCACATTTTGAAATTTGAATTCAAACCAAACCAAATCAAAACAAGGAATCATTATATCTACATTTTACAGTAGACGTAGACACAACCATAATCCACACTATAGAGGTACTAACTCTAACGTAAGTACAGGAAAGGAACGAGACCGAGACCGAGACCGAGACCAAGACCGAAACACAGGACCACTTGTCGAATTTATGATGTGCAAACAAAAGCTCTAATTATGAGAAATTTCGCACACGGTCTTTCACAAACGGTGTTATAATAATGTGTAGTACCTACCCAGCTTTGGCTCTAACGTACAAATTATATATATGATAAGGACATTACACACATTCAAATCCAACAATCTACATTCCACAACATTTCAAAGAATCCTTAAAAATCCCACATAAAAGCCTGTTGTTCTGACAAAACTTGAAAATTCCCCTAACATTAAGATCAACACAACATGTCATTATGGGCACTAGTTAGGTACTTTCATGACTATGACATATCAAAGGAGTGACCACCCAGGAAACATTGGGTGTCGTGCTTTAGAAGAAAAAATGATGTCGTTTTTTAACGAAGTCGTTTTTATGCAGTTTTTAGTCGTTATCGTTTTTCTGATGTTTATCAACTAATACCCGGCGCTGTATTTTAGTCGTGTAATGCCTCGTCTGTGTCGTGAAAAAAGCTTGCAGTTATATTCACGTCCAGACGACATTGTTTCTGCAGGAAACCGATCACGACCAAATCACTGCACTTTACATGCATAAGTACTACCTAAAAGGTATTAAAGCGGGATGCAAGTCTCACGACTAGCAATACAATTTATACTGGACAAAAGGCATACCGGCAAAGAAATAAAGGAACACAGACAAACCAGAGAAAATTGTCGTCAGTATTGAGTGGGAAATCAAGGCGCGTGGACGAGTACTTATCACGTCTGCTGAGGCTGTATCCAGCTCAGTTTTTACGGACGATTTGCATTGGTATTTTCATTTTTTTACATTGTTTTTACTAATTATTTAGTAAAATGGACAAAGAATACACGGTAGTTGAGTTTTTGAGTGAAAAATCTGTGGCCTTAGTTCCAAAGATATGGGTCCACAGTAACAACACACAGTGCGTTTGGCCCACACCTTTAATAAAAGGCGAAAAGCTGCAGTCGGCTATCAAAAATAAAGTAAAACCTACAAGGGAATGGAAATCACATTCTGTTCGACTCCTTTGTTCTACAGGTATTCAGTTAATTTATTTATAAAACAATTTTTTATTTAGAATTTTATTGATTCGAACCGAAAAAGTTTATTAAGCCATACGCATTAGTCAGTTAATTTTAGTCAGTTTGAAATGAAGTATGTGGCATAACAAATTAGGTATAAAAATATTTCCTATAATAATTCACTAAAAAAATTTCAAGTCGGAAACAATTGTTATACTTTCAGACAGTTATGAGCGTGGATTAAAGTATGCCGAAGAAGCTGAGGAAAGATCAGACTTTTCAGATTTCACGGATGCAACAGATAACGAAGGAGATTTGGGGATTGAAAAGCGGGTGATCAAGTCGACCAAGAAAGATACGTTTTCGTATTTAGACCACAGTTCTAGTGCCCCAAGTAGTGACAGCAAATACGCTGAAAGTGGAGATTTTCCTAACTCGAGCAATAATATTGGAGCAATAATTGTTCCGACTGGAGACATTTTGGACTGTACAACATATAATAAATTATTTAAGTTGCTAGAATTAGTAAAGGTATTTAATTGATGGTTTTAGGGATGATTTAGTGCATTTATTGGTAAATGTGGATGTTTAATTAATGCTTTTGTTTTTACAGAAAATCAGGATATTATGCAATTTCAGACATTGGATGGTGGATCAGTAGTATTGCAGTCTTTATCAGGACAACAAGGACAAATTCAACTAACTATTCCGTCACCAGTTTCGAGCCCCGGAGCCCTGCCAGCGTTTACTCATGACAACACAATTTCGTCCTACGTTCCTAATCCAATTGCATCGGAACTTCAAAGTTAGTGCATAATTTCATACAAATTACAGAACAAAATGTTGTTATTATTAACAACGTGATTGCTTCGTTGACTTAGTTGTTATATATTTAAATAAAGCGATTTAATCAAATATACGCAAGATTTGAACTCTATAATAAAACAATGGTAATAATTCGTATGACATGTCATAAAGGTTAATGTAATTTTTTGAAGGTTTGAAAGCATTAGTTGCTGAGCAATATGTTACATTGAAAGACGGAATTCGCCAGATTGCCCACCAAAATCCATTTCTAAATCCGTTAAATTCTGACAACCCAAGAATTTCATTTTCAAGATTGTTAGACTGGCTTCCTCTAAAGAGCGATGCAGAACTACGTTCGTTCCGAGAGTGGTTAAATGAAGAAGACAATAAAAAAATACTGGTAAAAAATCACAATAATATACTACAATAAAAAATGTCATAGCAAGATGTATACTATGTAGGTACATACATACATACATTTCCTGGGGCACAAAACAGTCACATTATTATGTGACTGTTGAAAGGGTTTAAGGAGTTGTACCTACCAGGATTTCTTGTAGTCAGGCGACTCACGAGAAAAAAGTCGAATTTCATAATATCCACACCCATATGGGATTTAACATTGGAAAATATTAAAAATCCAGGTTTTTCTTGTTGTTTTTTTTATTTTGGACACAATTTTGAAATAACAACAAAATACTAAAAATAGTTCAAGCAAAACATATGTAATAAAAATGATATATTTATATTAGTGCAGTAATATTAAAATTATGTCAATATTTTGTTATATACTTGGACTCCACGTCTGTCTTTAGTATAAAAGAAACACACAGTATTAAATTTAAATATACCGATTGTGAAGAACCAAAATGACCTACATCTATTTTTAGATAAAAATAGTGTCTAGTATCTACCAATATATTGAAACATGTCTTGATAACATTTAAATAGAACATTTTTCACTTTTCCAAAACATGTAAATAGAACGTGTTACGCTTCCGAAAAACATGTTAAAAGCCTATTTTACGCTTTTTGAAAACATGCAAATAGAACATTTTTCAATCGTTAAAGACATGTAAATAGAAAATTTTACGCTTTAGAAAACTTAATTAAAATTTTAAGCATTTTTTGATTTTTTTATTATATACCTCATTTTGATTCAATTTAAATTGAATGAGGGGCATTTTAGTTCTTCACAGGCGATATACTTAATTACACGTAGCACAAAAGAAAAGTAATTTTATTAGTAAGAGGACCTGCTTTTAATAATTTAGGCTTGCTACCAAAATAATGAATACCTTTATCCTACTCACACCGCAGCATTTTATTTCAAGATTTTGCACAGTTAAGAAATGTCAGGGTATGAAAACTCTGTAAAGGAAATGTCTGCGGTAGAAAATGTCTGGGTAGAAAATGTCCTAAAACCATAATTTCTAAGAAAAATAAGTAGGTATTATCTTCAGTTTTTTTGTTTTTTGCATGCAAAATAGTTGTCTTATTATTTGTCAGGAACCTAGCAATATATGAACTAAGTGACGATAAAATAATTAGGTATTTTAAAAGTGTCCCAGCTTTTATTTTAGAAAATACTGATGTACAATTTAAAAACATTCAAACTTACTATCTATACTTATAATATTTAGTCACTGCATGACAAAATATCATGCTGCTGTGAACAAATGTCACTAGCCTATTTGTAAAATATTAAACTATTCAAGGTAAACTACTTGGGATCTGTTGGAGGCATCAAATTAGGGGAAGTTACTCGATCTATTTTGAACTGCTTGATTTCAAAATCATTTGCAGTTCGCATTAACTTAACTGGAAAAAATGATAAATTATCGTTTCGTTCTTCTGGACTTTTCTGCATTCTTGTGAGTAAGCTACCTACCATACGTACAGTAATAAATTATTGTTTAAAAATATATAATGCTATCAGAAGCGTTAAACAATTTTTTGAAAAAAAAATGTAATCAAATGTACATTTCTAGAAGCTGTTCGACTACATTTTTCGAAGGACAAAATAGAAGAAAAACTGATTCGTAAAGAAATCGTGAATTGGTGCCGTGGAGCTAAGGATCGCCATGTACCAAGACTCAAGATTCGAGCTCAAAAGTCCGTCAGTTGTGTCCCAACGGACTAAGCGTAGGCGTATCAAAAAAGAAACCCAGCTACTTTTGTCTCGATCTTTATTTGATGTTGCAGATCCTGATTTAAATGTAAATATTCCTAGTGCTGTTAGCAGAGAGACTTATGACGAAAGTAATAGTACTATAATTGGAACAAACGAAATTCGTGACTGTAATAGCTTTAGTAATGATGATGGCTATCAAAATAGATTTAGTTCCGACGATGACCTATCTGACAGTGAGAATATAGACTTAAAAGTAGAGTTAGCTCAATGGTGCGTACAACATAATATTACGCACATAGCAATTGGTGCGCTACTCAAGCTTATGAAAAAACATTTTACTGACTGTGATTTGCCACAAGACGCTCGCACTCTTTTACACACACCACAAAAAATTCCAATTGAATTACTTGGGGATGGCACCTTTTATTATTTTGGTCTTAAAAACAGTATTTTAAAAAAACCTAAATCCGGGGTAAAAGAATGCCAAATACCGGTTTTAGAAAAGTTTAATGATAAAGAAAATCTGATTTTAATTTCCATTAATGTGGACGGCCTACCTATTTCAAAATCGAGCAAGAAGCAGTTTTGGCCCATTCTTGGAATCGTTAATCAAACGATAGATCAAACTCCTTTTGTAATAGCATTATTTTGCGGTAATTCAAAGCCCCTATCATTAGACATGTTTTTAGAAAAAACTATTCTGGAAATTTTAGAGCTTGGCAAAACCGGCATAAAGTTTGGTGATAAAATGTTTTGTATTGTTGTTAGTAATATTATAGCGGACGCACCGGCCCGCAGTTTTTTAAAGTGTTGTAAGCCACATGGGTCTTATTATAGATGCGAAAAATGCAAAATAGAAGGTGAATTTTTTGGCAGGGTTATCTACAGAAATAATTATGTAAAACTTCGAACTGACGACGAATTTAATAATATGGCCGATGAAGATCATCATTGCGGTAATAGTCCATTAATAAAGTTAGATATAGGATTAGTCAGTCAAGTCGTACTGGATCCAATGCATTTAGTTCATTTAGGTGTAGGTAGGAAATTACTAAATACCTGGGTGGCAGGGAAAGTACCGTTTAAGCTTCAATCTAGGAAAGTAGACTTGTTATCTGCTATGTTTATTAAAATTGCAGAGTACGTCCCTAATGAGTTTTGCAGGAAACCTCGATCTCTGCGTGATATAGCTCATTTTAAGGCTACGGAATATCGTCTGTTTATTTTATATACAGGGCCAATAGTACTACAATCAATTTAACCTGATCAAATGTACAATAATTTTCTAGATTTTCACACCGCAATTTATATTCTTAGCACGGCACAGGCCACGAATAAAGAATGGAATAATTTAGCTAACTCTTTACTTCATAAATTTGTATCAGACGCATGCGCTATATATGGAAAAGAATTTTTGGTCTACAATGTTCATTCTTTAATTCATTTATCGCTGGACGCTGAGAATTTTGGATCACTAGACTCATTCTCGGCTTTTCCTTTTGAAAATTATATGCAATTTTTGAAGAAATTAGTACGAGGTAAAAAGTTAGAACTGCAGCAAGTTGCTCGTCGAATTGTTGAAAGTGAAAGTATTGACGACGTATCTGTAACCCGTACCAATAGTGAAATTAGATTTCATACTTTTAAAGGTGTACGCACATTAATGTACAAAAATATTTGTATCAGAAATAAAAATGGAGATAATTGTTTTTTAACCTGTGACAAAGATATTATAATAATTACAGATATTGCTTCCGATCAGTCATGTTTTGATAGTCAGTTACGGGTCAAATGCAAAAAATTCATTAACCTATCCAATGTACATAATTATCCGATTGATAGTTGTAAGCTAGGAATTTACCTATGTGATAAAAAGTTCTTATCAGCTGAGATAGAGTTACCTGTTACGAGATTTAAAAAAGAGTGTTTTTTATTGCCTGTTTGCGATTCAGAATCAAAGTTTGTTTGTATACCATTTGTAAACAATATGTAGTTGTAAAAGAGCCTAGTCAAGGCAATCTATTCAGAGCTATATACCAACTTTGGGCTTTAAGTATTGATATTAATTTTATTACTACATTATATAATGACGAGCTTATTTTATATTATCTGTATTTTATATCTGTATTTTTATGATTGCACTTTTGATAGCTCTTAAATTTTGTTATGTTATTTTTAGTACATACCTACTTACAATATTATGATTTTACTATATGCATGTAATCATTAAACATTATAGCAATAAATAAAATGCCCATTAAATTGCAATGAAAACCGACTTTTTAACTGCATAAATAAGACGCATACCTGCATGAAACCAACGCTGTAATATAATATACGTTTAGTAGTTAGTATGACGAAAAAGTGCATGCAAGGAGCAAATTAAATGCAACTGACAACACTATAACAACGTTGAAATTAGGTTTTACTTTAATCGTAAACATGCAGGTAATTTGATGGATTACTTCAAACAATATGCATGTCCCAGCATGAAACAGCGCTGTGAGTTTGATGAACTCTAGAAGATTAAGTGCAGAAAATGTGATGGGAAGACGGTGTGTGGAAGTAGTCGGGACAGCGCAGGCCCAGCGGACAAATCCGGATGTCGGGCCAACAGTCGTGTCACTGTGATGGGACTGCGCTGTCCAGACACAAAATTGTTTTATGTCCTACAATCTGTACAACTACAGCTAACAGCCTATACGGTCCCAGCTCCCAGCTTCTTACTAGTTAGCAGTATGTAACCATGTACAGAAAAATAAAAATCTGTTTCCCCCTCTTATTTAAATATGAGTAGGTACTCGGTCATTTGTACAGTAATGACAACGAGACAAAGAGAAAGAAAGACACGAACCCGGCACACTCTGAGCGTCTGACGTGAAGCCGGCAATTTCAATACTTTGTGTACAGCAAAACATTTTCACATCCATAGTACAGACAGAGTACAGAGTAACAGGCAAACAGACACATGGTAAATGTAATGTCTAATGTAAATGTAAGACTATCAAAATTATTTCAACCGTGAAATTACAAGACACTTTACATAACTTGAGAATCTTGACTGAGCTCGACAAGGAAATAGAAGCACTTTAAATGCGATTGACATGGACAGTACTTTTATATTGTAAATGGTAACAAACTTGTGAGCTTCAGTCAGAACACATAGTGTAGACATTACAATAGGCATTAGGCAAGGGAAGAAAATAAAAATACAACAGGAACAAACGGGTAAATTGTAAAATTGTAAATCCATTCGTTACCTACACACGTTGCGATGTAAATGATCTTGTTATTACATTTTGCTCCTCATTTCCGTTGTAGTCGGTATAAACATATGTCATTACCGCACACTACATTTTCGAGTTCACAGTTCTATATACATACAATGGTACGGTTGATCTTTTATGATAGGGAAGGCGCACTATTCATAATAATATGCATACAGCATCTGAACACTGCTGACGCCGCGATCAGACAGAGTTGTAGACCAGTACCAGTACCAGTATTCTAGTAATTTCTAGTCCGTAGATTTTATTCTTTTATACCAAGCGTCAAATGTCGAGCGGAAATCTTTGCCTTTTGTCTTTAGCTGAGTATGTATGTACCTACATAACAAAAAGAGGTGCATAGACTTTTGACTGGATGTAAATGTGAATGCGTAAATCTTACCTAGCAATTTACCTCATGATGTGAGATGTTGTAATAAGAGTGAAAAAGCGGATGAAAATGTTCAGGGATGTAAAGAGAACATAGGGAAAAAATGGTATTGTTGTTTGCAATCCAGTCCAAGGATACATAATTCAAGACTTTGAAAACGAGTACAGAACTTTACCCTGCACTCTGCACTGCAATACACTTTTGTACATACAGAACATACGACAGAATAAAATACAATCCTTACAGTATAATATATAATGCAACATTCAAAATATCTGTACAGTTGCTAATCGGTTCTTTTACACGGGAAATTACTAGTGTTAGAAAAGGCATTAAATATAGTTCGTTTCCCAAGTCCAAGTGTGCGTTGCCATTAGAATTTTTTTTGCAGTGTGTGGTTTTTGAAGTAATGCCTTTGAAAAAAGAAGGAGATGGATTCTTAGACTGCAGACATTTCTATAAATTACCTCTTAATTACGAGAGAGGTTCAAACGTGTTTCCATTTCCTTAGCATTGATGTCATTTCCCATTGAAAAATATTCGTAAAATATTTAAATATGGAATTTAAATAGAAACCAATACTAAATTAAGTAATGCGTTTAAATCCGCTATAGTTTGATTTCCTGCAGGATCATATCCAATGTAATGTAAAATTCAAAAGTCATAAGCCTGAAAGAATTGATACCTGATACTTTATGTGATTTAGGGGAATAGTAACTCAGTACATAGTCTGTGAAGAACCAAAATGACCCATATCCATTTTTAGTTTAAAAAAAAATGCACTATCTACAGAAAAAATTAAAATAACAAGCTCATGCAAGCATGTAAATAGAACCTTGTGCATTTCTTAAAAAACACTTAAATAGAACATTTTGACCTTTTCAAAAAATAGTAAGTAGAATATTTTGCACTTTTTAAAAAACATAAATAGAATATTTTGTACTTTTCAAAAAACATGTAAATACAATATTTTGTACTTTTCAAAAAACGTGTAAGTAGAATATTTTGCACTTTTGAAAAACATGTAAATAGAATATTTTGCACTTTTGAAAAACATGTAGGTAAATAGAACATTTTGACCTTTTCAAAAATATGTAAATAGGACATTGTTAGCTTTTTAATAACATGTAAGTAGAACAATTTGCTCATTTTAGAAACTCGTGATTAGGATCGTAAGAATGTATCCTATTTACTGTATTATTTGACATAGCTCATTTTAATTCTAGCATAAATTAGAAATGGGTCATTTTGGTTCTTCATAGACGATATGTTGTAATACAGTAATGGTTTTCTAATGAAATGAAAAAGAAAACCAAAACTAGATTAGAACTACAATTTTTTATTATGAACACACACACTTTACAAAATCTTCTGTTGTCTACGCCGAGCAGCCTAAGCTCTCCAGCATTGCACTGATTTGTTGTGGAGGTAAAACTTTTAATGTTATACTTGAGAATTATAATCACAGGCCATGAAAATGGAAATTAATATGACATACAGGCGTATAGTATAGACGTGTAGTGAAGGTAGGGAAGCTACAGAGTGGCACAGAGTACATATTATTATGAGTCTTACTCCTGAAGATGTCTACTTAGAAAAGCAGAGGATGTAGAAAGATTTTTGAAGTCTAATAAAATTATGATTTACTGCTGCCGTCTATGTAGACTCAGCCCTTATTAGGTAAATGCTCTTAAGTTCTCCTGAAATCATCCGTCCGTCTCCGTCTGACGGTGACGGTGACGGTGACGGTGACGGTTCATTCCTCCATTTCTCTGAGAGTCTGAGTCTGAGTGAGAACAGTCCGTCTGGCTAAACACTTTGGATTTTTGTTCGTCCTATAAGCACAGTAGTGAGTTCAAAACCCAATCCGTGTAAGTACAGAGAGGACGGACGGTTGACGGGGAAGACGGTAGACAAGTGGTAAGCCATTTTAATTGCACTGGATAATCGTCGTATAATTGTAAATTGTAATACCCACAACGAAGCTGAAATGACAAGGATATAAAAAAGACTATATAGTGCAATTACTTCATTGCATTGCCATCTCCTATAATCGTAAGTACCTAAGTGGGGTTTCAATATTTGGAGTTACAAAAAAATAAATTTAACTGCCGACATAGGGTGTAGTAGACTTTATGTGAAGCCGCAATTTTAAAATCTGAGTCAGGATAGACATAATATTATGGCCTATTGTGTAAAATCAAAACATTGCAAAAGCCTCTAGTACGTTAATTATTATAGGTTAAAAGTAAATGGCTTTAATTTGTATGCGTATGGTGTCAAACTACAGGAATGTTAACAGAACATGTTTCTCTTTAAAATATTTTTTTACTAACTATAATAAATTCTTGTTCTGTAAAAATAATTTTAAATTATTAAATCAGATTTTTCAAAATTTCGAAAATATCTAATGCTTTTTTTTTAAATTACGTAAATACAAACTAAATGTAAAGGTTTATGTGGTTCCACTTGATCTGGGTTCTTCCTAAATAAGTTTATTAATTCCTTGAAAAATATCCCGTAAGAATTAACAATAATAGAAAGAAAAGAAAGTATGTATAAAGTTAGTAATTGCTCGAAATACAAGCAATGCGGTAGAAAAAAAGGCATTCAAAATGTCGTAGTGTTCACACTAACAGTTTTGATAACCAAATAAAATTTGTATTTAGATTATAATTACTAGACGGGTGGAAAGATTAGATTTGATATCAAACCTCAAAACTACCACGGGTTCAGCGTGTAATTCTTTTCCAAAAAAACTCACAAACTCATCGTAATTTATTGTAATCTTCGCAGCTTGTTGTGAGTGAAGTCAGCCAACCTTCATTTTTAAGAGCAAAATTAAAGATAATATTTTTATGATCCTTGTAGTTTTCACATTTACAGGATACAAAGCAATCAGAAAATCAGACATTTATCTAACCTGCGTATGCACAATTTAGTATACGGTGCTGCACAATAATCAAGCGTTACATACATAAGGTGCCCTTTGCTTTAATAAAGGGTATGTAGTGCTTTTAATCTGTGTTTTCATTTACGTATTTGTAGCCTTCCCATTACCGTCCTCATTTTTTACCCTGTTGCTTTTTTTCCTGCATGAGAACTGTGAGCAAATCAACAGCAAATTTTGAACCTATTATCTTGTCTCTGGAAGTAAGACGTCAGTCACACTAACATAAAATTACCAACACAATACAAAATATCAGTACTTCCAGCAGCAGCAGCCAAGACTGGAGACAAACTTACCCACCATAAACATATAAACACAGCACAACATTTAGCATTTTAAAATTGTAGCGATAATGCCAGCGATAACCCTTTGCATTTTTTTTACAATTCGTATTACACACTACAATCTACATGGACTTTTGGCGGCGGTGTGAATTCATATTATTATCTCTGCCTTATCTGATGTATGATTATATCACGTCTTGAAGTCTTTACACATTTTTTGTCTTGTTTTTTAAGGTTTGCCCTAAATTATACATTAGCAGTGCAGTGTCAGTACAAGAGCACCCACATTTCTACATAAAATAATGAAAATATGCGTTACTATTTACCATATACCAGTACCAGTCCCAGCAGTGACCATGCAAAAGGGAAGAAAAAAGGTGTATTACATAGTGCTAGTAACCCACTATAACAATTACTGCAGATTTTTTTCCAGAGATTGTATTCAATAAAATCCATAAACAGATCAGTAAAAACTATTATTGGTTAAATTAAAATAATTTTTTGTACTACTTAAATACAAAACACTCACATTTTCGCTCATGCTAATTACCTTGTCAATAATATGGTATAGCTTAAGGTATTGAAATTTTAGTATATAGTGAGAACCATTAACATTATCAATAGCAACAATTTAATATAATTAATTAATACAAAAAATTACATGTAATAATTTCCCCACTTTTGCTATTACTGATAATGCAATGCAATGAAGTGTAACGTTCAAAAGTTCAATGTCTAAAAAGTGTTAAATGATGTAAGTTTGTAAAGTAAATCCACTGGTACTCCACTATGGCGACTGGCACTGGCCTTCACCTTTAACACTCATGATCATTAATTTAATAAAGAACAAAAGCAGAGTGCAATAGTTATGTGGAGTGTAAGTTAGGTAATTTATATATACATATGTACGCGTATGAAGCATAGTAAATTCCTATGCATGTAATGATACACTTATATAATGAACAGAAGAGGTGTTTTTTAGTAGGCTCAATGTTGTCATGTAATTACGTAGTTTGACGATTTTGAAATATATAGTTTGTAGAATAAAATGTGAGGCAGGACTCAGTACCATGCACCATTCTATTAAGATTACCCTATAAAAGTATTGCCTTGCCTTTGTTTTGTTGAAGGTTAAAAAATGATAGATTATAAAAAATTAATAAATTATCTTTAGAGAATTACTGTGGAAAACTATTTCAATTTTCAAAAAATATAGCGGGAATGAAACCAAACTTTTTAATATACAAATTAAAGCACACATACGACATTCAGCATTTACAATTTTAGCATTTAAGTTCACCCAGTACATACAATTTAGTCACAGCCATTTTGATCCAATGTCTGAATTACACACACAATAAGGATAAAGATAATGATGGCTTGATGATGATGATTTAAGATTTCATTCCAGTTTTTTTCCCTCCTGTCAGTTTACATGTTTTAGTCCCTGATACATTTTAACTTCATACCTTTAGAATTTTACAGCAGTATTTAAAATTTAAAATTTACTTTTGAGAAGTGAGTGTGTACCAGGGCCGGATAATGTGACCAGCGCAGGCAGCCCCAGCTGCCTGAATTTTCAAAAAAGATGTAAATGGAACATTTTGCAGTTTTCAAAAATATACGTAAAAATCATATTTTGACTTTTCAAAAACATGCAAATACATTTTTTTACACATTTCAAAAACATGCAAATAAAACGTTATCCACTATTCTCAGAACATGTAAATAGAACATTGAGCACTTTTTTAAATCAAGTACAAAGAACATTTTGAACTTTTCTAAAACATGTAAATACAACGTTTTGCTTTACCATAGAAAACCATCAATAATCTCAAAATGATGGTTTTTGAATGGAAACAAATTGCTGCCTAAAAGCAATTCCTTCGTCCGGCCCTGGTGTGTACGGTCAAGTTAATACTTACCAGCTAGCTAAACGGATATTACATAGAGTACTTTTAACTGACTGAATTGCCTATACATGACTGCTAACTGATAGCCTATGGATGTGATGTATATTTCATCAGTGTCTTCAGGTTTCATAATAAAGTGGCAGATTGTAAACGTAAACGTAAAAAGAGGAGTAAAAGGCTCATAACAAAGGTAAGTGAGCGTCTTTCAAGCGTTATTAGGAAAGGAGGGAGAATAATATATAGTTGAACTTTAGAACTCTATAGAACTGAAGACAGTAGACATGAAGCTGGTGCTTTGAGGCCGGAAAATTAAAATGCGTAGTCCATCTACAGTGGCAAATAGGTCAAGTTAAGGAAGACGTGCTTGTAAGCTCGTTAGTATCTAAATCCATGTAAATTTTTTAAGGGAAGAAAAACGTGAAGTCTGAAGTCAAGTCTGAAGTTGAAGCTCAACTTATGTACTCAGTCTCTGTCTTCGTCTTCATGGTACTTTACAACTTTAGCTTGGAAACTTACAATTAGGGTTTTTTTTTTAATTTACTGTCGAGTCGCCGCCGACGCCAACCGTCAACCGTCACTAAATGCAAGGGTAAGGTTAAAGAAAATCAAAATCAGAGAAAACTACATTAGAAAATAATTTTCTATTTCATAATTTCCTGTTAATCTTTAACTGAATCTCCTTTGTGATGTCTGTCCGGATGCTTAGTACTGATATAACTAAAGTCACTATGCTCAATTCTTCTACTAGTCACCACCTGCATGAATTATTAAATATTTGAGATAATTTATTGTGCTGTGTTGTCGTTTTAGCAATGATCAATTGCTTGCCATAAATGTAATTTATAGAAAAAACGTATTGCAATTTATGTTATTTTTAGATTCTAAACTGTCTACTAAGAAAATAGATCTATAGGGTAAAAAAAAGTGAAAAATTCAAAATGAAGTGATTACTAACAAATATTTAGTAATAATTATTATTAGTCCGAAAATTATGATATCAACGATACTGTTTTAATTGTATATAGACATAAAGGACGACATAGTTTAATATGTAGAGCGTGTAGAAATATCTAAACCAAAACATTAACATCGCACTCATTTTCGTTTTCCACCTTCTTGTCTGGAAGTTTTGAGTTTTGAGACAGGCCTCTCTCATTGAGCCGAAGCCGACAATTTCACTTTGCAATGACAGCTGATGCACATTAATGGAAATGGGACTTCAAGTCCAACTCCAGTACCAGTCCCAGTACCAGTCCCAGCCCTAGTGCATAATCATTTATTACTTCTTGGAATGATACATAATTATAATACGTTCATTGTGCGTAGTGCATTACGCTGAGTCTGTATACACAACCTTTTAAGAGATGTTAATAAAGCTTGTGAATAGTGATGCTAAAGTAAAACTAAAACTCGCCCAATTACATAGACTCAAGATGTATTCTAAATTCTAGTATTCTAGACAATTAATGCCTATATTTTTTCGTTTTTTACTTTTCCATGATAATGACTGTGATACACTATCACGTCCTTAGACGTCGTCAGCGTCGACCGTACAGGGACGGCAGAAATGTAGCTTATAGATTGCATATATATCGTCTGTGAAGAACTAAAATGACCCATATACATTTTTAGCTAAAAAAAATATCAACTATCTACGAAAATATTGACATATGTCTTAAATGGATTAAAATAGAACATTCTACACTTTTCAAAAACGTCCAATCAGAACATTTTTGCTTTTAAAAAACGTGTAAATAGAACATTTTGAACTTTTCAAAAATATGTAAATAGACCATTTTGAACTTTTTAAAAACATGCAAATAGAACATTTTACACTTTTCAAAAACGTGCAAACAGAACATTTTGCAGATTTTTAAAAACGTGTAAATAGAAAATTTTACAGTTTGACAAAACGTGTAAATAGAACATTTTACACTTTTCAAAAACGCGTAAATAGAACATTTTACACTTTTCAAAAACGCGTAAATAGAACATTTTGCAGTTTTTTAAAAACGTAGATAGAACATTTTACAGTTTTCAAAACCATCTAAGTAGAATATTTTACGCTTTTCTCATACTCTTAATTAACATTTACACATGTTTCTCATTTTTTTATGACATAACTCATTTTTATTCTAGCTTATATTGGAAATGGGTCATTTTGGTTCTTCACAGACGATATAGTCTATATATGAGAAGGCAGGAAGTTAAACGAAATAAAGGGTAAATAATAAATCCTAACTTCAAAAATCCAAGAAGAAACCAAAAGGTATTAAGAATTGTAAATTTGTACTATAACTTTCAATGATAATGACAGAGAAAAGCCAATGCTGCAAGCTTATAATATGTGCCACAGCGTTTGCTCAGTTAAAGGATTTGGACTGGTAATGGTCAAAAATTTAGAAAGAAACAAATTAGCTGAACTCCGTCAGCCATCATTTTTTTTTGTCTCATTATTTCGGCATATCCATCCATCAAAACTGGAAATAAAAATTACAACAGAAAAGCATCTAGTCCCTATGACTGACATTTCGTTATGGAAATGGTCACGGTCAAGTATAGGCTGGACATACTATATACAATATATTAGGAATTATCAAATATCAGAGTAGATAGGTAAGTACTTATTGTATATTGAAGATTAAAAAGCAGTACAAATGTTCACATAATTTTTCTCGCGCTAGAGAATACTAATCAGGAGTCTATGTATTCTGGATTTTTATTAATGTAATCATAATCGTAAATTCGTAATTATAATTATTATTATGTACAAACGCAGCTTATCAATATGAAAATTTCTATTATACCATGTCGTTTGCTTTTCGAATAAATTAATACTATAAATCCACCTCGGTTTGGATTTTGTGTATAATGGTTGGATTGGATGGGCGAGCGCTGTTGTGTATATTTTTCCATAATTAATAATACAAATATTTTTAATATATATAGGAAATAACCACTTAATTATAATATTTTGTAAGTGCAATACTTTGCATGTAACATGCATATCTTCCCAGTGTAAGAAGTGTACATACCTGAGATGAGCTAATACTAATAATGTTAATACACATGACAAGGAAGCTAGACGTTTAAAAGTTTGAAAGGACAAGAAAAAAAACTGTTGAAAAATGTGGGGAAAACTTGAAAAATTAGTCAATTTTCATGTACGCGGACGGACGAAAAGCGGATGGACGTATTAGATATAGGAACAAAGAAGAAGGGAATTTGAAGCTCTGTATACGCTCGCAAGACTCTCAACTCTTTGGTTATTAATTGTTTCTTGGAATCAAATTATTAATTTGTACGTCATTCTTCACAGTTCTTCACAGTTCGTAGCGGTGTACTACAGTGTATAGTAGTAAGCTGTAGTAGTAGTACACACACAGTCACAGTCATATTATAATGGGTTGTTCCCTGCGTTTTTGCTTTTGTTGAAGGCATAAGTAGTTAGTTACCTTGAAGTTTGGCTGTGGTGAATTGATGGTAATGATTTCGTCTTGTGGTTGCACAAGTTAAGTTACCAGTTCCTCTCAATCCTGATCATGATAATAAAACTTATGATTAGAGTTTGTTCGGTCAGCCAGAGTCAGAATCAGAATCAGACTCAGAATCAGATGATCTCACTGGCGACGCGGTGTTGTGTGTTGCTGGTCAAAGTCCAGAGTAAAGTTTAAATTTTTCCCAACCAAAAACTCCCTACGATTAAGTAGTAACCTAGGTATGCTATGTACTGACTGACATTATACCGCCTGAGCTTTCCATCTTCAATCTTTACCGTGGTAATATTATAACCTTACGCGTTGAAATTATTTTTATTCTTCGTACAAATAAGAATATTTGAACTTTTTTTTCAAGATACAAAAGTAGGCTGTTTACATTTTTTCTTCGAACGTTGCAATATGCTAAGCTGTCCAGAGGTTTTCAAAAATATAAGCTTATGATGCAAAAAAAAACTTGAATGCAATAAGCAAGTATTACATTTTTAAAAAATTACTTTTTTAAAAATAATGACAGGAATAGTAATGTGTAATGGAAAATGTTACACTTACGTAACCTTATATGAAAATAATTATAATAATATATGCTATTTCCATTTTACTACATAACGACATTTAAAGTACATCTTTTTATAACTAAAAGCTGTGCCGGATGCTGCGCAGGCAGCCTCCATTGCTTCAATTTTCAAAAAAATGCGTAAATGGAACATTTTGCAGTTTTCAAAAATATGTAAAAAGAACATTTTGTAGTTTTAAAAAATATGAAAAAAGAATATTTTGACTTTTCAAAAACATGCAAATAAAATTTTTTCTACATTTCAAAAGCATGCAAATAAAACATTTTCCACTTTTCTCAAAACATGTAAATAGAACATTTTGCACCTTTTAAAATCAAGTAAATCGAACATTTTGCAATTTTCTAAAACATGTAAATACATTACTTTGCTTTATCAAAAAAAAAAACCATCAATAAAATCAAAATGCTGGTCTTTGTATGGATACAAATTGCTGCCTAAAACCAATTCCTTTGTCCGGCCCTGACTAAAAGCATGAGGTAACCATTTATGACAGCACTGCATCGTATTTTCCACGTGATATAGCCCGTACTGATATTGTTTTGATATGCAGGGAATCTTTATAAACTTTGAATTTTTCTAGCTAATTTTGTTACTTCATTTAAATAACTATATTTATATTCCGTCATTATTGTACCTACATACTTCCCACATGTAGGCACTTCAAAAGCCATTGTATTTATTTTATTGCTGTCAGAGTTGATGCTGTTGTTGTTGTTGTTGTTCAATAAATAATAGTGCCTAATAATGTTATGAAGGGAAGAAAAACGTTGTGACTCTGATTTATTACAGCCAGTTCGAGGTTCAGCAAGGGGCAAGATGAGATATAGCCAATCATCCCATAGAAATTACACAAGTTTTAGATCTCAGAATCCTATATAGCGTTGTGCTGGTCTCTGTTAAGTGAAAAGGCGATTGGCTAATGTTCTTAAGTTGTTAGCAAAGCACTTGGTGTAAATACGATTCTCTGGAGGTCTAACTTCTATAAATTATTTAATTAGCTGTATGTATCTGTGATAAGGTATTATCCTTAGTGTGAGGTTTTACATCACCTGGAATAACAATATATAATTACCTATGTAGGTACATGTTAAGCAAGTATTTTTTGAACAAATAGGTGATTAGGTGTTCAAACTCTAAAGAGCAGACCACCGGTGCGGCGCCGACCTCGGTACCGGTACCGGTAAAGCTACATTGGGATCTGAAGAAATAAGATTATAATGTGTTTTTTTCAAAAAATAAATAACATAAAAAATATTCATTTCGCCTTAGCTTGAGTGGTGTCTGCCTACAATAATTAAAAATTTTGTAGTTGCGTTGTAGCTGTTACAAAGTGATATATTATACTGTCTCTGCTTTGCCTGTCAATCGCTTGCTGCAGGCAGTATATATCAGTATTTGCAGGCATAAGTTTTAAAGGCGAAATCTATAGCAAAGCGAAGATGGCGCACCTTTCATAGCCTGCATTTTACATAATATAAAGTCATATACCTACCTAGGTACCTATATTTTCTTTGTAGGCATTTGCATTTAATTCCCCGTTGTAGTTATGTTGCATAATTAAGTATGCCTGCATTTATTTTACAATATCAGTAGACGGGTATGGGAACAACAACATTAGCATGACTTACCTATGGATAAATTAATTATTGACGCAGATTTCCTATTTTTCCTGTGGTGTGCATTGCTGTACTGTGGGAAATGGGAGTCAGAAGTAAATTAGTGGAGAAAATGGCAAATATTCATAACACTCCACCAAACAACAATGCACCACCTCTATAATAGTGAGCAGGGGCAATTAAATAGAAATTACAGAAAATGTGAACAAGGAAGCTTTTAGTGAAACGAGAAGGGAAACGAAATGGACGTTGATGTTGATGGTTGCGAGATGGTGAAGCTGTGAGAGGATTTGGATTGACGAGATGAGGAGGGTATGGGGAGTTTTCAAGGATATTTTTATACCAAAAGGTTTTCACATTCGCACTGACAATATACATATGTAAAATGTAGTCTCTGCCGATATGCTATATCAGTATATAAGCTATACATACAATATCACGCTCTACTATCAATGTGTACAAAATTATTGTGTGGGAGAGATAGAAAATTGGAAATAAAAATCAACTTGAGACATGATGGATTGAGGGAGTGTCCTTCTTAATGCCCAAGACTCAAGACCATAATATAATGCAATGTAATTCCTAATTGTAAATGCTTAGTTCTTAATGCTCGTTAATGCTCCGTATTTAATTATAATATGTCCATAAGTAAAGTTATAGACATTTATATATACATAGGTATTTTTTCCAAATACAATAAGACAAAGACGTACAATACGCATGAGATTACATTACCTTATTTTTTCCTCCTCTCAAACGTAAAAAGATACCAACAAATCTAATTAATAGATTTTATTGTTTTACATATCTCCCTCTCCACCTTTCCTTCCATTGAGAGCTGACAGCTGTGTGTAATAAGTACACACTCAATTCTATTGTACTGCCGCATTTACAAGTACAATTGACAATTATGTACGACAGGACAAAGATTTGCTTTGTACTTGAACTACACCTTGAGTGTGTCAGTAATTTGTTAACACTAAATTACGCTGCTGCTGCTGCTCGCGATCGCGATACAATTAACTGACAATTAGTAATCAGATTACAAGAAAACTACAGCAGATTTGTCATTTTCGAGTTATTATATGATTAAAGGTTTCTGTGTATTTCTTTCTTTCTTTTTTATTCATGGCAGCCGCTTATAGATATATTATTATATAGGGACGTATGAATAATTTTATTGTCTCCTTGGGTGGTTGCTGTGGTGGTGGTGTGTGTGGTGGTATATTACTTCTTGCTACAAATATCAAAATATCGCTACAGTAGTTTTCTTCTTGCTAGTATATAGGAACGTGGTGTGTATGCCAATTGAAAAAAATTAATGTAATTGTATGATATGTCATTATTATTTGTTATTGTTGTAGTATGTTCATTTTGTTCGAGAAGTTATACTGTTGAAGTCTTTATTATACGAAATAGAAAGAGTAACACAGTAGTGAGAGTTGAAGAATAATTAAATAAATTATCTGGGCTAAGCTCTGAATATTGATTGTACACGTGTGTAGGACACGCTACCTACTGATTTTAACAAATATATCAATGGCATTAAAACTTGTACAACACAAAATAAATCTAAAAAAATATTCAAATATGTCTTGAGAGCATTTAAATAGAAAATTTTGCACTTTTCAAAAATGTGTAAATACAAAATTTTACAATTTTCAAACACATGGAATTAAAACATTTTGCACCTTTTCGAAAACATGGAATTAGAACATTTTGCACCTTTTTGAAAACATGGAATCAGAACATTTTGCACCTTTTTGAAAACATGGAATCAGAACATTTTGCACCTTTTTGAAAACATGGAATTAGAAAATTTTACACCTTTTTGACAACATGGAATTAGAACATTTTGCACCTTTTCAAAAACTCCTAATTAACATTTTAGGCATGTTTCTCATTTTGTTTTTATGACATAGCTCATTTTGAATCCATCTTAAATTGGATATGGGTCATTTTGGTTCTTCGCAGACGATATATGATTATCAACTATAGATGATATAGTAATAACACTGGTACATGTAGGATACGTCTAAAAGTTTGAAATTGTACGAAAAATATATAGAGAAATATATTTTGAGCCGATCACAACATTTACGTACGGACGCCATGGATAGGACAAATCACAAGCAGTGGAATGCTACGCCTAAGACGCCAACACTTACGTTCGAAGTCACAAAGACGATTTTGCAATGTGTTGCATACCGCACTGCCATCTCCTACAAAAATACGGAAGTTGTACAGCTTCCCATACCATACCATAATATCCCATAACACAACTACTACGACTACGACTATGACTACGACTACACCTCAGTAAACGCACAAAGCCACAAACGTTTCTCACAATAAGTGCCGGAGTTTTATACCTTAAAATAATAATTGTGTGCACCGTATGCTTACGATTAGCACACTTGCTCTTACTTTTCATTTAAGTTTTAAGAAGTTATGGTCTGCACGTATAGAAGTGTCTACATAATGAAATGAATAAAGCAATCTTTAATCTAATCAAACTTTTGGCTTTGGCATAGTAAGAGTAGTATAGCCAGACCAGCAGAACTTTTTTACGCTACATATAGTTCTATATATGTAGAGACGCATATTAAGCTTACAAAAAGTTGTATAGCCATTGTAGCCTATCCTGCGGAAGACTAAATGCACCAGTACCAGTGAATGGTACAGTAGTGAGGGGGCTGAAAGCTAATCGAAAATTAATTGTTACATTCCATTTATCCACACAAAAGATTGGGGAATGATTTCAAGATCAAAAGTATTAAAGTATCCATTGTAACATACATAGGGAAATGAAAGAATGCTGAGTGCTATTTTTATGTACAATCATTCACTCTCTGTCTCTGGGACGCGCATTATGAAATTGTGGAAGCTGATGACTCTTTGACGATAGCTCCCGATTTCGATTTCGATGACCCTTACATTTCAATTAACATAAACCAAAATCAGCATCCCTTGCATTATTACAAATTACATGTATGTGTAAAGTGCTGACCCACCGCATATAACACCCCACAAACTCACAACTGCCTCCTAAGTAACAAATATAGTTTTATATCTGTACTTTTAATGACAAATTCAGATAGAATTTCTTGCAGTTGGGCTCCCCACAAAGTGTATAGCATAGGTATATACTAATACGGATACATGTACGAAATCCAGTCTAGCTCTGTTTACACAGAGATTTGTGCTACGGACATGGAGAAAACCCCTAATGTTATTTCTAAAGAAAGAGACGGAGCAGCGGAGAAGGAGAAGAAGGACTGGAACTCGTATGAAATATGGAGTGACAGGGTGGACCATCCCAGGAAAAGGATCATTAGCAAGTGAACATTAAGATGAGACTGTCAAAGATACCCCTTGTCAACCCGAAAATCCCAAACCCAAGTCGAAACCGAAGCCGAAGCTGAATTCGAAGCCTCAATGATCTCCCAACTCCAACTCCAACTCCAACCTCTACTCTCTACACTCTGTGCACTATAGAACTGCAACTTTGCAACTCACCACGAAAAAGCAGGGAGCAACCGGCACCGGCATAATATTCATACCAGCAAGAAATAATAAAACCGACAGCGAAACGAAAACGAACCTTTATTTTCAGCACTCAAATAATATAATATTACATATAAGTGCAGATAGGTCTCTATGTATCTCGTCCTTCTTCTCAACTACAGATACTCAACGGGGCTGAAGAGTAAAACCGAAAAACCAGAACCAAACACGCAACCAAAAGGGACACAACTAAAAAGCACGTTTAATAGTGAACCCAATGCTCGTACTACCGATGAAATTCCCTGCTCCATACCTATACATAATAATCGTTCTGTAGAACTGTACACGAGCAACTCCGACGGAACGTACGTATGTACACGCTCTAATAAACCTTCAAGTAGTAGGAACAAGAGGAAGATGATGCAGCAGAGTACACCACACACAGAGAGCACAGCATCTTTCTCTTCAGCTTGGCCCTATCATCAATTTTTTTATGCTCTGCTTGTCGTGATTAATTTTTCGGACAAACCGAGAGGGAGTATTTTTCCGCGAATAAAATCACATAAGGGGGGGCCTTACTTCTCTTGGTCTGTAGGTACTTACACCAGCACCAGTACCAGTATTGTATTGTATTTCACCACTTTTCTTACTGCATTTTCTTGCATTAATAAATCCGCCAAAATGTCTTATAGTACAGCAGTGGCAGTCCTCGCTTTGTAGTTAGTGTTTGAATTTCGATATTAGGTATTTACATGTATATTCACTTTCTGGGTGTGTTAGTGTAGTGCACTGGATCTGGATGTGTGTTACCACTGTGGACCGAGCTTCAACATGGGGAAATTGAGATGTACTTAATGTTGTGAAAACGAACAAAAACCCAGTTAGCTAATACAATATACAAACGGCTAAATGAAAATGACTCCATGTTTTTCTATACACACATAGACACACAGACAAAAGTCAAAGGGAAAACGGGGAAAATAGGGACGTTGGAAATGTTTCTTGAAAATAGACGAAAAAAACTGGTAGTAGATGGAAAACGCAAAACGAGAAGGAAATATGGCTATGAATTCTGGAAGTGAATGTTGATAAATGCTATGAAAAGAAGTGGAAGATGGAATGTTAGTTTGGGTTGTTCTGGTCCTATGGTAAACTATGCATGACCATGGGTCCATGTCCAAAATGCGAGCGCCATAGAATAGGATAGGACCAAGACCAGTACCAGCACCAGTGCCAATCAGGGCCGGATAATGCGGCCAGCGCAGGCAGCCCCCGCTGCTTAAATTTTCTCAAAACATGTAAATGGAACATTTTGCACTTTTCAAAAATATGTAAAATAAAAATGTTTGACTTTTTAAAAACATGCAGAATATGTTTTTTGTACATTTCAAAAACATGGAAATAAAATATTTACCACCTTTCTCAAAACATGTAAATAGAACATTTTGCACTTTTCTAAATTAAGTAAAAAGAAAATTTTTCATATTTCTCAAAACATGTAAATAGAACAGTAAGTACTTTCTAGAATCAAGTAAAATTAACATTTTTCACTTTTATAAAACATGTAAATACAACATTTTGCTTTGCCAAAGAAAACCATCAACAAAATCGAAATGGTGGTAATTGTATGAAAACAAATTGCTGCCTAAAAGCAATTCCTTCGTCCGGCCCTGGTGCCAGGACCAGCCAATCCATGTTACATGTAGCTACAGATGTAATAGAAGTATCTTATGGAGTTCATCTTTTATACGGAAGTTATAAAGTTATGAAAGGTCTGAAGAAGATGTGAGAGAGAGTTGTGAAGAATGAGAAAAGTCACAGGATTTTTAAGACTATGGATGAAACATTGAATTGGACCGGGGACAAGCTCATATCTGTTAGTACAGTTCAAGACTTGGACTTGAAGTGGTTCCCTTTCCTTTCCTTGGTTTGGTTTGGTTTATATTTCACAAGTTGAACTCGGAGTGCTCAAGAGATTCAATAGGCTCAGAACTCAGCAGAACGGTATGGCAATTCGCATCGTCTTCACTTCATCTCACCATTCCCACTACCATTCCATATTGCCTCACATTTGCCCATCAAACTTGAGAGCGTGTAGAGTGAGACTGCGGACTCTATATAAGCTGTAAGTTATGTAGTGGTGGGTGTAAGTTAACTTTCAGTGTAAGTAAATCTCATAATATGTCTCTATAAAAAGAAAAAAAAAGAAAGAATGAAGAATTGAAATCTGTATATAGTATCTTCTGTAGTGCATGACGGGGATGATAATATGCGGCTACTGTACAAATTCACAAGTCTTTAAAATGTTCAGATTGAGCGCTTACAAAACATACTATCTAAATCTTTCAAAAAATGTAAAATGCCTTGTATTGCATTGTAAGCCCTTTAAATTTTCATGAACCTCACTGAAATTTTGTGGTACATTCAAATAATGTTTTTGAAAAATGAAAATCGAACTTGAACAATTTACTACAAATAGCATGTTTTTATTTTGAAAGTTTTCTAGGTAGGTAGATACTTTTAAAATAATTCAATTAGGACACAATATCGCCTATGAAGAACCAAAATGACCCATATCCAATTTAAGCTACAATCAAAATGAGCTATGTCATAAAAAAAAATGAAAAACATGCGTAAAATCGTAAAATGTTAATTTAGGAGTTTTTGAAAAACGTAAAATGCTCTATTTTCATGTTTTTCAACAATGTAAAATGTCCTATTTACATGTTTTTGGAAAGGTGCAAAATGTTCTAATTCCATGATTTTGAAAAGGTGCAAAATATTCTAATTCCATATTTGTGAAAAGTGCAAAATGTTCTATTTAAATGCTCTCAAGACATATTTGAATATTTTTGTAGATGATTGGTATTTTTTTGGCTAAAAATGGATATGTGTCATTTTGGTTCTTCAAAGACCATTTTGACATTTTGAGAAAGCATTTTGATATAGTACAGGAAAATTAATTAGAGATCAAAATTTACAATGCATGTGAAATGGTCTAAATCCAATTTTTGTCTAAGAAAACAAAAGTAGATAGCTCATTTTGCAGTTAGCAAAGTTCCACCTTCCGACTCCAGGAAAACCAAGTTATCTACCCACACTTCTACATACAATACTATCGACTCTATAATTGTTGAGCAGTCGCTGGTAAAAGTGTACTAGTAGCAGTGACGTGGACATGTCACACGGTATGGTCCAGCATCCAAGACGGCCAAGTCCAAGTCTAAGCTATAAATTTCCCCTACTAGATAGATATTTCCTACCACTCCTGTCCCCACTCGTTTGTCTTCCTTTCCCTTACTTTGCCTAATACAAGAGTATTTTTGGCGTGACCAGTCACCAACGGGAACGACCAAGAACCCACTACATACAATCTGCAGCCTATGCTGGAAATATCAGTAGTAATATTGTTACCTACCTACCTCCGTAGTTGCATTGCAATGGCGACGACGACTCGCCTGATACTGATGGATTGAAGAATCTAGTAGAATGGGTCGGTTTATAATGTAATTCAATATGCATTGGGAATGCGACTGCTACTGGCACTCGGACTGCATCCCATTACATTGCACTGTCGTCATTTTGGATATTTGGTTTTGGTTTTGTTGGATTGGGAATTTGTTGGAGTTGTGAAGTCAAAGTCGACATCGACATCCACGTCGACTTCGACTTCGACTTGGTCTCGGTCTCGGTCCCGGTCTCGGACTTGGACTTGAGAGTTTGTTAGAGAGAGAGAGAGAGAGACTGAATCCGTGTGGCTGTGAATGTGGAGTCGAGATGATGGGGAGAAGAGGAAGAGGACGACGACGGGAGGAGAAGAGGATGTCAGGGATGGAGGCCGAGGCAGTGAGGCAGTCAGGTTCCAAGGAACGATGTAGCATTGCAACTGACGAAGATAGATAGATCCTAGGGACTCCGCCTAATCTTTGCTCTCCTTTTCTTTCTTTCTTTCTTTCTTCCTCTCTCCTCTTGTCTCCCTTCCAATCACATCCACACACACACACACTCATTCTCTCCCAACCAAGCCAACCCAAACCGAAGAACCGAACCAACAACCAAATGTATCTATACCCATTTGTTCAATACATGAGGACCAGGACCAGGACGGAGACATACACTCCGTACTATACGGTATTAATACTCACATTCAGTCATACTTACATACAAACATACATGATGAGATGCTCCCACAATCACCATTAGTTACTCTAGAGATATATTCTGAAACTGAAGAGCAGAGAGAAGAGGAAGGAGAAAGAGACGAAGAAGAAGACGAAGAGGAAAGAACTCATGCTGATGCTGATTCTACACAATCTTCACTTCTTTTTCCTTCACAGATATATCATATCATAACCATAGCCATAACCATAGGACAGTCCTGAGACAGAGAATTCTCGTTTTTCGGGTAACCCACTACCGCTACCCGCACAGTCACAGTCCACACAGTCCATTACTCTGCACTCTGTGTCTGTACACCCGAAAGTCTGTATAGACTTGAACCTACATGGTATGAACCTACATAATTTTGTACAATTCATATATTTGCTTTTGCCATTGCGGGCTCTCACTATCATATCCTACCATCCACATCCCCACCCGCCCCTCTCTCTCAGCTTCCCGTCCTTGCAAGTCTCTTCGTTCTCGTTTTTCGTTTTTAGCTTCGGCTTCGGGATTCCCTGGTCTTACTTGCATTTTGGGTTTTTTGTATAATAGATGGTCTTGATTCAACCATTTCCAAGTCATCTACCAGGACCAGGACCAGGACCAGGACCAGCTGATATATAATATGTAATTATATATAGCCGCCTAGACATATTAATAGGCATAGGAGCACAGTATATTATGTATTTGTACCCTTGGCGCTGACTGTACTGGCGCTTAATCATAATGCGATTCAGTCCGTAAGTTGCTAGTCTCCATGTAGTTCGTGAAGTAAGCTCACTCGGTTTTGCAACTTAAGTAGGTAGGTCTACATTACATATGACATTCTAATAGTAGTGGTAACACTGGCCGTAGTAGAAATATGTAATGTAGAATCTAGTTCCCAGTATATTGTATATAATGCAAGGCTGTCTATCCTTGGAACTATTATGTGCATGTAAGTATAGTATGTATTTCTGTAAATACAAAAATGTAAAAATAATCCCGAGAAAGGGCAAAGGAGATAAATCAAAGTTGATTTTTTGATTTTGATTTCTGGGATTAATAACTATCTTTTGGATGTGCGGAGGCTGTGGTTTCGGCCTTGGTTGGTTTTTTTATGCATGTGTAAGCCTTCATACAGATGCTTTATTACATACATAGTAGAGGGCTACAAAGAGCGGGTTCTCGGCCTTAGCGGCCTTCGTCTGACCTAGCAACAGCAGCACTGACTGAGACTGAGAGTAAACGGAACAGCAACAGATTTCTACACTTTCTACCGTACTTTCTACAGGTTATATACACTCATTGCAGTGCAGTGTGTGAAAATGTATAGTAAGAAATAAGTTTTTAAAAAAACAGTTCACAGTAAAAAAAATAAATAAACATTTTTGAAAAAAGAATTTTATGAAAAATGCAGAAAAAGCATATAATGTATCCTTACACTTTACGTATACATTACGACGACGGTCTGACTATTTTAAAGACGGTAACGTTATACACATTTAGACAATATTTAGGTAGTACCTACTTAATTTTCTCTACAGTCTACATTATGTAACACACTTGTGAAAGAAATCACTCTCTCCTCCCTCGTACACTGATTTACTGATACAAAGAAAATGGGAAAATCTCCCATGAAAAGCTCCATAGTCCCTATCACATAATAATTTGTCTGGGAAATTTAGCTACAATACAAAATGCATTTAATTAATTGAATCTAACTTTCAGCCTCCTTTTTGTTTTTTGTCGCCACTTTGTCGCCGCCGGCAGTCACTGTATCCCTCCTATCACAATAGGACGACAATATATATACAAAATTATTTCAAAGTACGTACGTACATAATATCATATGTATAGAATGGAAATAAAAATGGAAATTCTAGATCTTCCTTCCACATGCTCTTCTGGATACATTATAATCTGGAGACAATCTAGAATTCCGGAATAATACGAGATGAGGATATTGCTGTATGGAGGTTTATATACAGAGTCAAGAAAGAGTATATGACACAGACACAGCCCTGCCCTGCCAGCCTGTATGATATAAGAGTTTGTCGTTGTAAGTTGAATTAGAATTAAAAGTACACATGTAATAAGTAAAGAGTAAAAGAAAAGACAAAGAAAGATGTATCCATTGCCCTATGGCCATTGCAGCTATACAGCTACAGCTATATAGCCCTATATGTATAGCCACAATTCTTCCGTCTTTTCACTTTGACTCCCCCTTATGTATTATCTCTCGCCACAGTTCCACACAGAACAGCTACTTGGTTTTCCTATATATTTGAATGCTCCCACAGTAAGATGTAGATAAGTAAAAAGGGAAAATCACAAGTAAAACTACTGTGGAACTTAAACCAAGACCAAGAAAGAAAGCCAAGTCAAGCCAGACAAAAATCCACAACGGTCCAGAAACAGACTGTGCAATCCACATCTAGAATCCAGGACCAGTACCAGCACCAGATTTCCAGATCCAGATTGAGAATATAAGGGAAAAGAAAGGGAAAAGGCGACAACGAGAGAGAGAGAGAGAGAGAGAGAGAGAGAGAGAGAGAGAGAAGTAAAACGGGAACGAAAACGAGAACGAGACCGAGAAAGACGACATTCCTCGTAGTATAGGAAAGAGAGAGATGGAAAAAAGGAAGAAGATGTCAACTGGATGGATACAAAAATTGGGCAATTGCCAAATACACAAAACACTTACACGTATCCACGAAGGGCCAATTCTATAAATTCATTTTCCATATACATAAGTCATTCCCCGTACACACAGAGAGAGAGAGAGAGACACGTAGAGGAATTGGCCAGTGCCATATGAACAAACATATTTACGTACTCAATTCAGTGGTATGGTTTGCTATGGCATTGAGATCCACACTACAAATACAATATACACTCTCTGTATTTTCCTTTTACTTGACTCTAAACAGGACAAAGATTCTGGATATATAGGATTGCTATAGCGTTGCATTGGATTTTAGATGCTAAATCTGGAACTGGAACTGGACTGGATCTGGATCCGGATCTGGAAAAGATGCTACAGATAGATTTCTATTCTTCGTCAAACTGTATGCTCAACTACAAGTAAGGCCGAATACGGAATAGTTAAAACTAAAGCTTGCTAGTTACTAGAGATGCTACATGGTGGATGTGTTTACATCCCCTGTCTTCTGCTTATCGCTTTTTTAAAATATATATATTTTTGTGGAGCATCACTAACAAGTAAGTCAAAGCCAACACAATACTACTAAGAGTCTCACTTTGGAGTTACAGATTTTGGTGGGAGCAGCAGCGCAAAGTGAGTCTTTTGGAGTCTTGAGGTCTTGAGATATTGAGATTGTAACAACTTTACGTACTTACAGAAAATCACTATGGCACCGCGGGTCTAAATCCAAATCTTTTAACGCATAGCACAATGTCTTATATGTCAGGGTTCTTGTATGGGTGGATGTAGTAGGCATAAACAATACAAATCAAGAGCTAGTAGTGCATTAAAGTGAGCATTCGTGGCCTACCAGCTACCAACTACCAACCAAGAGCAACAACAAGAACGACAAGCAACACGTCACCGAATTCGTTGTGTGTTCTGAAACCTTGGAAAAGTCAGGCGCTCTTGTAATGTTATATTGTTGTGAGTTATCAGAAATAAGGAAAATATAAACTCCAACAAGATATTTAAATCATGTTTTACAAGTTTATTGTGTCTTGTATAGAAATACGTTTATCTATATTTGTGCACAAATTCAATGGGATGATAAATAATGAAAGTGCCGCGAGGACATCAGGACCAGGACATATGCCATGCAATGTAGTTTATTATCTTGCTTGTGTATTGTTTGTAAGGAGACAGTTACTATATACTCCGATTGATATATTGTTTTTGTCTAGATAGCTGAGAAAATATAGGCATTTTACACTTAATCTTCAACTTTATAAAGCAAAATTAATCATGTGCATTATTGAAATTTGTTTACAGTGAAAAGAATCGCTTAATGTTTAAAACTGATTTGTTTTTAAAAATTATAACCGTATTTTGAACGTAAACTAAAATACCTAGAAATATTTTCAAATTTTTTCCCAAATTCTGACGTTTTCGACAGATTCCAGAATTCCAGTCTTTGTTTTGATTTTTTGATGCTGTTATTATTTTGAAAGGGATAATAACCATAATAACCTTACAGCGACTGCACTGTGGCGCTCTGTGACGATCCTTTACGATGAGTCTAATTATCCCTGCCAATGTTATTGCGGGACAGGAATTACACACAATTTCAATTACCGGTGAGATTCTGGTACCGGTATATTGGTTATGCGTTTCCGTATGAGCTCATTTTATAGTCAGTGCCAACAGAAATTGCACCAATTTTCTAATTATTTTTATAATTAGTGCACGTTGTGGTATTCTACAGAACTTCAGTACCAGTAGCAGTACCAGTACCAGTCAATTATCAGTTTCAATCTCGTCATAAGCCCAATTACCTTTGCACATTGCAGCTGCATGTAATTTACGTATTAAATTTGAATGTATAAACACCAATGTCACTGTACTTTACCGTGTGCTTCTTGTTCTGGGTTCCGGAGGCCCCATAGATATTGCATTCGAACAATATTTAAGCCATCTTTAATCTTAATATACAGACAGTAGACAGTTCTACTAGGGAAACGTTAAAGAAAAGTGAATGTCATATTGCTATCCGATGGCATGGTGTGGTGACTAGTTAAAACTCTTTAAAAATTACATGGTTCCGATTTCATTTTCCACAACGATTTTTTACACATTATTATTTTATGATTGTAACTAACTCTCAAGTCTTATCGTAAGTTGTAAAATACCTTGTGTACATAATATATTATATACTGTCTGTTGCATATATGAAATGCTCTTTATTCTATACCACTCAAATTTCCTGACTGGGCATAGGCATTTTCTGTATATTATGGAAGGAACCCAAACTCTCAAAATTCAAATCGTAAATGGAGAGGCATCCAAGCAGAAATAAATGAGGGCACGTGATGACCGGAAATTCGTTATTTTATTTTATCCCGCAACTGGATTTTCCCTTTTGATATGATACACCAATCTCATATAGCTAAATATGTATCTCGTACATCCACAAAGACGCTCTGCCGGTGTCGGTGTCGGTGCCGGTGTCGGTCCCTGTGCCGGTGAATTCAACGTCAAAGCCACAAAGACACGTAAAAAAATCTTTACGTCAATTACTCCGTTTCAACTACACACTCCACTACTCCACTCCACAACACACCAAGACCAAACGAAAACGACCAAACCAAGAACCAACTACCCAACACCACAGCGCATCACACCACAGGACATGGACATTGAAATAAAGCATGACAGACCAAAGAAAAATCAAAGGTTACAACAATAATAATAACATTAACAACTTCAAGTTTTATATTATTGTAATACCATTCAAGTCAAAGTATTACACAGTGTAATACAGAAACCAAAGTTCAGTAGTTTCAGTTGAAAGTCTGTAACTCGGAACTTTAAAAAAATTCCTAAAATTCACATTTATGTAAAATATCTAGATAGCAGAGCCGGACGAAGGAACTGCTTTTAGGGAGCAATTTGTTTCCATACAAAAACCACCATCTTGATTTTATTGATGGTTTTCTTTGGTAAAGCAAATTTTGTTGTATTTGCATGTTTTAGAAAAGTTTAAAATGTTGTATTTACTTGATTCTGAAAAGTGCAAAATATTGTATTTACATGTTTTGAGGAAAGTGTTAAATGTTTTATTTCCATGTTTTTGAAATGTAGAAAAATTTTATTTTGAATGTTTTTGAAAAGTCAAAATATTGGTTTTACATATTTTTGAAAACCGCAAAATGTTCTATTTACATGTTTTTTGAAAATTCAAGCAGCGGGGGCTGCCTTCGCTGGCCGCATTATCCGGCCCTGCTAGATAGGTAGACATTTTTCTATTTCTTTAATCGTAATACTTTCGTAGTACAAGTTTCCACTTACAATTATTATTAGTACACCTACCTACTTTAAAAACTAAATAGAGATGTCAAAACAAATTCAGTTATGAGCAGAACTTAGGCTCAATTTTGAACCTTTCTATTATTTTTTTCGGACTTTTTATTTTTCCATTTCATAACTTATTGTTAGCACTAAATTGATTTTGATTACACGGCATAGCTCCAAGTTGTCACTGACATTAAGACATGTCATCATTAGCATTATATGGTCACCTCGTTACAAGTAACTTAATCCATTTTACAGGGACCCGTTTAGCATAGTCACATGCACACATCAACATCATCGTATGTATTATTATAGTAGATATATATATATGTATATAGTGAAGACGGGTCTCCTGTTTTTATCTTTGATGTGGTGGGCCCTATAACTTTTGTACAGCATATAAAAATAAATATTCTACGACGATTTGTCTTGTACAAAGTGTTCACGTCCTCAGTCTCGTTCCTCTCGGTGTCGGAGAACAAGAGCAACTGCTATGGCTATAATAATGTGCAGTGTACATTGTACGAGTGATAGCCTTAAATAAATCATCAGTTTTTATCCTTTAAGGAAGCGGGGAAGCTTAGTGTGTGGATGGGTCTATTCATATCATCAGATATACACAGATAGTATGTACAGTGCATTATAGGTGCAAGTCATAAGTTAGGAGGGGCAGGGGGAGAGGAGGAAATTCCCTAATTCTTTTTCAAGTCAAAGAAGTCAAAGCTACAAGCATACCAACCTACCGATATACCTATATGTTCTTCAATAGTAGATTCTACTATAAGGCCATAAAGTATAATATTATATTACATATTATTAAATCAAGATGAGGGAAACGTTATCAAGGAAAGAACAAAAAGTTCCCTGTACAAGGACATATGGGGCAAAATAATAGTAATAAAATAATTTAGTAAGTAAGAGAAGGAACCTCTAACGGTACCAGTACCAGTATATACACATATGCATGCCATAAGGACCTTAACCTACGCAAAGATTTTTATCGCTAACAAGAACTATACCTTAGGTACATATGCACGTATACTCCACGAATCTGATGATGATGATGATGATGAAGACGACGATAATTATAATGACGACAAGAATATTAGTACAACACTACATGCTGGCACTGGCACTGGCACTGGCACTGGTTGAGTTGAAAGCTAGCTAATGATTAGGTGGATGTGGATAATAATGGTTTTAGAGCGACAATGACAAACAATGGATGACAATGTTCGGCACATTTTTGCGTACGATTTATGATTATCATAACGTGTACAGCCTTACTATATCATAGAGTACATTCGTACGGAGACACCTACTGTATGCTAATTACACATGCGTATAATTATGTGGGTAATTATAATTAGGAACGTCAATGTCAAAGTCAAAGTTAATGCACCTAGGTATATCCTTAATTCGCATTAAAATACGGATACTGTCCAGCACAGCAGTGGTCGGGTATACTTTTGATTGTGGGAGAGTGGGAGACCTCCTTATCTGATTACGGGAACTTTTTGACCATTTTAATCTACCAATTTGTGCATATTTTTTAACCATTTTAATCTACCAATTTGTTCATTTATTTTAACCTTTCAATTTTTATTTGAATTAGAAATTTGTTTTTCCTTTATTTTATTTTACTAATTAAATCATTTCCAAAAACTGTAATTTTCATTTTTATCTTTTTTATTTTCAATTTTTACACACAAGCCTCGAAATCTCTTAAAGAATTTGTGCTTTCAAAAAAAAATAGATTGTGAATTATTAGGTAGGTACTATTGTGTCTAAAGGTACTACAGATAAATTAGCAATCCAGACTGTGCTGTGGTTGGACATAAATTGTTTTCTACGTGTAAAATTAAGGCACCCATTACGGTCCATTTGTCACCTATAAAACTATAAAAAATGACTCTACACTGTGTAGTGTAGACTATAATTATTTAGAGTGTAGTTTATGAGAGGACTGATAGACTCAAAATTTATTACATTACCAATATACTAACACTATAACACGAAGGAACGACCATCACCGGTGCCGGTGCCGGTAGCGGTACCGGTACCGGCTAAAACACGAAGCATTAAGAATTTAGCATCCCTAACAAAACTGTATGCTACATTATAGACACTTACTATACACATTTGCTCATTATTATTGTTAGTCGCTGACTCACTTGACTTGGCCAATGGAAACATCCCAGCACTAGCAACTTCATCTAAGCAAATCAAAATCAAAACCTATACGTCCAACCAAAGACCGTATAGTCATTGCCATATGTTATAGAAGTAGATAGAAGAAGCTTTGCAATTACTTTCAAGTGGTAGAGGTGACTCTCTATCTCTCTCAAGCCTCGTCCTCATCTCTCTTGTAATTTCAAATGTATAAGACTTGAAGAGATTTGCAAAGCGAAGGGATGAGGATGAGGATAAAGACGAATACGAATACGACGACCACTGTCCGTCCGCTGTCCTGTCCAACGCTTCCACTTCAAAAACTGCCCACATCAACTTCACCATCCGCACACATTATTACACACGGAGACACATCATACTATGTATATAGATAGCCGTACAGAATATTATTACGCTCACTACTCGTAGTTTTACAAGAGAGTATAACGCCCTAACTGTAGATCGTAGATGATAATAATGATGATTCGTGTTGGTGATAAAAGGCCCACGATTAACTTTAAAGAATCTCACAATTAGCAAAAGTCCAAATCCAAGTGGAAAAGGACGGCAGGACGGACACGTAGATTGTGAAGAGTAATATATACTGCAGTTTATTATCCAATCCACATTAGGAGTATAGTAGTGTATAGTTATATGGTCCAGTATACGTATACTCACGCAGTAGTAGTGAATTCATTTTCAAGATTCATCAAACTCTTAAAACTCAAAGACATTTGCTTCTTGGTTAGTTCGAAAGAACTCTCAAGACGCGTCGTCCTCAGGGCCGGATAATGCGGCCAGTGATGCGTAGGCAGCCCCCGCTGCTTGAATTTTCAAAAAACATGTGTAAATTGAACATTTTGCACTTTTCAAAAATATGTAAAAAGAATATTTTGCACTTTTCAAAACCATGCAAAATAAATTGTTTTGTACATTTCAAAAACATGCAAATAAAGCATTTAACACCTTTCTCAAAACATGGAAATAGAACATTTTGCTTTTTTTAGAATCAATTAAATAGAACATTTTGAACTTTTCTAAAACATGTAAATAGAACATTTTGCCTTGCCAAAGAAAACCATTAATAAAATCAAAATGGTAGTTTTTGCTTGGAAACAAATTGCTGTCTATAAGCAATTCCTTCGTACGGCCCGGCCCTGGTCTCATCCTTTGCCTTCGTCAGAACAGAAAACAGAAAGAGCGATTTATTTATCTGTTCACTATTTATGTAGGTACAGACATTGCTTTACAGGGTGCAATTATATACATAAAATAGCGGGTTGCATGTTATATTTTATGCTGTGCTATGCTTTTAAATGTATAGGGTCCTACATCCATTTCCATCCAATCCCGTCGTAACAGTATTGTCAAGAATATAATAAAGTCGAAAACTACAGAAGATGAGTAACCCATGATCATGATTTTAAATGAACATATGAACATATGATGTTGTATGTTGTTCAGTCTCGGTCTCGGAGTCTCGGTCTTCACTCTTCACTCTGTTCCTCCTCATTCGTTTGTCTGTGGCAATAATATATTTCTCTATGTGTAATACAATACAGATAATGATAATCATAATAATATGTAGTAATAATAATAATAGCAATAATAATAATAATCATATACACGCATCTAAAAATCGAGTCAAGTCTTTATACTGTACAATCTGGACTGATATCAGTACAAGTGTGTCTATGTCCACTTTTAGGTACATACCGTATACATCCTAATATTACGTACCCACATGAATAATGTTCCTACTTGGTTCGTCTCCGTCTTCGTGTAACAGAGAGAAAGATAGAGAGACAGAGACCGGAAAAAAACAGCTATACAGACTATTCAGTCTACAAAAGTCTTTGAG
This sequence comes from Dicyrtomina minuta, assembly GCA_949802685.1. Lineage (NCBI taxonomy): Eukaryota > Metazoa > Arthropoda > Collembola > Symphypleona > Dicyrtomidae > Dicyrtomina > Dicyrtomina minuta. The sequence goes on along the minus strand of OX461808.1, from coordinate 43,330,179 downwards.
TCTCTATGTAGAGTTGTAGAGTAAAATTCAAACTCATACTCGGCTCATAAAGTATAATTTTCTCTCTGGATTTTGAATGGCAGTTGCCTAATGGCTTGAAAATATTTAATGTATTTTTTTTTCAGTCCGCGGCCCTTGGGCATATACACATTAAAACTACTGTGTACATAGATACACTCCTACTCAAGATGATAGTGAGTAGATACAAGACTTGTCTCACAGTAATCGTAAAGGCTAAGGCTAAAACCTCCTCACAACAACAAAACATAGCACAATAATAACAACAGCATTATGTGTACATATGTAGGTACATGTAGATGTCATCCTTGTTGGTTCCTTGTCTTCCTCGCAGTGGTAGTTCCCGTCATTGGGTTATGTAAGCTCGTCCTCTCCTTGTTTGTCTACACAAACACAATGCTGGGGGAAAGTTTGCGTAAGTCAGGGGAACATACAATAAATGAATAATATCTCAAACAGAATGAAGACACACTATATATCTGTATATACATACGACAGTCAAGAACAAGAAGTAATGCTCGTCTTCATTTTTGATTTTCAGTGTGCGGGTGGAGAGACATTCAGAGTCTTGGCCCAAAAATTCGGATTTTGTGAATTCAAATAATAATAGTGTAATAGAAATAATGCACTAGTATAGAAATAGAACACGAAAGAGATACGGAATCAAAATCAGAATCAGAAACAGAATGATTCCATGTATAAAATCACCATGAATTACTTCCTTCAAAATCTGACATGGATTAATAAGCCTTGTATGTATGGCAACGGTTGTATGTATGTATGTGGGTACCGAGTACGGACAGAGCCAAGCTTAATGTCCCGTCAGACCTATGCATGTGTATAGTATGCAGTAGACACACGAGTCTATTGAGTAAGACAGACTTCCCCAAAACCGGGCCCGTACCGGGATTCACAACATTATTTGCTTTCTATTGTGCTCGCTGTGACGGTGACCTCGGACTTTAAGACGATCCATTATCCATTTCATATGTAAATTTGGGACAGATTAGTTGTGTACTTCTTGAATTCGGTTCGGCTTTCTCAGTTCGGCTCTCGCGTTGATGACGACAATGGTTCTTTTGGTTCCTTGATGTGAAAACCATATGACAATGTGAATTCAGTGAATTGTAAAATTGTTCAGAAATTTAAATTAGGAGAAAAACGCGTTTTGAAAACCAGCTCTTCAAATATAGAAAAATTTAAGAACTTGCTTCCATTGCGTGATGCCCACGTAAACTCAGTACAAAAGATGACAACTTAAATTGTAAATTGTAATCAAGATGCCCAATTACAGCATGTATGTCTGCCCTGTTTACTTGCGTAATTTCTTAGTAAAATAAACAAGCCATATGTCTTACCAGTACCACCAAACTCCCGATTACATTGACAACTTTAGACTAGTATTTGTTTCCCTCATTTGTTTCATATCGTATCAAGAAAAGTCAAGAAGAACAAACCCCCAAACCAAACTTAAACACTGAATGACTGAACAAAACCAGAAAATCACCCACCGTCAACCGTAGATAAGTCCAATTGAAATTGAGGAGTTAGAGCCAGTACCAATCCGAATGTGAATGGCATTGCCATTGCCAGGGAAGGAGAGTATATAGCATTCAATTAAATTACTGCTGTCTCAAATTATGTATGTAATTTTATTCCAACTCAATCTGTATTTGTATTTTCCAGCGCTGCGCTGTGACTATGCTTTTCAAGTAGGTATTTGGAAATGAGGACCGAGACCGATGAGACAGAGTCTATATACCTTTACAATCTTTCATACATGCATCAACACTGTACACCAAGTATTCAAGAAATCTTAGCGATTTGTGTTATACACTTGTACATGGATGACTGAATATTAGCATTAGCGTGAAGACTTTTCTCTTCACGGAGTCGCTCCGATCCGTGAGATATGGACTACGAGCTCCACGGTTTCAACATTCAATGATAGAACAAGGAGCTTGTTTTGGTTTCAGTTGTAATGCATATAATAATTACATGCAGCAAGCCCAGAAGAACTGATAGGCACATATAGAGAAAAATACTCTGACTGTGGCCGGCCGTACATAATATAGGAGTGAGAGATCTTTTCTCCATAAATGCACGGTTTCTGTTACTACTGGGGATGCTTCTTGCGCCTGTTTCCATCCAGATTCAGAATTCAGAGCCGTGCATATCAGATCAGCGGGTAGGTACTTTACATGGAAAAGACCCCACAGTCAAGTCAGCAAAGCCGAAGCCGAAACCGAAACCGAAGCCGAAGCCGGAGTCAACGCGAACTAAAGACAAGGAGGAAGGAGCGGCCTCGCATCACATCGCATCGGATCGTACGGATGGACTGAGCTGACTCGTCTGAGAAAAGAGAGTCATGAGAGATGTGGTTATAAGAATATGAGATAAGATAGAGCTGAAGGAGAGAGAAGGGACGGATGAGGGTGAATAAAAACGAAGGCGCCAGTCTGTCGAAATGAGTTATCCGAAAATCCGGATTCGGATCGGCAACAAGGAACAAGTATGTACATGACGAGTCCCCCGCTCAACGTACCGCATGTAGTGGGGAGCAAGCAGCGGGAATTTCACAGTCTTGAGTTTGAGTCTCCTTCAGTCTACTACACACACACACACATTCACAGAGTAAATTCGGGGATTCAGGATTCGGAAGTCGTTCATGATCTATCCGATTCGTAGCCTTGTGGTCCGTTCATGTCTTACGTTAGATAGAAGTATTCGCATTATGTAGGTACCTGTGCATGTGATGTACATATGACGTATGCATTATACATGAAATTGTGCTTTATAAAGATACATATGATATCACAGCGTACAGTCAAGTAAAATAAAAGTTAGTGCAGATTCTATTTCTACTATAACTAGTATATAACTATAGGCACAACTTCTGCCTGCTCCCGCTTTGGTCCTATGGGTTTGTTTCCCTGTACCTATGTATGTACAACGTTCCGTCCCAATTATACGTAGCACAGATGCCCTTGTATGTACGTAACAGATATATTAAGCATGTATATCAGACTTGAACGCTGGGATAATTCGAATCATACATTGTAGCTTATTGTTTTTGTAAAAGACAAAGGGGATGACAATGGCAAATTCAAACCACAATGTAATATTAGTCTAATTTCTTATTCGGCATTGGAATAAATAATTATTTAAATATGTATATCACTTTGTAAATAATTTAAATGGACTAACAATGGTGGCTACTTGAATTTAATAGTCTAAATAGCTCTGAGCGGTTATCTGCAGCATTAAAAAAAAGCGGATACAACAAGTTTGCACACATTTGCCTGATTAAATGTCAGCATTTTTTGACAAGTCATAAATACCATTATAACCATTCGCCATATTATTATGTTCAGGAATTTTGCTGCATATTTTAATTAAGTTTACAATAAAAAAATTAGTAAATTATTGACATTGATTTTGCATGATTATTAATGAGTAAAAATTAATTTTGTATTCGGATTACGTCAATTTATTGTATTTAGTCTTTTAAGCACAAATCATTTGCCCATTTTTATGTATGGCCTTTTTTCAAAAAATTAACAAACAACCCGTTTACTGTGTAGTAGCTAATCGTAAGCAGAAAAAAAGATAGTAGTGTTAACCATATGTGGAATGGGGAAAGCCAATATATTATGGGATTGGGCATTGGGATTATCTATCGATATGTAATGCAGCGACTATACAACAATGGACGTTTTGTACATGTCAGAATACTTATAGGATTAGTAGTAGTAGTGAAAAGCATGGAAGGGGAAGTCAAAGACAGCGAGATCGAGGATTGGAGTCTTTAAAATGTGAACCAATTTGAGGTTACACGCATTGAATGTTAGAGCAGAATGCTAATTGACTTGACACCGCAAACCCCGCTCTTCCAATACGATACGCTAAAAATGTAAATGTGTAATGGAGTACAAAATCTTTTTCCATGGCGGTGCGACGTCGTCGTCGTCCATAGTCCATCTGTTCGTTTTCGTTGTGTGCACATACTTATGCATGCTTCCCATGAATCTAGTTGAATCCTGTGAGTTGAGGAGAGAGACTCTCTGACCATACAGCAGCATGCTCATATTATGTTTTCTAAATTGTAATTTTCATCTCTGTACTACTACAACAAGCACAGAAGAATTTTCCACAGGCGAATCTTATATTTTCAAAGATGTTCTGGCGCTATGATCCTGGCTAAATGGCTACTATTACATTATGTGCCCCGGCCTGACTCTTGTAACATAACATGTACGTGTGATCCCCAATGAAAATGAAACACAATTATCAGCCTATAATTTACCTCTCAACGCAATCCACTCCGGATTTTCAAGAAGGGGTCGTCCATAAGACAAACTTGTAAAAATAAACAACTTATCATCTCTAAATAACAACTTATCGTCTCTCATCTTATCGTTCGATTTTTTGCACAATGTCTATGCACGGCCCCGAAGTAAGACCGACACGACCACATAATATTATTATGTTAGCGCTGGATATTTTATAATTTGGATTTTACGTGGGTTTAGGTTTGATCATATATGTAAAGTATTGTAAAGGTATATGAGAGTATACTGAGCTATAGTGGTCGTGGTAATAATGGTAAATAGGTATAGGTTACAAACAACTAATGAAAATTTCCCAATCCAGTTTAACCGGCCTTCAATTTACTCTAATTTAATTCAGCAACTATTACAAACTCCCATTAGTGTTTCAGTTTAATTCCTACACAGACAACAATGCAAGAGCATAAATGAAGTCCACACTAGACAGCGTCATCATTAGTAAATCAGTAATAAGAGCAGTAGTCAATAGTAAATAAATATTGTATCGATAATCTAAAGCCCAATGCTCAATGCTAAACATGCACATCATACACTGTGTGTATTAAGCGTATGAGTAAAAGCAGTAAAATTTATATCTATAATATATCCTCTATATCCACATCAATTACAGATACAGATATAATTATTACACAATGTGCGTGCATACATAATAGCAATTACATGTGCATACAATATTTGGGGGAAAATAAACTATTGTATATGTTACACTATATAACACAAGAAGAGTGTTATGTACATTACTTAGGTTTCGGCACCTGCATAAAGTACCAACCACGTAACTGCTCAACATTATAGACTAAACGCCAACTGGATTTTTTCCAATTAAGAAAATTAGAGTTGTTTAACAAGTAAACAATTAATAAACGATTTGGTATGGAGTGTTCCACTTGTAATAAATTCTACCAAGAAGGTGTGTGTGTTTTTTTTGTCTGCGCTATGTATCTTTTATCTTATCTTTGCTTCATCTTTTATCTTGTCTTAACTTATCCGCTCGAGTTTTCCTTTATAGTGCTCGCCTTCCTCAATAAAAGGATAAATGGATTAGATATTGATATCGATATTTGATTCCTTTTATCCGTTTTCCTACGCTGTACTATATAGAGCTATACTATATCTACTATCTATATCAAGAAATGGTATACCTACAGTATCAAAGTGTCAATGCATTTGTATCGTAGGTAGGTATGTAGGTATGTAGGTAGGCACATAGTTTTTTTATAAATTCCTTTTTGTAAATTTCTTGTGCCGCCGTACGACTACCAGGCTCATCTTGCCGTGCCGTAACCGTAAGCAGAATATTATAATGAACATTTGATTTCTCATTATCCTGATCTAATTTTAATAATTAGCATATACAACTGCACTGCGCTAAATTATACAATACATCGGCGCAATAAAAATGTTAAGTTTTGAACTTAATTATTAAATATGCAAACAGAAACAAAAAGTTACATAATTATAAATTAAGCTAAAAGCGCCTAAGGATTACAAACTACGATAAAATAAATACTGAGTTGGCGGCTTGGCGGGTTAGCCTAGGCCTATAGCCTACCAAATTTTTTAAATTTATATGGATACATTACCTCATGGCAATATTTGAATTGCTAAATTGAATCTGAATAAATGTTGTAAATTTGTCTGTAGCTTTTACTCTCTCTCTACTCACTGTGCCTTCTTCCTTGGTGTTGATGTCTGTTTCGGTGTCGGTGTCGGTATGGCATGTGAGTGGAAGGATGAAAACCATAAAAATAAAAAGATGAAAAGATACACACACGGAAAAAAAAATCTTGTGATGTTCTTTATTTCCCCAAGTGCGAGTATCCGTACTCCGTACAAATACTAATCATCCCTAATAATCATAATAATTACCTTCATTATGTTATTAGCAATCCTTTAAAAATTATTACATCCATCGCACACATCTCACACATAGTTTTTGATAGTCTCATATCTGTTTTTCTATATCTCTGCCCTTCTAGAACATAACATAACCTACAGCAGTTTTGGAGTTATGGCAGGCAGGGCCGGATAATGTGGCCAGCGCAGGGAGCCCCCGCTGCTTGAATTTTCAAAAAACATGTAAATGGCAAAATTTGACGTTTTCAAAAATATGTAAAAAGAATATTGTGACTTTTCGAAAACATGGAAATTAAAGTTATTGTACATTTCAAAAAAATGGAAATAAAACATTTTCCACTTTTCTCAAAACATGTAAATAGAACATTTTGCCTTTTTTTGAATCAAGTAAAAAAAAACATTTTTTAACTTTTCTAAAACATTTAAATTCAACATTCTGCTTTACCAAAGAAAACCATCAATAAAATTTAAATGGTGGTTTTTGTGTGGAAAGTGGAAGCAAATTGCTGCCTAAAAGCAAATTTCTTCGTCCGGCCCTGTTGGCAGGAGATAGTAGTAGGAGAATAGAATTCTCGTTTATGCTCACGAGAAATAAGTGTACCTACACACCAACACACACACATGATATCACCTCATTTCTCATTTTAAATTTCATGATGATAAAAGTTGTAAATTGTAGATTTTAATTTGCACGTAGACCCGTGAAATTTTTGTCAGTTTTTTTTTCACACACACAATCACACGGAGCCCTGGCCCTATATCTCATCTTACGATTAGTATATAGTATATCAGGATTATCTTTATAGAAACAAGTCAACGGAGTGAATACTTAGGGGGCCTATAATATACTTACATATATACATTTATAGTTACAAAGATTGAGATTTTTAGTGATAAGCCGCATATATATAAAATATACTTGGTAGTAGATTCACTATATATGGATGGGACGGACAACCGGGACGGGGAAGCGACGACGGTCGGCCGGTCGGTCGGTCCGTCGGTCGGACGGACATGACGATGGGAGACAGAGTTTAGTGAACCATGTACCATTCCGTCATGTCTAGATTTTTGGACACTCTTTTAGAGTTGGACTCTTGCTTGCTTTTCTAACGAATGATAAGTATTGGTCTTGATCTTGCTTATATATATAGTACATACTGTGATTATGCACCTATATGGAGTGTCTATAGTGACTATAGTTCCACTAGTGCTTTTCCTCTTGGTCCTTGTTCTTCTTTCGATGTTGTCACGTCAACTGAATTCGTCCAAAATTTCTCATCGTCAATGTTCACTTCCCTTCTCTCCATCTCTACTACTACAGATACTCTGTCTCTATGAGTGTCTCTAGACTTTTTGCGTAGTATCAACATAGATTCCGATTATAGATGGGTATATTATACACATATGAGACTTGACTGCCCTGCCCTCGCCCTGTTTCTAACTATCTCTTAAAGCTCCGTCCTAGTAGCTTGACATGCCCTATGTCTATAAGCACATACATGTTTAGAGGATATTCGAGAATATTTGGAAAATAGTAAAGTGGAAATACTGGAGCACCGGCAGCGGTACCGGCACCGGTACCGGCACCGGCACTGGGTGCTGTACTGTGGGACTGGGACTGGTGGAACGTCGTCGGGTTGCTCTTGCTTTTGCTTCTGCTGCCGTTGCCGGGTAATGTAAGGAGAAAAGACGGAAAGTTGTGTGTGGAAAAGAAAGCATGTATAGCTGTTTGTTGGCGCTCGCATTGGAGAATTGAAGAGGAAAAGGGCAGACAGAAGAGGGAAGGAAGAGCGGAGGAGGAAGAGTGTGTGAGTGTAAATGTAAGAGGAAGAGAGAGAGAGAGAGAGAGAGCGAAGACGGGATGATATATAGAGGAAAAGAGGGAGTGAACATGCATGATAGATAGGACGGGACGAGATCAATTAATCAAGTCATTGATAGTGTGAGAGATGCGGATGTCATCTCCGTGGAAACAGTCCATCTAAGGGGAAATCGGGGCCAAAGAGAAAATCCTAAAATCAACCTGAAAACTACTCATCTCACACCTACAGCTTATACAGTCTAAGTACCCGCACAGACACTCACGGACACTACACTCAAAATACCTACAAATTTCTAGAGGAGCGAATACCCGGGTGATAACCGGGACCGGTGCTGGCACTGATAAAGAATCACCCCGTCGAAGATATGGGCAACTTTTCATATAATTATGTATATATGGTCACTACTACATAATATATAATTATTTATGTTGACATACACATAGATATATGGTAACATGCCACAGAAATACTAGTAAGTAATGCTAAAAAAAATACCTCACCTCGGTACCTAATTTGAAATTTCCACCATTATATTGTACGCTATAGCGCCAACATGAAAATCCATATCGAAACCCAGTCAGTGCAACCAGTCAGTGAATTACAATTACAATTAAAATCTAAAAATAGAACTTCACCTCCCAATTATTATTGGAATTCAAAAAAAGGATATAACCTTGAATATAAATTTTGATACATATTTTTTCAACTACCGATGATACATAGGTTCAAATGTATAAGGTGTGTGTAATATTCCCTGAATGAAAAAATGATGGATCAAAAGATTATGTGAGCACCTCAAAATTTTTGGCAGACTTGAGTCTCCATGCTATATTATTATTATTGACTATGGAAATCCAAGTGGAGGTGGAGGAGAAAGGTATACAGCTGATCGGTACTACTATTAGTAGGTACATATAATATGGTAATGCTGACTGTTGCAATGTTCTCGTTCGTTCGGAGCAAGTAGCCTGCCAGAGACAGATGCAATCCAAAAAGAACTTTGCTTTACATATAACATTATCTACCATAGAATTTGAAAATAAAGAAGGAAAGAATAATGTAGAAATGGAGTATATCTACATGTGGGTATTTATATAAAATTATATCGAAATCAAAGAATGAATTGTGTACGGTAACATAAAAATACATATGAACGGTCCCTATCATACCATATAGTGCTATAGAATCAACGGGGTAGTTGTAATTTCGTAGACTATAGACTTGGACGAGGACGACGGACAGGTCCTTGCGGTTTCGTATATTGGTATATCATATCATATAGTATGTATAAAAAAACGTAAAGTACAGATACAGATATCTTCTGGTTTTCATTGAAAATATGCTTGTAAAGCATATAATATAGTGTATACACAAGGACTCATGATATATGGGCCTGGGTAGGTACATACTATGGAGGTTTGTCTGTCTGAAAGGATGGATGAAGCGGAAAGAGGCGAGGAAGAATTGTCGTTGGCACATGGTGATTGATCTCACAAGATCGATGACTCGCTAATGTCTCATTGCCCAAATGGTCATTTCCACTGTCACCAAGATTCTACCGAATTCTAATCTCTCGTCCTTCTTTCCCTGACTGTCTCTATTCTCTATTCTCTCTCTCTCTCTCTCTCCCTCTATTTCTCTGTTCAGCTCGATCTTGATCCAGTTCATCGTATTTCAACTTCATCATGAACAGAACTGAGCAGCAGAGCAGGACGGGAGTCAGGTTTGGAGATAGAGAATAGCGAGTGAAACAGAGCCGAGCCGACGAACAAGAAGAAATAAAGTGGAATCTGTATCTATCTGTGACTTGACGCGGGAAGAAATGTTTAATACTGATACAAGATACACACATATAATCCAATCGTACCGAAACCGAACCGAACCAACTTGTATATATACCTACATATAGGTAATAGCTATAGCTAGATCTAAAAATACGCATACTGACATCGACATCCAAGTCAAGACATTCAAGTATCGAATATAAAATAATGAAAAGAGATATTATTTGACATAATTACATATGTTCGAAACGCGTGTATATCTGTCTGGAAACATATACGAGCATAATTAAGTGTCGGACATTTCAATTAATTTTTATAAATGGTCTGTGAAAAACCAAAATGAATCATTTCCAATTTGTACTAGAATTAAAATGAGCTATGTCAAAAAAAGACAGTAAATATGAGTGTTAATTCCGAGTTTCTAAAATGAGCAAATTGTTCTATTTACATGTTTTTAAAAAGGTAACAATGTCCTATTTACATATTTTTTGCAAAAGCCAAAATTTTCTATTTAAGTGTTTTTGAAAATTGCAAAATATTCTATTTACATGTTTTTTGAAAAGGTTGAAATGTTCTATTTACATATTTTTCAAAAGTTCAAAATATTCAATTTGTATGTTTTTGAAAAGTGCAAAATATTCTATTTACTTGTATTTTGAAAAATGCACCAGGTTCTATTTCCATGCTTTCAGGAACATGCTATTTTAATTTTTTATGTAGATAGTGCATTTTGTTACCTACTAAAATACCTACTAAAATGCTGTATTCCAATAACATCCTATTTTTTTTTTCTTTTAATGTAGTGATACTGCAAATTGTCTAGACTGTGAACAGCCGATTTTCATTTTACGTTTTATTTTAAAATTTTGCATTAGTGTACAATAAAGAGTTTAAAAATATTGAATATTCTCGCCAAATATACCACGTCTTTCTCATGTCCATGTCACAACTTGTTCTGGTATAATAATTTGCCTTTGATTTTAATCTCTGACTCACAATCTAAAAATCTCCATCTCTCCATAATATATTATTTATGCTTTGATTTTGTTTTCGATTGTGACTTTTAACATGGAAACATGATGAGCAAGGAACAAGGCCCCACAACATAACACAAAACAACAAGGAACATGCTTTTGATTTGAGCGTATTCGGACACATACTGACGAGCTAAAAGACGTAACACGGACGACGTACAGCAATGGAAGTCCAAGAGTCCAAGTCAAACACGAACGAGAAGGGTACAAGAGGACGACTTGTGCATACTGAATGTGATTATTGCGTCAAAGGGCCAAAGATTCAAGACATCAAGAGGAATCAAGAAAGACTCACTCACACACACACAACCAAATCCAAATCCAAGACTCAAACCAAAGCCAAGAAGACAAGTGAAATGACAGATTATGATATAATGTAACAACTACATGACTACCACTAAGGCCGTATGGCCGAAACTGAGATGGACAGACTACCCAGCCAGACTCACCAGTGCCATAGTCGGACTCGGACCCACTAGATTTTATTTTGCATATATAATACATACCTTTATATAACTATACACTTCACACACAGCTATATGAGTACCTACTGATGGGTAATGCATTAAATACACTATATACAATAAATAAATTTAAAAAAAAACGGACAGGCTCTCACTCAGAGAACAAAAACGAGGAGGACAGGAGAAACAAGAGAAACATTGTACATGAAACAGTTGGGTTTCACATTCACCTCCATTCTTAGTTTATGTACCACTACTTATTGTTAGACGTCCCACGTTTTCGTTTTAGTTTTCAGTCATTTCATGTCAGTTGTTGCTTTAGTTGTTGATTCTATAATTCTACTGGCCACTGGCTGCTGTAAATGTAATTATGATTTTTATTTCAGGTTAGAATCTGGCATCAGATCAAGTGAGTTGCTTCCACAGCACAGTAGTCAACACTGATAGGTAGACAATTATTTTGAGTTTTTGTTAAAGTAGCAGAATTATTACATGGGACGATGTAAACGTATTGCCAAGTTCCATAGTATCCATACAATATTTTTATAAGATTAAAATATAATTTGTTAGGCATCATGCTCAATATTTTAAGGAAAGGCATAGGTCTATAGGAAAAGGGTTAAGGTTAGAAAAAAAATATATTATAAATGGCGACAGGATATAGAAATGATAGAAATAAAATACCCATAGCCCATAGCTATTTATCTATACATAATATCGTCTCTGAAGAACCAAAATGACCAATATCCAATTGAATCAAAATGAGCTATGTCTTAAAAACAAAATGAGAAAGATGAATAAAATGTTAATTAAGAGTTTTTGAAAAGTGTAAATCGTTCTACTTACATGTTTTTGAAAAGTGTAAATCGTTCTATTTAAATGTTTTTGAAAAGTGTAAATCGTTCTATTTACACGTTTTTGAAAAGTGTAAATCGTTCTATTTACATGTTTTTGAAAAGTGTAAATCGTTCTATTTACATGTGTTTGAAAAGTTTAAATCGCTCTAATTATAAATATACATGTTTTTTGAAAAGTGTAAAATGTTCTATTTACATGTTTTTGAAAAGTGTAAAATGTTCTATTTACATATTTTTAAAAGTGCAAAATATTCTATTTAAATGCTCTCAAGACAAATTTGAATATTTTTGTAGATAGTGGATATTGTTTTTAGTTACAAATGGATTTGGATCATTTTGATTCTTCACAGACGATATGTATATTATTATATTGAGGAGTAAGCTGTTGTTAATTTGCATTACAGATTACGGAAATTATACAGTGTGTATTGTGTAGCTGTCTGTTACTAGTTACTAGTTGGAAAGTTGGAATAATAATAATCTCCAGACTATAATATTATTTTGTATCTACTAGAGTGACAAGGGCTATATAATGTCCGTGGACGACGAAGAGTAGTTACGTGTTTTAAAGGTGGAGCTAAAAAGGTTTTTTTTTCATTTCTGCTTATAATTATTAATGTGATAGAACACACGAGAGGGGAACACATTGTAGTTGCATGTTGTTGTGTGGACTCTGGAGTACCACCACCACCACCACTCTCGGCTCGTCTCTTGGAATGAAGAGCAAACATGTGAGTAAATTAACTAAAGTGACGCTGATGTGACTCGACGATTGCCTTGAGATAGCCCGCAAACTAACAGTCAACCACGCCTTCCTCACTTTCCTAACATCCGTCCGTCCTACACATCCACACTTTTGATTCTCATTATAATATAACACTTTTTACTTTTTAGACTTTTACATATTTCGACTCTGCGATTCCAATTTAAAACATTATTTTTTTTAACCATTTTACTCATTTCTGCTGTCTCTCTATTTTTTTTTCTGTATTCTTATTACTTTTAGCATTATAACTACGGATTTTTGACGCTCTCGGAAAGAAAAATTACTGGAAACTTGAATTAAATCAGCATCTTGTGCATGATTATTTTGTAGAAATTAGAATTCAAACGAGTCAAATGTTGTTAGACGAAGTTCAAGTATCTTTCGTCTTGCACTGCCCCAGCTCCGTTTGTCCCTGCAATTTCGCTTTGTTTTAACTATTATTTTGAATTTCCCTCTCAGTCAGTCGGAACGGTCGAAAAAAATTCAAACTTTATTAATCAGTTATTCTTGCTACTACTTACGATTAGATGAAACGGTATTTTATTTCTTTGTTTTTTACTGTGTATAAAAATGTAGAAGGAAACGACATTATCAGACTGTGCTTTCATTTCCTTGTTTTTCATTTCACTAAAATTGTCAAACAAAAAAAAACTAAAATCGAAATTGTACCAAAATTCAAAGAAGCAAAAATGATAAAACTATCTAGAATGCGTGTGTAAGTAATAAAAATGAGTTAATAAAAAAGTAATTAAATATACTTTTAGTGTGCATTATATATAGTTGGTATCGGTATCGTCTGATACATTTTTTCTTTACAGGATTTTCAATTAAAATTATTAAAAAAATGAATGGCGTTATGGGTATGAATTTTAATGAGAAATAATAATACACAGTATTAACAATAAAAATATTTAAGTAATGTGATTCCTATATGTGAGTTCGGATTATCTGGAAGTTGTTATATAACTTCTTACATTTCTCAGGAAATATATTACCTACGTAGTAATTCGTATATAAAATTGTCCAAATCAGTGAGGATGATTATCGATTACTGATATTAAGCTCAAGTCTTGAGAGTTTTGAGCTGTCAACATCAACTGGAGATTGCATTTTAATTTTATAGATGGAATATTGACTATCGTCTACACATAAATATTGTACGCATGAAATGTCTTTTCTTATCAGCATAGGCCTATAGTAGTAGGCCTAATATAAATGATTGAATTTCATTGTGCTGTTGATATTGATGTTGATATTGATTGTAAGGCTGAGAGCGTTAGCCATTGACTTCCTTTATTGTATCATCATTATGAATGTGACATGGAACATTGATACTGATCGTTTTCTATCTCATCCTCTTTTGTCACCATAATCGCTTACTGATTTCATTTTATCGCTCCTGATAACTTTATGACGCTCATTTATTACATTAAATAGTTGTTCTTGGACTCATCTTGTCTCTCATGTAGTGCTCAACATGAGAACAGGAACAAGGATCTATCCATCTGTCTGAATTAAATGTGATTAATATTACGAATATATTATTATATACGAATTATTATTATGAGACCATGTGATATGAGAGGATAATATGATTACATGGTGGACTGTGATGATTGTAATCACACAATCACATTTATTACAGATACCGTAGTTACAAATGTTTTTTGATTTAAAAAATATGCAAAGTCAACTTAGACTTAATCGGCACTCAAAACTCCACTTCGCCCCACTCATTGGGTGGAGTCAAGTGCAAGTTCCCAAATATTTGGTCAGCCCTGTATTTTTCCCAAATTTCGCGCCATATTTTGCAGGTAAAATCTTTGTGATTGTAAGTGAGAATATTTGAATACTGACAAGGAAACTCGCCAATTTCAAAAAGTCATGTCTACAAAAATCAAGCTACTTTTAAATAGTAGAGATCCAAAGTAACTCGACTGCATTTTGCGTTATTTTGTCACAGTAGCCCGCCAAAGCTTTAAAAAATGCAAATTTTAATACTTTGCAACTTTTGTAACTTCTACAGTTTTCATCCGATTTTGACGAAATTTGAAGTTTTCTAACGTTTAGACTCTTTTCTCGAAAGTAATTTCAGGAATTTTTCAAAATTCAATAATTTTCATTCTTTCGAAAAAAATTGGTCTGTAAAATTGGGTCTAAAAAATAATGAGTTCCATGTGAAACCATTCTCTTGTGAGTGCGAGTTCGAGTGCCAAATCGTGTGGCTTTTACTCAAGCGACTGAGGAGGTGAGTGCAAGTTCCAGTTTCAGTCCCAGTCCAAATGGCCAGCTATGCACACTGATATTTAGCCTGTTAGTCATTCATTATCGCGGTCCTTAAACTTGGAATTTCCCGCAAAAAAATAGGAACGAAATAAAGAACATACGACAGGAGATAATAAGACAAGAAGGAAAACGACAACAACGACTTTTGCATGTTTGTTTGCTTGTTTGTTGAGAAGTCGATGTGGATATCTCCGTCAGCCGGACCAAGAGCAAAACGGAGACAGTAAGTACATAGTAGTAGTAGTAGTTTCTGGCTCTGGCTCTGGCTCTGGACGAACAGGTCTCTTGGAAACTTTACTACTGGTCTTACGTTTATGGCCTATCGTTAGTGAGGATTGTGAGTTGTGAACATTTACAGCCAAGCAATTTAGTTTAATGAATAATCTAAAAATCAAAAATCATCCCTTTAGTGTTCCCAAGTAATTTTCTATTGTTGTCATTAAAATTTAATAATATTTAATTTTATCATAATATTCAAGTAAGTGCCCCTTCATTGACATTCCACTACTTTGTGGAATGTAAAACTGAATCGTTTGACTACCGTGGAACTTGATGTCGAGACAATCACACACACACACACAGTCACACACAGAGTGGATTGAAGCCCAAATTGAAATCTTTTTACTATGAGACTTCTCTCTAGATGATTGCTGATAAAATTTTTACGGAGGCATTCCCGAGGGTTATCGTTATGATTACTTGTTCTTGTCATGTCAAATAATGAACACATGGATTTGGATCTACAATCTAGAATCTTACAATTTATAGAGAGAATGGCATAGTACAAAATCTATGTAAATATCCTACCACAGTCCATCCACAGTCACATTACACAGTAAGAACGAGTAAAGTCATGTGCATAATATTATAGTCTCAGCCATCGCATCAGCCAGAGTCACACAAAGTATCAGTAAATAGTGGTGTGTGTGTGGAGTAAAAGAAATGAAATAAGAAAAAAAATTCAACAAGGATTTAAATTCAAATCTAAACAAGTCAGACAACTCAGACAAGTCCACATGATACAGGATACCTCGTAATGATTTTACTAACAGCAGCAGCAGAAACAACACAGAGGGAAAGAACATAGCCAACAAACCAATTTATCTCCTCCCGTAATAAAATGTAGGTATTTCATGTAGACAGGGAGATGCCTCACACATTTTTAAAACAAAAACCTCAGCCAATTTCAATGCAAAAGGCAAAGGTTAAAAAGATGCTGATGTATTATGTATGTGGCAATGTGGCTCTCTGATGGCTATGTGCATGGGGGAAAAAACGGAGGATGTTTCCGTCCCTCTCTCTGTCTGACTCTCACTCTCACGATTAATTTACAAATGACAGAGTATACAAAGAATTTAATGACATTAGTTAGATGTAGACTCTTTAAATTACATGCTGTATTAAATTGTATGCTTAGCTATATAACATTCATAGCATAGCATATACAGCAGGACCTTTACGTTGCTATAAAGTTTTTTATAATTTTTATGTAGCCATACGTTATGTAGTGTCAATCGTATTACAGCATGATACCATGTATAAAAAATATCGTTTTGTATGTGCGCTAATATGAGCTAAAAGTTCTCACATGGGATTATGTAGAAATGATTTTGAACCGATATAAATAATACAGGAGGGAAAATCGAACGAATTCAAATAAACAGCAAATCCAAAGTAAATTAACAGCGTTGGAGATGCGGCTTATACCTAAAAATTTTAAATTTTATAAAATTTTTTTTAAATGAACTACAAACAGAACTGTAGTTACAGTACTAAGCTATTTTTTGTATTTAAATAAATTCAACAATTTTACAATTTTTATAAACTATCCTGTTTATGAAAAATTAATACTTCATTTCTATTATACTCAGGGCCGGATAATGTGGCCAGCGTAGGCAGCCCGCTGCCTGCATTTTTAAAATAAACATGCAAATAGAACATTTTGACTTTTCAAAAACAGGCAAATAATTTTTTTTTGTACATTTCAAAAACATGCAAATAAATTTTTTCTCACATTTCAAAAACATGCAAATAAAACATTTAACACTTTTCAAAAAAAGTGTTGATAGAACATTGAGAAATTTTTAAAATCAAGTAAAAAAATATTTTAAACTTTTCTAAAACATGTAAATACAACAACAATTTGGTTTATCAAAGAAAATCATCAATAAAACTAAAATGGGGGTTTTTGTATTGAAACAAATTGCTTCCTAAAAGCAATTCCTTCGTCTGGTCCTGATTATATTCATGTACAGTATTGCCTTTCATCCTTACAGACAGATATAGCAGCAGCAGCACGGATTTAGACACTGTCATAATCAACATTTAATTACGAGTTTAGATTTAGAATTTCTGATAGCTTACAAAATTATAAATTTACTCATGACTTTTTGCACAGCTTCAAAATACGTAAATGAAGGGACGGTGAAAAATTCTAAGTACGTAAATGAGCCGTTTTTCAACGCTTAAAATTGTGTTAAGATTTCTTTTGACACCACTAAAAATTACGTTAGCACATACTACTAATTTTGCTCAAAAATTTCAAAATGTGTAATATCAATTTATTTCCCTGCCTGTAAAAACCTGTAATTTAATACTATGTGGACTTTTGTAGCAATCTCAAATGATGGGAACTACCATCAGTTTTGCTCTTTCTCGAAATATGGAAATACATACACCAATACAAGTTTCTACACCCTAGTCCAGCAGTCCAGTCCAGAAAATACCTGTTGAAAATGAAACTAAATATTGACTGACTAGTGAACACTCGTACAATCGTACAATTCATAATACGATATTTGATGGCTCATCTATAACATAAATATTACTTCAATTCTATCTGCATTAATTCTGATTACTGATATGTTTGCTTCTGGCATAAATAGTAGATGTGGTGGCTTCATGCATCAATAAAGCTTACGATAAAATATGTTGAGTTGCTTCCATTTTCACGCAGCAGTCAAAAAGTGGGAATCGAAGACAACTTTTGTTTTGCTTGTAAGTTGTATAGTTTAAGCAAGTATATACATATGTAATTATATGCTTAGAATTTCCAATTTGATTTAAGCTTTCAGTTGGACTGACTGCCTTGTCCTGGTCCTGGTTCTGCTCCTGGTTTGGTTCAGCTCCTGATTCTGGTCCAGGGCCGGGATCTGGTTCTGGTTCTGATGATTCTAGTTTTGAAGGCTTAATAGTAAATTGCATCTGTAATAATTCTCGTTTGGATCAAACAACGTTGAGAACAACATGATTTGCCTCACAGTGAGTTTCCGATTTCACCAACCTATTATGCTGAGACTGAATAGTGAAAGAAAAGGAGACCTACACTGTATTAAGTATTAGTGTAGTAGGATTAGTGTAATAGCAGTACGATTCGCTATACCTATACCTATACATTTAAATACTAAATATGTAGATAGATGTTATAAGCTCACCATGATAATATAATGATAGTGTGGATTTTGTATTTGTTCTGATTGTGAGTTCTATATTCTATTATGTTTATGTATGTACTTTCAACAGTGCCGTGTTGACGCCGTCAATTTCACTCTGCTACACATCTTGAGGATTTAAAATTTGAAGCATTTTAGATGAGGCACAAAAGTTATAAGGCTCATAGTAATACTAACTTACGTTTTAGTAAATTGTATACTAGGCACAACAGCACATAAAAACCGTCTGTCTGCACATACATATCCGTGGTATGTATTTGCATGTAGGTAGCGTTAAAATCAAGGCGTAAAGTCAATTCCTACGACGCTCCATTAAGATTTTACTCCACGCAGACCGTAACACAAGTTGTGTGTGAATGTGTTGTGCTATGCATTGCCTGTGGATGTTCAAAAACATTCAGTATTCAAATTCCGGTTCAGTCTTTAGTCTATACGCTCCACCGTACATACATGGTGTACACAGCCCTCAAAGAATTCAAACGATGAAAGTTTGAGCTCCCAAAGAGTTTTACATGTGGACAAAAATACCTGCTACCCATAATAGGGGCTATATATGAACTCCCTTCTAAACCAATCACCAAGTAATCTTACAATAAAAGAATTAAATCAGTCTGGAGCCACGCATCCGAAGAGAACATCGTTTCTCGTTTTGAAATTTGAATCGAAATATAGTACACCGAAATGTCTACTTATAGAGCTTATAGAATATAGATTATAGATCCGCAACTATGGATATTAGTATAAGTATAAGTATAGTGATTACAGGTTCAGACAGGGCCGGACAAAGGAATTGCTTTTGGGCAGCAATTTGTATCCATATAATGACCACTATTTAGATTTTATTGATTTTTTCATTAATAAAGCAAAATGTTGTATTTACATGTTTTAGAAAAGTTTTAAATGTCCTTTTTACTTGATTCAGAAAAGTCCAAAATGTTCTATTTACATGTTTTAGAAGTGGAAAATGTTTTATTTCCATGTTTTTGAAATGTACAAAAACTTTAATTTGCATGTTTTTGAAAAGTCAAAATATTCTTTTTACATGTTTTTGAAAATTATAAAATGTTCCATTTACAATTTTTTTTGAAAATTCAGGCAGTGGGGGCTGCCGGCGCTGGCCGCATTATCCGGCCCTGAGTTTAGGCATACCAATAGGTAGGTAGTTTATGTATATTCTAACGGCTACACATTAACGATAGGTAATAATGAATAAGTCATCATTATCGTTTCACAGGGAAAATAATGCACCTGTTTCAATCCAGAAATCCATAGAATAGTCAAGAATAATACAAAATCTCCGCAGTTCAAGAACTAATGTCAGAAATTTTTGCATTCTTTACTATGAATTAACATAATAATATCGAGTCATATATGTATACTCACTCAAGGCTTATTATACTTCGACTATGGAGCTACAAATACAGACTAAACTTGACTTAGAAAGTAGAACTGGATCTGTGTATTTATTTCAACTTCAATTACCCCTCAGGTGCATGTACACGTAGTTATAGGTTACCTAGGTACATTTCAATTTCAATGCATTTCATTTTAAAGACTGATTTTGAATGTGGATTGCATCAGTATCCAGTCTTAGTTAGTTTCAGAACTCAGTGCTGTGGAATCACTACATGGACATGACATGACGACATAGTCGTCGATGGGAAATATAAAAGGAATGGGAAAACCATTCCAGCTATAATGTAGCTCCAGATGTATAGCGTGTCAGACAGAGCTAACAATTAAATAAGTAATTAAATATCTTTAAAGGATTTGATTTAATTGTAGACGTACAGGAGCGACACTAAAAATTTATATCACTACATGTGGATTGAGTGCTGTATAATAGCAATATATTTGCAATAATTTCTAAATTTAAATTCCAACTTTAACTCCCTAAATCTTTCCTAAATCAACTTTCCTTCTTAATTATGAAAGTAATCAAGAATAAAATATTAAAAGATTTGAACAAATTTCTATCCTGAGTTTCCACTAGAAAATCCCTGAAACTTCTGCATTACAATCCTTTCCAATAGATTGTATATTTCTACTTATTTTCCAAAGCGAAAGCCGAGAAACTTGAAGCCTTGTTTTCTCTTAAATACTTAATTATATATACTTAACATAAAACACATAGTATATAATGCTCTCCGACTCCAGTTGACTGTCAGCTGTATACACTTTCGAAATTAATTTGAAACTGTTATTATGTTGATTAATGGCTATGCAATACGGAAAATTAATTGTAAGTCACACAGCAATCTCTGTACTCGTAATAGTTTAATTGTTAAGCTTTGTAATAAAAATACTTTACAAAAAAAAAAGACAGGATACGCATATATCAACTGTTCACGTCCACGCAGACATGCATTATCCGCTGAGTGCTGAGCTCAGCTGCTGATTTCCTTAAATGAGTTTCACACAAACATGCTTAGGAAGAATACAGCAGCCCATCAGACCACATATTATACAATAGAAAACTTGAGCTGAGTTTGTACCATGAAAACATTTGAATTCTTTAGAAAATCCGTTTAACATTAATATGTCAAAAAAATAAGTGTAGGTACCTAGGCACCTACCTATATTTTTGCAGGATATATTATTATGCACATTTAAAAATTAACATACGCAACGTTTATTTTCTTTAAATATAGTAATATTTTGTGTGCGGTAAAAAAAGTACTACAGTATACATACCACTTTAAATGTGTAATAGAAATTTGAAGCTGAGATCTTAACTTAACACTGTTGTAGGCATTCATAGAAGACCAGACACTATAGGATGTCCTATGTAATAAGGATCTGCCAACGATATAAAAACACTGTACGAAAACCCTTATTTGTAAAGAAAATTTAGACGTACGTAGTAGTAATATAGTTATGGAGAAGCATAATATAAAGTTGAAAGTGGAGCTGAAAACACATTGACAAAACACATGGAGTTGTTCCCTGGTTCGTGGAGCTCGTTCATAGCAGTGATAGTTCTGATTGCCGGGTAAAGTGGAGAGAAATACGAGTCACCACGTGGGTCATAAAGAAGTCAACACATGTATGCAATATCTAAATCGTAAGTAGTGGTAGTGGTAATCATGGTTCGTGGTATGGTACTGGAGGATTCTGCTTTCTGCTGGATCCTTAAATTCTCGGACGTAAAAGTAAAGGGGGAAATCCCTTTTGCTTAACTTTTATATGGACTACCGGTTGATATTGATATCATCATCTCTGCAGGCTTAACATCCCGAAAAAGCTACCAATATAACGGTAGTACTACACCACTTACCACTTTAACTGCGGGCGGAACTACATAATACTACTACGCAAAAACTTGTGGATATATGAATATATTGAATGTTATAGCTACGACTACACACACATAATACTACATAACTATATAGGTACTTTATATACTATACTATGACCCTGTGTCTCTGCGACTTGTTGTAGGTAGGACCAGGACGGCTGTTTCTTTCTTCTCTTTCAGCTCGGATTTCGGATTCCAACAGAAAATGAAAATGAAATGCCAAATCCAAATGTACCTTACTATATGCCGAGGGATACAATGCAGCAATGCAAGTGTTCTAAAGATATTACAGAACTAGCGTTGTTACTCCTACTCCTATGTCAGGAGGGTTAGTTGAAGTAGTAGCTATATAGTATTTAAAAAATAGTGACAGGACAGAGCGTTTGGAAGATGATATGTTATGAGAGCTTTTTTAACAGGAAAATGAAACAAATGTTACACGAGGTTATAGTTCTTGTTCTGTTATTGTTATTGCATATGTATAGGTACGTACCTACTGCCGGGACTCTCTGGACTTTACTTTAGTGAATGTGGATTGTGGATCCGAATCCGATTCTCTCATGATCTTCCCGTTGCCGCAATAATGTTCGAAAATGTTTGAGTAGGAATGACTGCATGCTGCAGTGAGCACTGGATGTACAGTGTGTGTACCTTATATATACGAGACAAAAACGTTGGGAAAAACTGTTTTTACTGTACTGCACAATGCACAATATGTGCAAGCAAATTTGTTTTGCTCTTTATAAAAAATGAGTAAACCGCATGTTTTGAATACACATACCTATCTAGGGACCTATATGTTAGCATATTTTTTTGCAAGTGTATGGGACAGTGAAAAATTTGTTAAAATCAACGACAAATAATCTGTGATAGTGAACTAAAATTAATCTGGTTGGAAAATCCGTGACTTTTCTGTGTCACGTGAACTGAACCTGCAATATTGGATTTGGATTTGGATCATAGGTAACATAGATAGATCAGCACGATACGACATGCGATGTACCTACTTATGTAATATATATGAAATAGAATAAAAGTACTTCGCAGGTTTCTAAATCTTTTCCCCTTCCTCGGTTCATTAAGCTTATCGTCAACGGAAGATCAAGAATATAGTATCGTTCAGATATCCGGAATCGGATTTCATAAAATCCACCGACAGAGATACAAGTACAGGTAATAAAAAAAAATACAATACTATAATCCGTATAGCTCTATCCTACTATGTGAATGCAAACGTAATGCACGTCGACGTCAGTTTCTTAAAAGATTGCATTGCATTTTTTTTGCCTACTAACTTTATTTTTATTTGAGAAGAAACCGAGCTGAAAGATGTAAACAAACGTGCCAGTCTTATTGTTAGTCTTAAGCACAACGACAATGACAATGCCACGGATGAACTCCCTATATTTCAGTTTCAGTATTGTGGAATGCTCATGCAGTGCTAAAATAGTAAATGTTTTTTTGCTGACCTTATTATGTGCATAGTCCAAGGCGAGCATGCAATCATTGACAGAATTGCCAGGGGTTGCAAAGCCATTTTCGCCTTTGATCCCCAGTCCGCTCCCATTTAAAACAGAGTTATTGTGACCTCCACCATGCTGGGCTAATTGGGCGTGATGATGATGGTGATGATGGTGGTGGGAGCCCGCAAAACCGACGGCTGCGGCGGCTGCCGCAGCGGCAGCATCTCGGATCCAAGGATACATTATTAAGAATGTGTGTTGGTATTTTTATTACTTTAGTAGTTCAAAGTTCAGGTTGAGATTGTCCAACAAAAAAAGTACCCTTTTTGTAATAATTCAAATTCAAAGTTATCAACAATCACAATACACTTTTATAAAATATACAATTACTACTTCAGCAGTAAAATAGTTAAAGATCAATTTAGCGATGAAAATATTAAGGCTCTAAGGCTTCCTTTGTACTTTGGGTCGTGTCGTGACGACGTAGATTCAAGATTGCTTTACCACTGAAGTGACAAATAATTACTACTTCTGAATATTTTTCATTCAAGTTTCACAGCATTTACGAAAGTTCATAGCTTGTAATTTTTAATAGCACTAACAAGTTAAAAAGTCAACGTTAAAAAAAACTGCGTTTGTGTGACAGGATACAAACAATGTTTGCTTTAACATAGACAAAAAGCCACTGAATAATATAACATAGTAGTAGTAGTCCCACAAAAAAAGTACCCGCCTTTAAAAATGCACACGGAAGCTGTGTGTGTTCCTGGTGTCTATAGTCAGTTTTGGTGTTCGGTCTCGGTCTCGGTTCGGTCTTAGAGTACACGGGTGAAACTGGATTGACAGTGGGAAGCCGGTGTTTTTGGTTTCGCGCTTTATTTCTTATGAAAATAAGTCCTATACCTACCTACCTTAAAAGTGCAGCCACTGTGGCACGGCACGGACGCTTCACACAGCGTTTGCAAAGCTTTTTTGACGAGTCTCAAAAACGTGTGCGTTGAAACATGCTCCGCGGAGACAAGGACTGTCAGTCAAATACTTAACTTAACACAACAAAGGAGGAATGGATTCGTTCAAAGGCTCACCTTCAGAGGCTTTAATAGCAATTACAACTATGTAACTTACGAATTACGATTAGCTTCAGTTTTTGAGAAAACTGGTTTCGTCTCGGTTCTGAGAGTCTCAACTTAATTTCATTAGATTGTGAGCGGCTCCTTTTGATTTATGTAAATCGCACTTCTGATTAAAATAATATTGTATTTGTTCTTTTTTTTTCTTTATTTTTATCAGTAATACTTGAGTATTCACTAATTTGGATGGAGAACAAGTCCAACACTGTCCTAAAGCTGTCCCTTAAGTTTTTGCATTTGGTCAATAATGCCAATATGAACAGGATTGTAGTAAGATGCCAAGATTTGTAATCAGTGAGTCGGCAAAATGATTCGCATTAAAAATACAAATTCAATTGGGGTGAAGTAAGAAAACAATGTTTATGTTTTTTTCCCTCGATAATTTATCTCATTTCATTTCGTGCACAATTTTGAAAACCCTGCAAATGCAGTTTCTTTAATATTTTGATTTTGAAGTATTTTACGATGAAATTGTCACTTTTGTATTAAATTGTATCAGTACTTATAGTCATTTGTGCGTATGGCAAGTTCTCATATCATTTACCTATATCTCACAAGTTATTTTACAAAAATGTGTTTAATACAGTGCAATCTTCAGTTAGTTCATTACTTTTCGCAGTTTTCGTATATTTTTTTTAACTGTCAATTTGATTCTGAGACTGATTCAAAGTTACAAAATAAGTTTCGTTTTTGTGTGTTGAATCACTATGTACACTATATATCGTTAGTAGGAACTATATAGGAATCTAGCATTATTATTGGATTTCTATAACATTAGAAGTGCTCGGAGAACAATGTTAAACTAGAAATAAATAGGATGGAATTGGATTTCAAGTAATAAAAGTGAATATTTTCTCGAAATTGCAATTGATGGTTCGTTTTCGTTGTTGGACGTATAGACATAGTCAAGTGAGTTGGAAGAGTATTTCTGTGCTTTTAAATACAATCCCAGTTCGAGTTGTTGTGAATTGACGACTATGAAATAACTATCTGTGTAGAGTAAAGAATAAAAAAGTGTCGTTGTCGTTGTTGGATGGTAACTTTCTTATTTGGTTGGTTTTGCTTGTCGGTATTTCGGTGGGGACGGATCGACGGATGATAAAATTAGTTCTTCCAAGAACAACTTGTGTATATTTTGTGTATTATAGTCAATGTATATATAGCAAAAGTATTATGATTTTCTACACACTCACGATGAGACTGTCTACTAACTGCTATAGAACTTACGATTAGAACTGTGACAGTACATTATACATATTGTTATGTATAGAAGAAAAGTAGGATAGTTGATAGTTTTGTGATGGTATTATATGTGTGTTAGGCTGCTCATACGTTCGTTTCCGTTTCCTTTGGAACCTTAATAGAACAGTTCCCGGTTTGACTTTTACAGGCGGGGGTAACAATAAAATCTTGAGTTGATGTTCCTTTTTTTTCTGTATGTACGAGCGAGATTTGGACGGTGCGGAGTGTCTGTGTGTAGGAGTTCAAGTATAAAGTAGGTAAAAGTAAAATTTATTCACTTGCACTTGGTTTGGGAAGGTTACTGGTTACACTTGCCAAAAGAAAAGCGCATACCTATACGTAAGTAATTTAATGTTCAGTGTGGTTTCGTTTGAGTTGGTTTGTCTTGTAGTAGTTGTACAGCTTTGCCTGTATACGTAATTCTTAAGAGAGGTTGTTGGTTGGTTGGTTGGATTTGGGTGGTTTGGTCCTCGTTCTTCTGGTCTTATTATTCTTGAGAAAGAAAAAAAATGTCAACTTGTCCAAGTAGTGGCGTTTACGTCTATTTGATGGGCCTTAATGTTGATGTACAGAGTTAGCTTGATCCCTTATCTTCTCCTCTCGCTCAAGTAAGTGTTGGATGTATAGAGGAGCTGAGGATATTGCTTCGAAAATCGATCTTAATCGCTTTGTTTTCTTTATCGTTTAAGTCACTCAAGATCCAAAGACGAACTTGAACATTGATATTGAATTGATATCAGAAAACCTTCAACCTCAACCTTTTTCAATGAGGAAAACTGGAGCACAATTTTTGTCGGTATCGGAATACTAAGAAGAAAGGGAACTAAGTTTTTATTTTACACTTGTTTCTGCATTGATTGTAATATTATAAATGCTAAGTACCTGGTGCTGATAATCTAATTTTAATTATTGACTTATCTTACAATTGTATGTATTTTGTTCACAGGACACATGTAGGGGATTCGAATCAAAATCGTCTAATTCAAATCTAAACTTGTTCGACGACCACCGTTTAAAGGGAAATGTGAGAGGAGGGACTGTTTGGCACTTGGAAACTTTGCTGCTTTGGTCTTTGGGATGCACTTGGTGGAGTAGTAGTAGTAGTAGTGTATACACTTATGGTTCAAGTAGGAGTTAAGTGTTATTGGCAGCAAGATCAAGAGCACGATGATGTTAATCATAAACAATACAATCAAGAGTACAATCAAATCAAATCAAATTCAAAAGCACCACAACAAGATTTAGGATGTGGATTTGGTTTTGGATTTGGATCAGAAGATTAGATTGTGTAAGAAATATTTGGATGGTTGACGGACGATACGATTACACGATGTGGTTTCTTGTGTTTCTTTTTCTTTCTTTCTTGGTTTCAAAGATTTGATTGAATAAAAAGGAGGAAGTTTTCGCTCCAGGCTTCCGCAGTGGAGAGAGGAGATACTCGATTCTTCAAAGTTATGTAGCACCTCCTGAAAAACTGAAATGATGTGGTGTGTTTGGATAATATACGATACTGTATCAGAATTTAGGTATGTTCTCACATGTACTTATTGTGCTGTTTGATGATGTTGATGTTGATGATGATGATGATGATGATGCCGCGATCGCGGGATGCTGTAGTAGGGTTGTTGTAGTAGTAGTAGCAGTAGTATGTAGTAGTCAAAGCTATGTGTTGGTGTTCTGTTGTAGATTCGATGTGTGACTCACTCAGTGTGTGTTTTGTTTTCTTCTGCTACTTTTTCTCTTGGTTTCTTCCTCTATAGGAGCAGTATATGGAATGGAAGGCTAGAGACAGAAGCAGGAGGTTGTTACTTCAAACAAAAAGTCACATCCACAGAAAAGAAACTAAGAAGAGGAGAGCTCTTCTTAAGAGAGAAGATATTATACACCGGCAAAGCGAGCAGCAGCAAGCAAGCAAGCTGGCAGTCGAAGTCGAGACGAAGAGCGGCATAGGGAGAACAGAACAGACGAGGCAGCAGGCAGGACGGACGAGAGAGACGAGGAAGACCAAGACCAACCGAGTTGTTCGGCGCGTTAGGATGCGATACCATAAGATACGATATTATAATAGGTTTTTATCCCAGATATATACTCTTAATAATATGATCATCATCCTTTTCTTTCTTTCTTAGGCAGAGATCCATGAGTTTGAGTTGAGTCCTTCGTTTTCCCTTAATTCTTCCGAAGCGTTCATTTTATCTTTTATCAAGTATAGGAAGCTGAAGAAGCATGTGCAAGGGAAGAGCTCGCAACATCAACTCATCTCCAAATCCACCTTCAAGTTACTCAAACTCAGTCATAGTTTATACTATCAGTTCTTGGGACGAATATGCATCTTGTTTTACATACATAGCCGTCATTAAACAGGTGAAATGCTTCAAGAAGCAAAATGTTATACCTACATTTTGCTGGAAATGTACAACAACCAAATGTAAAACAATATTTTACCCTTATATTACATCATGGGCTTGAAGAGAAAAAGTCCGGTGCTACTGATCGAAGGGATAATGTCCGGGGGAAAATGCCCTACAACCGTTGTCGTGGTTATATCACTGGAGGCTTGAGATAAAAGAGTTTCCAGAACATAGAGACTACTGACATTACTAACCCCCATACATCCGTGGAACTGCTATTTTAATAGAAGAATAATGTGCGATGGCTTCATTTCGGGAAATAAGTAAGTACTTAGGTACATACATAGCTGAAGTCTACATCTACCACTTACCACGTACAGGTATTAAATATAGACCATATAGTTTCTATACTGATACTCCATTCAGAGAGACTTCTTAATTTCTAACGCATCTTTCTGTTTTATTCTTTTCAAGTAAATAGAAACATTTTGGTGACCATTCTGGACTGTATTTCAAATGGGGCTATATCTTACTATGTGTACTTCTACATGCCATGTGACCAGTACCAGTAACAGAGTGCAAAAGTATCCGATGGATTAACTTCGTGTAAGTGATATCCTTCATCGCTCTTGTACTCCAGAATCCAGAAGGGGTATACATTATACAGTAGTAGTAATCATGTTCTCAGCTAAACTACTAACTACATAAATACGCAGGATAACGCGAATAAACTTTGTTTCCACATAAATACCTATACAGTAGATACTACAAGTGTAAAAAGGCATAGCAAAGGCTTGAAAAAGCTAAAGGCTAAACATTAGCTAAGTTCTTTTGTAAGTTGAAGCTGGAAGCACAGATTTACGGATTTATTTATGTACATCCGTATAGAATAGAGAAAAGTCTATAGAGTCTAGTCTACAGTAGATATAGCTAGTTGGTTCAAAATTGTCAGTTGGCTTTGGCTTTCAGTGCCTTGACTTTAAGAATGTGTTATTACGGCTCGGCTAGGACTACGCGACTGTGTTGTATTTGTTCTGTACTATACTGGCAAGTGAGACTCCTTTATTGCTGAAAAAAAACGAAAATAAAAACGACCCGGCCAAAAGCAAGTGGAGACAGAAAATGCTGAATGAGTAAGGTTATCGTGATTCTGTTTTTTTTTGCTGTCTCGTTTCTTTCTTGCTTGTTGTTAGCGATGAAATTAGGCTAAACTTTTTTATTTGTTGCTTTGGTTAGGTCCCCATATTTATTTTCTTTCAGAACATTAGCGGAAGTTTAACTTTGCCATGTATGCTACATATAAAGTATGCACATGGGTGAATATCAAACACTACTGATGTAAGTACTTTCCAGTTATGGCGTTACGACTAAATAAAGTTAATTCTATATCTAAAGTACCTATGTATATTTTCAAAAAAATTTAAATCTGGAATATATGCGGAAATGCAATACTTGACTATTTATTCTTCAGAAAAAAAAATCATATTTGCGCTGCATATTGTATCTATTATGGGCCTTGGTAAAACTTACATAGGTACAAGTTTTAATAACTTAAGAATAGTAATTTTATTAAATTATTATTTTCTATTTTCCTAATGCAAAAGTTTTATTCCTCGTTTTAGTTTGGGCACCCCAAGCTTTCGGCTCTGTAAAAACGTAAATTATAATTATAGTGTGCGATAATATATAAATGTAAAAAATTATGAAAATTTATTTAGCAACGCTCAGAGTTTAGGTCCAGTTTATTCGTAATAAAAATGTTGAGAGCATAACATTATATATGCTGGTACGCATACAGTAAGTGTGGGATTAGTATTTAATAATGTATTAAAGCAAAAAAGTAGTAATTTAATTAGTCCCAACTTAACTCACTGTGTAGTTGTACAGACATGTAGTAGTAGTTCGTGTTAAAAGTTAAATACAGACATTAGACAAAAAAAAAATGTAATGATAAAAAAAAAGATTAAAGATCGTGGGAGAAAAAAGAGCATTCGCCGTGGCGGCGGCTTCCAGTCAAGTGTCAAAGTCCGCTTGAATGAAAACAAGGACCTAAATCTACTAAATTCTGTAAATCTCTAATAATAATAACATGCTCCCTACAAGATTTTAGTCTCGAGTCAGGACTCAAAATCTTGAGAGGAGCAAGACGTCAGGATATTCTCTCTTCTCATCGTTTGTAATGGTAATAATCATAATCGTATCGTAATAATAGTAAATGGTAGCGAATCATCCACACAGGGACAACAAAAAATTAACCCTCTCCTTAATAAAAAAGATTGAATAGCTGGGCTCGCGACCAAATCACGACATGACTGTATGAAAAACACCCCAAAAAATATTTTTATTCCCAAGTCCACATATGTATTGTATATAGGGTGTAGCCAATTTGGACAGGCCTATTATATACTTAGACTGCCTACATAAAAGTCACACACTCAAAAAACAGAAACAACCAAAGAATCATCTTAAATGAGAAGGAGAAGATACGGTACACAAAAAAATTAAATAGGGAAAAAACTCGGGGAAAAAGTTAAAAGAATATGTTCTCTATAAAGTACTATAAACAAACTCGTGTATATGAATGGGGCGCTGGCAGTATGTATGTACATACCTCTGTATTTGTAGTGATGAGTACAATAGTAGCACAGATACAAATGTGTAGTAGTCGACGTCGACATCGACATCGATAATAGACAAAGCGTCTTTAAAAAAACATACAAAGTCAAAGAGAAACCAAACCAAGACCAAATGGCAGAATCACGTAGTAAAAGCTTATTCAATTGCACGAAATAATATAAGGAAAAAAGATCGCACGAGTATGAAGCATGATAAGTTTTTTAACAACAGAAATAAAAATTCGACTCAAGACCAAAAAATTCAATTCTCATCATCACCACCACCACCAATTTAGAGACATATATGTGTAATGTAAAATTATATCCTGTAATATTTTGGAGTATTAAAAACCTTCCATTTATATTTATTCGTTATTGGCAAAATTGACAATTTTGTTCTATTCGAATTGTTTAAAAAAAAAATACAAAACTTGAAATTTTCAAATTTTATAATTTAAAATAATTAATTTTGAAGTAATTTGACCGTTAGCTACTACTGAAAGGAAGCAATGCGCAACTAAAATCGTCCGTAACACCACATGTTCTAAACAAGCCCATTGCCCATTTTGCACTTTCTTCACACAAAGGAAAGCACTATGCCACATTACTTTGTTACCAAAACATTTAGACGCAAAATTTTCTACCTTCATTTCTCTGAACCTAAAAATATACATAGCTGTACTTTCAAAATAAAATTATCAATTGTTCGACGTACACTATCCTTATTATATGCAGTGTATAAAAGCATGTACAATCTTTATTACTGCAAGTGAGCAACAAAATAAAAATATTTAGTTTTGTATGAGTAATAACAAGTAGAACACGTAAAAATGATTCTTAAAATGTCACCAACTCATATGAGTATGTAAGAAGGAACTACAACAGTACTAGTAAGTACCACTGCATATCCATTTATTTATATTATTTATACAATCTTACAATGTGCAAAACAGTTTGAAAAATCTACACATACATATATGTATTATATTGGCTGAATTTTTAGTAATTTTTCAATTTATGCGACCAAAAAAATTACTATTATTATTTTTCCCCACTACACAATTATCCGTTTCTCCACTGTTTATCTGATCCAACTTTGTTCATGTGGGGCTCTTCTGTCCAACATGCAGAAAATACTTTGGTATCAGTAGAACTAGGTGGACGTCTTCATATAGCAATCCAGGCAATTATAGTAGTACACGCATAGCACACACACACACACACACACACACTGTGAATTTAAATAAAAGCTTGCTGAATACGTGTTCTCGCGCTAGCATTTGCATGGACACATAAATAAGCATGTATATGTATGGAAGAATTCAAACTCGAATTCGAAAAACTAATTGATGCAAAAAACATTAACTACCTGAGCAACAGGCAGGCGGGGCACACACACACACACACACACACACTGACTAGTGAGATATATCATGAAGCTAGAGTTGTTCTCACTAGTCAGTCCTCCGTCCTTAGTACGTGCATATATAAATACATGCGTCCACCAGTCCACACTCCCCTTGGAGTTGGAATTGAATATTGGAAGGAAATCATGAAATCTACAATCACAATCTAAATAACAACTACCCAATTCACATTACAAATTATATTACAATAATTCATTCGACGACGACTACAAAACGAATATAATGCAGCGGAAAAACATGCAAGCCCCAACATACTTGGCAAATTATCTCCCAAAACTCAAAAGCGAAAACAACAGTGATAACATAAGGCATCTTCACATCCCATTGAAATTGAATGCGGACAAGGAACATTGTGTGTGTGTGTGTGTGTGTGGGTTCTGAACATGAGTCTGATTTCAACTTCCAAGTAATTCAGTTTGAAAGTGCAGCAGTAATATAATGATTCAAATAATTTTATGATTTCATTTGATTTTTTTTTTCTCCCGTGCGCCCGACTCGATGAAAACGTAAACGTAAATACCTACCATACAATAACCATAATATCATACGTAGGTCTGTAGGGAGGTACATGTGAACATGCTAGAGTTGATCCTGGTCTTGGTCATCTCTAATTCTATACTTTTAGGCTAGTACCCTAAACTACATGTGCTTCGGTGTCCTGTGTATTCGTAATTCGTCCTGGTCCTCCTATGGCCCTGCACAGCGCAGCGTACACAGAAACGAAGACCAAAAAGAAAACTACGACTAAGCAAATGTACGATGTTCCGTTTTCTTTCTTATGATCGTTGCTCTATAACTACCTGCTTGAGGAAATTCGAAAATTACGTTGTTATCCTCTTATCGTCCACGTATTCAATTCTCCGCTCCTATGGTGATGTGATGTGATGTTGTTGCGTGTATCTTTATACAGATGAGTCGTTTATATTTGTTGCATGTATCTACCTACATGGTACTACGTAATAATATTTGTACGTAATTGTACACATATTCCCAGTATTGTACTCCCTTATTCACCTTCCAAACCGAAAAATTCAAATTCCCTTTTGTTGTTACCACTCCAATGCAATTACCATTACTATGACTATTACAATATACATAGAAGGAAACTACTGGGATGTAATGGGAGAGTGGGACAGCGAAGACCAGAGTATAAAAGGACAGGAAACATGTGTTGTACGTGCGGTGATTGGATTAATTCGAATAAAACTTTCACGAAATTAAAAACGGCACATTTTTTAATAGTAGTAATAATAATAATAATAATAATTTTATTCATTGAGTCGATTTGGCGTCAGCCCATACAACATTGTTAGGTTTTTACAAAGTGGTCATTTACAATTTGATCAAAGATCAAATGATCCTTGGTAATTTAAATCTAATATCGGTAAGGTTTCTTGTGTTGCTTTCTTGGTTGTCCTGTAAAAATAAATAGTAAAGCTGCGTTTCTTATAGTAACATGTCGTTATAGTTTTTAATAGTAGTAAGACAAGAACGCGAACGAGGGGACATATAGCATCATAGTCTTTCGTCCGCTATAGTATAGCATACTTGATACTGGCACTGGCACTGGCAGACTGACACTATAGTGTGTATACATTTAGGTAGGTACGTCCATATCTTTAGATTATTTTATAAACAAATTTTATATATCAGTATATAGAGTCCCAGTATAAAAAGGCTTCTGTATTAAGACACTAGACACAGCCAAAGCCTAAAACTAAAGCTACGAGGCAAAGTGATTTCCGTTGTTTCATAGGGATAAAATTGGAAGCGTGATTTGCAATTTGGTAGCGTAGAGCGATTTTATACATGCTTCGTTATTGACAAGCACTACACCTTTACATGCCGATACTCTGATATTGATACGGATACGGATAGCAATCTTCTCATTTCACTTGAATAATGAATCGTAACAATAACAATGTAGAAAATAAACCATTTATTCATTATCATTATCGATTTGTCTTATTAATACAGTGGTAAAATGGTTCAGCGTCAGATCTATATAATTATATTTTATAGGAACATCCTTAGCACTATTTAACACCAAAAGCGGAAATGTAGCATTAAGAAATTTATTCTGGCATCATATTTCCTTTGTATCTGTATAAAAGGTGTATCAACTGATCAACTGGGTATGTACTAGAATTAACTGCGATCGTTAGATAAAAAGTGAAGTATTGCAGCCTCTGCTATGGCAATATTATATGTTAACATTAAAGGTGCAAAATTTACAACTCCACAATACTGATTTGTTCTTGAAACAACAAAACATACTTAAAAAAAAGACATGCAGATAGCATGTTTTGGATTTTCAGAAGAAGACAAAAACGATGATACACTTACAACATCACTGCATATTTCAGTCCTCTTTCAATCACTAGTCAGTATCAACGGTCAGCGCAGTGGACAATAATATATCCTAGATAGCAGAAGTATGTATTTTGCGTATGTATCTACTAAAAATCAATTTTATTCTGTAAAGAAAATAATGCATTGTAATTTCCGATGTGAGGATTCAAAAAATCGAATACATCTTTTGAGCAATAAATATTTTGTGTAGTGTCATAGTATCATTACCATTATCAGAGCATCGCAAGTTCAATGAGCACGATTTAGATTTGGATAAACGGAATCACGGACGTTATGCGACTACAATAGTAATAGTGTGTATTTTCTATTATTACAAAATACATCTTTGGTCGGCGACTTTTTTAATGTGTATAGTTGTATCGGAATCGTAGATCGTAGTTGAATTCGTATACCGATACAATTTTCTCCAAGTCCAACAATCAAACTAACAATGCGATCATCTTTACATATAGTAATGTTCAACCATTGAAGAATCGTTGACGTGTTGGGTTGACAGGAGTATGATGGATACTTTTGTAGTTGTCGTTACAGTTTATAGCACGTCGCAAAAGGATTCTCGAAGGATACAATAATAATATAAAATATTTCATAATACAAATCACACATCGTGTGGTGTATTATTACTATTACACTATCGTCGTTGGGGAACAAAATATTTTATTTCCCATCGGAAAAATTCATCGGTATGGGTAATAATTCATATTAATATAATTATGTTGGCAAACCAAACCAAACCACCTTCAATCTATTACCACCCAGCATATAGCATATCGCAGGTAGAAATAATAAGTTCAGACACTCTAGAAAAATATAAAGATGCTTTTATAAACCTCAAAATTGCGTTGGTATATTTTTAATATTCTTGAAGTATTATTCTCGCAACATACACCAACATACCAATGACAAATTATGCATGTATACGTTTTTTGCACTTGACAATGAGGTATGTGAGGTGACGGTGGGATGACAATTGAATTGACGATGTGTAGTATTTTCGAAAACAGAATTAGAAATCATACATACAAGTCAACTAACACTCCATTTCAACAACACACACGTGAGGGTTCCTTGCGAACGATATAGTATACTTCAATGAGACCGTTCAACGACCTGTCATCGGTGAATCGGAGAGAAAAAATGCCCGTGCATCACTTGCTGTACGTAATATCTGTATTCTGAGTATCTAGAAATAGTAGGAAATCACGGAGATGCAACCAGTGCAACAATGACAATTCCGTGATTTTGACTTCTAACTTCAAACAAGTATAGTACCTGTCTAGCTCTAACTTTTGGTCTAGGCTGAACTATATAGATAAAGCAATAAGGTACAACATTGAGAATATAATGGCAATAACGCTGTCTCATATCCCATCACACAATACGAATATTCTTACCACATGCATAATAATATGCACATGTCACACACATGCTGAATGCTGAGGATCTGATGGATCTCGATTCTTAATAGAAATACCCGTATTTGTATGTATACATACACTACAATTTTAAGGCCATACTAACTAAAATGTACTGCGAGTATGGTGGTGCACGTAAAAGCAAAAGGTTATAATCAAACGACAAAGTAGACAATCCACAGTAATCCACACAACGCAACGCTTTAAACTATAGAGACTAACAAAGTTGTGTATCTATAAACTCTTCTTAATGGGTAAATGAATTTACGTGAGCCCATCCTATGTGACCACGAAGACGAAAAAAAAACATTTTTCATTGGGAATGAGATTTACCATTAAAACTTGAATATCACAGTGCAAAACTATAACTACAATACGTCACGTTGGGTTGCGTGTACTATATGACTTTGCAGGCTGAGTCAGAACTTGTGTAATTGTACCTAATTCTTGTTGTATAGATATTTGTTTTTCGCATTATTGCACTAAGATAATGGGATAGATAGTGGGATGACATTGGGATATCAGTAAGACTGACGTTGCGTCTTATGGTCCTATCCTGAGCTTTGTTACAACTTTTTGAGATTAGTAGTGAATTTAAGGAAGCTTAAGTGCGGTATACGTGTATATGTTGTGACGATTATTTGCATATCGTCATAATGCTATATGTAAAGTTCTATGATAATAGTTGGTCGCAAGCTCTAATGTTGGTATGCATATGCATGTGTTGTCAATACATGTAAAATGCAGTCTTTACTTTGGTGTCACACTCGTATACGAAGAGCGGTGACTGAGGTTAGACATTGTATATGTAGTTTAACATTTAGGCTTCTTATAATTTACATGCGCCTTGAAATTCTATGGCGATATACAATGTTATAGGTATTTTAGTATTTCATGTTATTGCCTACATTTATTAATATATGTAATTCGTACCAACTTTACATTAATGTCACAGTCGTAAATGAAAAGCGAGGAGTCAGGTCAGATATTGGTCATGTAGCCCAACATGTAAGCTTCCTATAGTTATAAGCGCGTTGAAATATTACGGGCCGTTATAAAGTTATGAGCATTCTACTGAAGCATGATTTTGTGTCTTATATAGTGCCGTAATATTGTGAATTGTTATTGTTATTGTTAGGTATTTAGAATCACAATAACAATTCAATATTGTTATTGTAAATACAATGACAATTTCATAAAAATATATTGTTATTGTGAATAACAATAACAATAACTATTACAATTTGTTATTTAAGAAGATAATAAATGCCAGACGGTAGAACAAAACGCTTATTTTCTAATGATGTAGGTTTCCTGCTGGCTACTAAATAAATTTTAATGATACTATTTTTTTCTATTTTTATTTTTGTAAGACCTTGATTTCACTGGAAAAGTTAACCATTGTTAGCCTTAAGAAACACGCTTTCAGAGTTAACCATTGTTAAATCTGAAAGCGAGTTTCTTAAGGCTAACAATGGTTAACTTTTCTAGTGAAATCAAGGTCTAACTGATGTGACCTCACGATGGAATGCTTTAAATTAGTGAATATGTTTCGTTTTTATTTATTTATGTATGTATGTAAATCGGTGATTTAGTTGATTGATTGTCAAGAATGCATTGAAATATGTTGATGCATTAATATAAAAAGTGAAGCAGATTTTTTACGAGCGTAGTTGCGTAAAGCAAATATGTAATTTCCATCACATTTTCTTTATTTTTCCCGCAATTCAAAACTAGCATAGAATTTACACATATGATAACAGTAACAGAAATGATCAGGACTATTTAGTCCCTTAAAGTTAAATATTGCTGTATGTGTCATAGTGGTATTAGACATAACATCTGAAAACATGAAAATGTTATAAACTGTAAGTATTAAAATCTTCAATGGTTGTTTAGAAATACGATCAAAATCCATTTTCCCTCTGCCAGTTGATTCACCCAATTAGCCAGCAATGTCAATATGTCAATACATTCTTCAGCTCGTCCTACCCACACTTGTAATACACCTAATACATGAGAAGCAAGTTTAATGCCAAGTGATGAATGACAGCCTGAGCCAACGCTATTTATTTAGTCTTGACACGAATATATTTAGTGATTAACAAACTGAAAACGACTGGAAGTTTATCATTTTCCCTATTATTGTGTCGTTTGGCTAATTTCGACGTACTGGCTACTACCCATTCCTCGGTTATCTGAAATGACAAAACGAATCAAATGAATATAGATCCTTTACTGCCACCAGTACTTAAATAATAACGTCGTCTCGGTTTTCTACTTGGAAAAGGTTTTAACCTTATAGTCATTGGGAGTAGTGTTTCATGCACCGCGGGCTATGACTATATGACGGTGTAGCGAAAAAGCAAATCGAACCCCCTTGCAACTTGCCAGTTATTCACCACTTACTTGATACTGCTCGTACCCTCCACCCGCCCAAGCTGTGACGGAATATACACATGCACCCTGATGCGGTTGACCTTGCGCATGCTTCTCCGTCGCTGTGTAAAGTGAAATCGACATGAGGGATATTCCAACGACTATGTTATGCAAAGTCATGACCTCTCCTCTAACCCCCACCTACGAACATTGTATTCAAATGGGCAGCTAGACCCCCTCCCACAACATTTATAACGTTATGTTTCAATCTCCTTACCTTAACTTAAGAGGGAACATATAAAACCAAATTGTTAGTTGTAATTGTTATTGTTACTGAAAAGATTCTGAAATTGTTATTGTTATTGTTATTGTGAAGTCCAAGCGTATAGTATTGTGATTGTTATTGTAAATACAATAATTAACAATAGTTAACAATACAATACTCTCACAATTTATGTGCACTAGTCTTATACACGTGTATACGTACATATGTACGTTAGCTTCTAGTATTAAGTATTTTCCTATGCTAAATACTATGATTCATTTGTATGTTATTGTTAGTAGAACTTCATTCTTGCCTCTGCGAATATTATGGTTTATGTTTGATGCTTTGTGAACTGTATTAGAATTGTAAACTAATGTCAACTCCATTGCTATGTTAATTCAATGCTTTGTTGCTAGCCCAAATCAATGCTACATTGGTTTGGGCCACCGGCTACCGCTCGCTACCGCTCACCTGTATTTTGTATTATACTTAATCCATTTCTTATATTATATAATTAATATGTCCAGTACCAAACATAACTGTAAACTTATGCTAATCAATGTGTCTCTCTTATGGTCGCTCGTCAGTCCAAGGGGGTATATAAACCCAGACCTCCGCTAAGTAAAGTGTGCTTTGTCTTGTCTAATTTTGTGCTTTATCTTGTCTTGTCTTTTGTCTTGTCTTGTCTTGCACCAATAATAAATATAATTATACTCAGGGATTTGAGTCTTTACTTTATTATATTTATTTGTAGTTGTATCCCTCGTGGTAAAGCGAGATGAATTACTTTCATATTTATATTTAATTATTTCATATTATTTTATGTTATCCAATTTAATAGTTACATTTAACTACGAACACAAGACCAACTGTGTTCATTTCTAGGCATAGCATAGCTTGTTTAGAAATCCGTCACAAATTTGGCGATCTTGCCAGGATTAAATTGGAGTATTTAATCCGATTTTATTTTATTATTTTTATTTTTTTTAAGTATTCTGTGTAGGTTATAATACATGGTTTCACAGATACGTATTTGCTAGGCCAAATTGAAACTAAAAGATAGGTTTAGATTTTGTATCCTTTTTCTAATAGTTTCAAAATCCAGTAAAAATCCTAAAATTTTTAAAAAATTGCTTTTTAAAAAAAATTTTCAACATTTTGTATTTTGTGTTTCCACTGATTGAATTTTTCAGTGGAATCACAAATGGAAAACTTCAACTGTGTTGGTTAGTATTTAAATTAAGTATTTAAATAATGCCATAGTTGAAGTCAAATATAGGTATTTTACTTAGTAGGTAATAGCTACATAATGGCATCGTATTATTTAGATGCCACTATACCGTACTATTACGAGGATTATGGTGAGGACATTCCACCATTGCAGAGGGATGTAAACTCGTATAGCTTGCATGGGGCTTACTGCAATGTTGCTGAGGGTACACAATTTCCAGCAACAGGCATGGAGTCAGCTTTTGTTAACGTCTTTAATAATCTGCATGACAGTAATACTACACTGCTAGACAATATGCGTACGTCCCAGAAGCTTTTGATGGCAAACCTGGTGGACAATATGGAATCGCTATTGTTAGTACTAGAGTCTAAATTAATTTCCAGTTTTCAGTCCCATGCTGATAGCTATTTACCTAGAAGCGAAGTGTTCACATTTGAACCTTTACCTAGTGGCAGCAATAAAATTCCAGTATTTACTGATGACGCTGACCTCAGCGATTTGATTACCATAGGACATGCAAATGAGTTCATAGGCAAAGATTTTTCTGAGTGTGGCTCGTTTGTTGACAACACTCCTGTATTGATACCGTCATTGCCTAGTCCTATTTTACAATATTTTGGTGCATCTAGATCAACTGATTTCCAATATTTACCTGCAGAGCCGCGCTCACAAAGCTCTATAGTGGATAATGCTGAGTCAGAGGATGTGGAAGACATTCTGTTGGGTCTTGATACACACAATGTGTCAGTAATCACGGCTAAATATCTAGCATCCAAATCCACTGAACAACAGACTCGACTCTTATTAGCATTGCATTGTTTAGGTTATGATTTACATACCGAACATCCTATCTTTCCACTGAATGAACACCTACAGTTACACAGTACTTGGAAGAAATCAGATGCACATCCTCATCCTGTCCTTTCCATTACTAAAGTCAATTCTATGATTACCCAATTCAAAGATTTTCACACACTTAATTTGTCAACAGAATTGGGCATGATTCAGAAGCAGTCACACGAAGACTTTAAATTGTCTAATGAACTCATACTTTGCATGTCATTTC
Organism: Dicyrtomina minuta; assembly: GCA_949802685.1. Classification (NCBI taxonomy): domain Eukaryota; kingdom Metazoa; phylum Arthropoda; class Collembola; order Symphypleona; family Dicyrtomidae; genus Dicyrtomina; species Dicyrtomina minuta. Next base: position 43,289,231 of record OX461808.1, on the reverse strand, counting down.
ATTATGTATCTGTGCTCCTTAAATTATTCGAGTTGAGGATAGTTGAACTACGGTTTTTACTACTCCTCGCAACTACAAAGTTTCAAACACTGTTTGCTTTTGACCCTGGGATAAACTTACTTAGTTTAATTACCCAGATGCCCACCTTAAACCTACCTAAACTAGACTTGGCTTCCTTCTGATGTTTTAATCTACAAATACTGGATGTATAGATGATTCATTCCTATACACAGTCCTATGACTACATACGTAGATGATTTTTTTTCAATTCAGTTTTGCATGTTACGTGCCTATATAGAATGTCCAGAAGTTTAGTTGACCAACGTCCTAAACCAAATTCTGATGCCTACGCAAGTAGATGATTTTTTTAAATTTTTTAGTAACACAGCAGCCGCATTCCGGATTACGACGAGACGCAATGATGGACCTAATTCTTGAAGACGAAGCAGCAACGATGAGGATCTTAACGTTGGCGTTACTCTCATCAACCCACTTTTACATCTTTACTGCCCATTTCCCACAACGTAGCAGAATTTATAAAGAAATCAAGCCCATCACACTACACAATATTCTTCTAGCTACGCAGCAAGGTGTTGGTATATTTATTATTTATGTTAATTTTCTTGGTCAGGTACTATTTTTTAAATGTAAATTATTATTTCAGCAAGCTTTTTTGTTTACGTAACTGTGCGCCCTATCATTTAGACAAGGGTAATTTTATTATGCACTTATAGACACCCCACTTGATGTATACTACTTATGCTTTTTTTAAATCACTTAAAATATTTGATGATAGATTTAATTTTTTTTTAAAAACTGTTAGCTTAATTTTTTTTTTCAATTTACAACCAGCAACTTAACTACCCGCAATAAAGCCTATGCCTTACTTGTATGTTAATGTGTGCTAAACTAAATTCTTGCTAAAGCTAATGTCGTGTATATGTTTAAATTTAAATGATATAAACTATGTTTTAGTAGAACTATTTGTTTTTGCAAAACATCTGTACCTAATTCATTTTTTTTTCTTTATTTTCAAAATTAATTTTTTTTGTCTAAAAAATAGTAATTTTGATTTTAGGGGGAGGGTATGTGACGATTATTTGCATATCGTCATAATGCTATATGTAAAGTTCTATGATAATAGTTGGTCGCAAGCTCTAATGTTGGTATGCATATGCATGTGTTGTCAATACATGTAAAATGCAGTCTTTACTTTGGTGTCACACTCGTATACGAAGAGCGGTGACTGAGGTTAGACATTGTATATGTAGTTTAACATTTAGGCTTCTTATAATTTACATGCGCCTTGAAATTCTATGGCGATATACAATGTTATAGGTATTTTAGTATTTCATGTTATTGCCTACATTTATTAATATATGTAATTCGTACCAACTTTACATTAATGTCACAGTCGTAAATGAAAAGCGAGGAGTCAGGTCAGATATTGGTCATGTAGCCCAACATGTAAGCTTCCTATAGTTATAAGCGCGTTGAAATATTACGGGCCGTTATAAAGTTATGAGCATTCTACTGAAGCATGATTTTGTGTCTTATATAGTGCCGTAATATTGTGAATTGTTATTGTTATTGTTAGGTATTTAGAATCACAATAACAATTCAATATTGTTATTGTAAATACAATGACAATTTCATAAAAATATATTGTTATTGTGAATAACAATAACAATAACTATTACAATTTGTTATTTAAGAAGATAATAAATGCCAGACGGTAGAACAAAACGCTTATTTTCTAATGATGTAGGTTTCCTGCTGGCTACTAAATAAATTTTAATGATACTATTTTTTTCTATTTTTATTTTTGTAAGACCTTGATTTCACTGGAAAAGTTAACCATTGTTAGCCTTAAGAAACACGCTTTCAGAGTTAACCATTGTTAAATCTGAAAGCGAGTTTCTTAAGGCTAACAATGGTTAACTTTTCTAGTGAAATCAAGGTCTAACTGATGTGACCTCACGATGGAATGCTTTAAATTAGTGAATATGTTTCGTTTTTATTTATTTATGTATGTATGTAAATCGGTGATTTAGTTGATTGATTGTCAAGAATGCATTGAAATATGTTGATGCATTAATATAAAAAGTGAAGCAGATTTTTTACGAGCGTAGTTGCGTAAAGCAAATATGTAATTTCCATCACATTTTCTTTATTTTTCCCGCAATTCAAAACTAGCATAGAATTTACACATATGATAACAGTAACAGAAATGATCAGGACTATTTAGTCCCTTAAAGTTAAATATTGCTGTATGTGTCATAGTGGTATTAGACATAACATCTGAAAACATGAAAATGTTATAAACTGTAAGTATTAAAATCTTCAATGGTTGTTTAGAAATACGATCAAAATCCATTTTCCCTCTGCCAGTTGATTCACCCAATTAGCCAGCAATGTCAATATGTCAATACATTCTTCAGCTCGTCCTACCCACACTTGTAATACACCTAATACATGAGAAGCAAGTTTAATGCCAAGTGATGAATGACAGCCTGAGCCAACGCTATTTATTTAGTCTTGACACGAATATATTTAGTGATTAACAAACTGAAAACGACTGGAAGTTTATCATTTTCCCTATTATTGTGTCGTTTGGCTAATTTCGACGTACTGGCTACTACCCATTCCTCGGTTATCTGAAATGACAAAACGAATCAAATGAATATAGATCCTTTACTGCCACCAGTACTTAAATAATAACGTCGTCTCGGTTTTCTACTTGGAAAAGGTTTTAACCTTATAGTCATTGGGAGTAGTGTTTCATGCACCGCGGGCTATGACTATATGACGGTGTAGCGAAAAAGCAAATCGAACCCCCTTGCAACTTGCCAGTTATTCACCACTTACTTGATACTGCTCGTACCCTCCACCCGCCCAAGCTGTGACGGAATATACACATGCACCCTGATGCGGTTGACCTTGCGCATGCTTCTCCGTCGCTGTGTAAAGTGAAATCGACATGAGGGATATTCCAACGACTATGTTATGCAAAGTCATGACCTCTCCTCTAACCCCCACCTACGAACATTGTATTCAAATGGGCAGCTAGACCCCCTCCCACAACATTTATAACGTTATGTTTCAATCTCCTTACCTTAACTTAAGAGGGAACATATAAAACCAAATTGTTAGTTGTAATTGTTATTGTTACTGAAAAGATTCTGAAATTGTTATTGTTATTGTTATTGTGAAGTCCAAGCGTATAGTATTGTGATTGTTATTGTAAATACAATAATTAACAATAGTTAACAATACAATACTCTCACAATTTATGTGCACTAGTCTTATACACGTGTATACGTACATATGTACGTTAGCTTCTAGTATTAAGTATTTTCCTATGCTAAATACTATGATTCATTTGTATGTTATTGTTAGTAGAACTTCATTCTTGCCTCTGCGAATATTATGGTTTATGTTTGATGCTTTGTGAACTGTATTAGAATTGTAAACTAATGTCAACTCCATTGCTATGTTAATTCAATGCTTTGTTGCTAGCCCAAATCAATGCTACATTGGTTTGGGCCACCGGCTACCGCTCGCTACCGCTCACCTGTATTTTGTATTATACTTAATCCATTTCTTATATTATATAATTAATATGTCCAGTACCAAACATAACTGTAAACTTATGCTAATCAATGTGTCTCTCTTATGGTCGCTCGTCAGTCCAAGGGGGTATATAAACCCAGACCTCCGCTAAGTAAAGTGTGCTTTGTCTTGTCTAATTTTGTGCTTTATCTTGTCTTGTCTTTTGTCTTGTCTTGTCTTGCACCAATAATAAATATAATTATACTCAGGGATTTGAGTCTTTACTTTATTATATTTATTTGTAGTTGTATCCCTCGTGGTAAAGCGAGATGAATTACTTTCATATTTATATTTAATTATTTCATATTATTTTATGTTATCCAATTTAATAGTTACATTTAACTACGAACACAAGACCAACTGTGTTCATTTCTAGGCATAGCATAGCTTGTTTAGAAATCCGTCACAAATTTGGCGATCTTGCCAGGATTAAATTGGAGTATTTAATCCGATTTTATTTTATTATTTTTATTTTTTTTAAGTATTCTGTGTAGGTTATAATACATGGTTTCACAGATACGTATTTGCTAGGCCAAATTGAAACTAAAAGATAGGTTTAGATTTTGTATCCTTTTTCTAATAGTTTCAAAATCCAGTAAAAATCCTAAAATTTTTAAAAAATTGCTTTTTAAAAAAAATTTTCAACATTTTGTATTTTGTGTTTCCACTGATTGAATTTTTCAGTGGAATCACAAATGGAAAACTTCAACTGTGTTGGTTAGTATTTAAATTAAGTATTTAAATAATGCCATAGTTGAAGTCAAATATAGGTATTTTACTTAGTAGGTAATAGCTACATAATGGCATCGTATTATTTAGATGCCACTATACCGTACTATTACGAGGATTATGGTGAGGACATTCCACCATTGCAGAGGGATGTAAACTCGTATAGCTTGCATGGGGCTTACTGCAATGTTGCTGAGGGTACACAATTTCCAGCAACAGGCATGGAGTCAGCTTTTGTTAACGTCTTTAATAATCTGCATGACAGTAATACTACACTGCTAGACAATATGCGTACGTCCCAGAAGCTTTTGATGGCAAACCTGGTGGACAATATGGAATCGCTATTGTTAGTACTAGAGTCTAAATTAATTTCCAGTTTTCAGTCCCATGCTGATAGCTATTTACCTAGAAGCGAAGTGTTCACATTTGAACCTTTACCTAGTGGCAGCAATAAAATTCCAGTATTTACTGATGACGCTGACCTCAGCGATTTGATTACCATAGGACATGCAAATGAGTTCATAGGCAAAGATTTTTCTGAGTGTGGCTCGTTTGTTGACAACACTCCTGTATTGATACCGTCATTGCCTAGTCCTATTTTACAATATTTTGGTGCATCTAGATCAACTGATTTCCAATATTTACCTGCAGAGCCGCGCTCACAAAGCTCTATAGTGGATAATGCTGAGTCAGAGGATGTGGAAGACATTCTGTTGGGTCTTGATACACACAATGTGTCAGTAATCACGGCTAAATATCTAGCATCCAAATCCACTGAACAACAGACTCGACTCTTATTAGCATTGCATTGTTTAGGTTATGATTTACATACCGAACATCCTATCTTTCCACTGAATGAACACCTACAGTTACACAGTACTTGGAAGAAATCAGATGCACATCCTCATCCTGTCCTTTCCATTACTAAAGTCAATTCTATGATTACCCAATTCAAAGATTTTCACACACTTAATTTGTCAACAGAATTGGGCATGATTCAGAAGCAGTCACACGAAGACTTTAAATTGTCTAATGAACTCATACTTTGCATGTCATTTCATTATGTATCTGTGCTCCTTAAATTATTCGAGTTGAGGATAGTTGAACTACGGTTTTTACTACTCCTCGCAACTACAAAGTTTCAAACACTGTTTGCTTTTGACCCTGGGATAAACTTACTTAGTTTAATTACCCAGATGCCCACCTTAAACCTACCTAAACTAGACTTGGCTTCCTTCTGATGTTTTAATCTACAAATACTGGATGTATAGATGATTCATTCCTATACACAGTCCTATGACTACATACGTAGATGATTTTTTTTCAATTCAGTTTTGCATGTTACGTGCCTATATAGAATGTCCAGAAGTTTAGTTGACCAACGTCCTAAACCAAATTCTGATGCCTACGCAAGTAGATGATTTTTTTAAATTTTTTAGTAACACAGCAGCCGCATTCCGGATTACGACGAGACGCAATGATGGACCTAATTCTTGAAGACGAAGCAGCAACGATGAGGATCTTAACGTTGGCGTTACTCTCATCAACCCACTTTTACATCTTTACTGCCCATTTCCCACAACGTAGCAGAATTTATAAAGAAATCAAGCCCATCACACTACACAATATTCTTCTAGCTACGCAGCAAGGTGTTGGTATATTTATTATTTATGTTAATTTTCTTGGTCAGGTACTATTTTTTAAATGTAAATTATTATTTCAGCAAGCTTTTTTGTTTACGTAACTGTGCGCCCTATCATTTAGACAAGGGTAATTTTATTATGCACTTATAGACACCCCACTTGATGTATACTACTTATGCTTTTTTTAAATCACTTAAAATATTTGATGATAGATTTAATTTTTTTTTAAAAACTGTTAGCTTAATTTTTTTTTTCAATTTACAACCAGCAACTTAACTACCCGCAATAAAGCCTATGCCTTACTTGTATGTTAATGTGTGCTAAACTAAATTCTTGCTAAAGCTAATGTCGTGTATATGTTTAAATTTAAATGATATAAACTATGTTTTAGTAGAACTATTTGTTTTTGCAAAACATCTGTACCTAATTCATTTTTTTTTCTTTATTTTCAAAATTAATTTTTTTTGTCTAAAAAATAGTAATTTTGATTTTAGGGGGAGGGGATGTGACGATTATTTGCATATCGTCATAATGCTATATGTAAAGTTCTATGATAATAGTTGGTCGCAAGCTCTAATGTTGGTATGCATATGCATGTGTTGTCAATACATGTAAAATGCAGTCTTTACTTTGGTGTCACACTCGTATACGAAGAGCGGTGACTGAGGTTAGACATTGTATATGTAGTTTAACATTTAGGCTTCTTATAATTTACATGCGCCTTGAAATTCTATGGCGATATACAATGTTATAGGTATTTTAGTATTTCATGTTATTGCCTACATTTATTAATATATGTAATTCGTACCAACTTTACATTAATGTCACAGTCGTAAATGAAAAGCGAGGAGTCAGGTCAGATATTGGTCATGTAGCCCAACATGTAAGCTTCCTATAGTTATAAGCGCGTTGAAATATTACGGGCCGTTATAAAGTTATGAGCATTCTACTGAAGCATGATTTTGTGTCTTATATAGTGCCGTAATATTGTGAATTGTTATTGTTATTGTTAGGTATTTAGAATCACAATAACAATTCAATATTGTTATTGTAAATACAATGACAATTTCATAAAAATATATTGTTATTGTGAATAACAATAACAATAACTATTACAATTTGTTATTTAAGAAGATAATAAATGCCAGACGGTAGAACAAAACGCTTATTTTCTAATGATGTAGGTTTCCTGCTGGCTACTAAATAAATTTTAATGATACTATTTTTTTCTATTTTTATTTTTGTAAGACCTTGATTTCACTGGAAAAGTTAACCATTGTTAGCCTTAAGAAACACGCTTTCAGAGTTAACCATTGTTAAATCTGAAAGCGAGTTTCTTAAGGCTAACAATGGTTAACTTTTCTAGTGAAATCAAGGTCTAACTGATGTGACCTCACGATGGAATGCTTTAAATTAGTGAATATGTTTCGTTTTTATTTATTTATGTATGTATGTAAATCGGTGATTTAGTTGATTGATTGTCAAGAATGCATTGAAATATGTTGATGCATTAATATAAAAAGTGAAGCAGATTTTTTACGAGCGTAGTTGCGTAAAGCAAATATGTAATTTCCATCACATTTTCTTTATTTTTCCCGCAATTCAAAACTAGCATAGAATTTACACATATGATAACAGTAACAGAAATGATCAGGACTATTTAGTCCCTTAAAGTTAAATATTGCTGTATGTGTCATAGTGGTATTAGACATAACATCTGAAAACATGAAAATGTTATAAACTGTAAGTATTAAAATCTTCAATGGTTGTTTAGAAATACGATCAAAATCCATTTTCCCTCTGCCAGTTGATTCACCCAATTAGCCAGCAATGTCAATATGTCAATACATTCTTCAGCTCGTCCTACCCACACTTGTAATACACCTAATACATGAGAAGCAAGTTTAATGCCAAGTGATGAATGACAGCCTGAGCCAACGCTATTTATTTAGTCTTGACACGAATATATTTAGTGATTAACAAACTGAAAACGACTGGAAGTTTATCATTTTCCCTATTATTGTGTCGTTTGGCTAATTTCGACGTACTGGCTACTACCCATTCCTCGGTTATCTGAAATGACAAAACGAATCAAATGAATATAGATCCTTTACTGCCACCAGTACTTAAATAATAACGTCGTCTCGGTTTTCTACTTGGAAAAGGTTTTAACCTTATAGTCATTGGGAGTAGTGTTTCATGCACCGCGGGCTATGACTATATGACGGTGTAGCGAAAAAGCAAATTTTCGAACCCCCTTGCAACTTGCCAGTTATTCACCACTTACTTGATACTGCTCGTACCCTCCACCCGCCCAAGCTGTGACGGAATATACACATGCACCCTGATGCGGTTGACCTTGCGCATGCTTCTCCGTCGCTGTGTAAAGTGAAATCGACATGAGGGATATTCCAACGACTATGTTATGCAAAGTCATGACCTCTCCTCTAACCCCCACCTACGAACATTGTATTCAAATGGGCAGCTAGACCCCCTCCCACAACATTTATAACGTTATGTTTCAATCTCCTTACCTTAACTTAAGAGGGAACATATAAAACCAAATTGTTAGTTGTAATTGTTATTGTTACTGAAAAGATTCTGAAATTGTTATTGTTATTGTGAAGTCCAAGCGTATAGTATTGTGATTGTTATTGTAAATACAATAATTAACAATAGTTAACAATACAATACTCTCACAATTTATGTGCACTAGTCTTATACACGTGTATACGTACATATGTACGTTAGCTTCTAGTATTAAGTATTTTCCTATGCTAAATACTATGATTCATTTGTATGTTATTGTTAGTAGAACTTCATTCTTGCCTCTGCGAATATTATGGTTTATGTTTGATGCTTTGTGAACTGTATTAGAATTGTAAACTAATGTCAACTCCATTGCTATGTTAATTCAATGCTTTGTTGCTAGCCCAAATCAATGCTACATTGGTTTGGGCCACCGGCTACCGCTCGCTACCGCTCACCTGTATTTTGTATTATACTTAATCCATTTCTTATATTATATAATTAATATGTCCAGTACCAAACATAACTGTAAACTTATGCTAATCAATGTGTCTCTCTTATGGTCGCTCGTCAGTCCAAGGGGGTATATAAACCCAGACCTCCGCTAAGTAAAGTGTGCTTTGTCTTGTCTAATTTTGTGCTTTATCTTGTCTTGTCTTTTGTCTTGTCTTGTCTTGCACCAATAATAAATATAATTATACTCAGGGATTTGAGTCTTTACTTTATTATATTTATTTGTAGTTGTATCCCTCGTGGTAAAGCGAGATGAATTACTTTCATATTTATATTTAATTATTTCATATTATTTTATGTTATCCAATTTAATAGTTACATTTAACTACGAACACAAGACCAACTGTGTTCATTTCTAGGCATAGCATAGCTTGTTTAGAAATCCGTCACAATGTGTATATGAGAATGTTGTAGTTTTAGTTTAGTATAGTCTATACAGATAATATGTCAGTAAAATCATAAGTAAGGACATAGGTATATATGGGGTATATGTAAGTTTGAGAGTCGAAGTCGACTCGACGTCAACAGTCGAGCAAAAACCAGGAAGATTTTTTTCTTCCCGGGTCGTCCTTTCTACGTGAGTACTTTTCTACTTGAATGAACCAAGTTTGTTTAACTTGACTGTGCTGTATCTGTTTTCTTATGTAAGTAGTATGTATAGTAGTGTTCTCTTCAGCTTCACCAGCACTACTGAAAATTCCATCCAAATCCAAGCAGCACAGCAACAGCCGCAGTATAAAACAACTCAGATTAACTTAAAACTAAACTAAAATCTGTTCACTTTTATGGAATAACTATTATGTATAGTTACACTTATTTACATACTCATTGCGGACTGCAACTACCAGGTATGCATCGGTATCGTACTACTAAGCCAGTAGAATTGTCGACGCCGTCGTTTATGTAAGGAAAATTGAAATAAAATCATAATGTTGTTGGTTGAGCGTAAGACAAAAACATTCCTTTTCATTCATATTTCTACGCATGTATCTACAGTTCAGCAAAGGAGTACTTCGAAAGCTTTGAAGTAATAATTTCTAGGTAAAAAAAATAACTAAAAAATCAGCAATATACCTACGCATACTGTACAAAGCGAATAACTTTGCATAATTCAACAAATAGGGTAAAACGAGTCAAGCAAGTTCTCCAGCAACTAAGATTTTCTTCTGCTAAAACTTCGGCAAGTTCATCTTTGAGTAAAATTTAATACAGTACCGGGTAATCACAAAATATCACGCAATGCCACGAGTTTCGGGGAACTGCACACACAGCAATAATGTTCTGCATAATCTGGAACATAGTAGTTGGCAAACATATATTTGTCCTTCCAAATCAACGGGGTTTTTTCACTCCAAGCCTGCCACCAAAAACAAATCATGACTGCTTACACCTAAACTGCAATTTCTGAGAAATCAAAAATCATGGCTACTACTAATAGTAATGCTGTGTAATAAATTATAGTTGTCGTAATGTAGCACAATTTTCTATTGTATTGACTACATTATATCTTTCTCCCACCAAAAATGTTTTCAGTTTGAACTTTTAAGTAAACATCTCTGTAAACAATAAAAAACAGTGAACACCACATCACCAAATATCCCAAACCATGCCCAAGGTATAGTCACGTCCAAGTCGATTATCTTTGTATGCAAAAGTAATTGAGCATCTTGTATTGATTTTGATATGCTCTTGTCTCTGCGTATACAGTATATGTAGTTTGATTTTGTTGATGGCTGATGACACCGCTTAGCTTGCTGGAAAAGTACAAAATCAAAAATACCATGTCGTCCAACTTTACGTGTATTTGTAGTAGTAAATCTTGTGAGCTCATTCATGCATATCATTTCATCGCTGATCGTAGCTCACAGCACTAAGCTTTTATAAATATAGTACCTACATAGGTTTATTATTGCCTACAAGCCACTACATCATCTCAGTTTAATAGCTTTTGCCAATCGACATATCAAAGTTTGTAGGTTGTATTTGTCGTTACCGTGTAGGTATTAGGTACTTTTGTTGCATATATGATAGAGATTGGGGATGGAACAATTTGAAATTTGAAAGTAATCGAAAATTCGAAACCAAGCACCATCCTTAATTGTAAATAGTAAACACTGAAATGAGGAAAATAAACCATGGCTAGTCACGTACATTTATTAAAGTTGTTCGGTTTCAGTCATAGACGCATACATATAAAGGTAGGTACCTACTTTGATGTTGCAAGTACTGGTGACGATGGGACGATTACTCTGAAACTTTGTACAACTTTGAATCGAACGAATGCATTTAAGTAAGACCCTGGCTCGCCTACAGTTGGTTGTTGGCAGCAACGTCAACTTCGAAGTTGGAACATCTATAAAGTCTCACAATCACTGCTGAAAAGCAAGATATACCAAGACCAGACTCAGATAGACCTGAAACATTAACATTTAGTTTTTTTATTCGGAAAAATATATAGCAAGTTGGAGGCTATAAACTAAACTATAGAGACTACAAATAAAGGAAGTAGAAGACGCACCACGGAAAATCGAAAATGTAGAAGTGCAGTGTAAGTGTAGACGGTGTAGCGTAGGGACCAGACAACGTGGACGTCGGCTGTCGACATTTAATGTAATGTTTAAGAGTATAGAAGTTGACTTTGTGCTGTGAGGTTTTGATAATGATTTTGGATGGGACAGCAAATAAGTATTTGAGTTGTGAGCTCACTGCTCATTGTTCGAGCTCGAATAAAAATCATCACACTATTTAGATCAGACACCATAGCACAGACCCTGACTCTGACTACAAACATATTATAGACAAGATTCATGTGCATCAGTACAACTACAGAATCAGATATAAGCAAGCAATACATGTACTAGCACTATACTATCATCGTCTGTCGTCCGTCGAATCCAAGTAGGTACTTTAAATGCTTAATCCTTCTTGTAATGGTTCAAAATTGTAGCAGTAATGGTGAATGGTAATGGTCTGGTGTCTGATATTGAACTTTGAAAATGCGGCGAATCATCGATTAAGTCCACATTGGTCACACTCAGGATGCAAAATGCTTCGCATGGTCAGAGTAAATCAAATCAAAAACTTGGAAGAAACTCATCAGGATATAGGACCAAGAGAGAAGAGACTTTGGATTTGGATGTTAATGTTGAAAAGGGATGAAGGAGGACCACAGCATTATAAGAGTCTAAATCAAGAGCGGCCATACCATGAGAGAATGTGACATGACAAGGCGAGATTTCCGCATCAACACGAAAATATTTTAAATTTTAAAACTATAGGAGTTAGCAAGTCTTTTCTTTACACTTAAAGAACGGCACAACACATTAGCGTAAGTGTAGAATTTGGAATACGAGGCAGAAAATATAAGACGAATTTTCCCATTTTCTATTTATGAGAACGAAAACATTCTCAAAATTTCAGTGTTTCAGACATCAGAACTCGAAGATCCTTCATTTTCGTCGTCATTCGTGTAAACACGTAATCAACAGAAAATACAAGGGCGATTCACAAGAGAGTACCAAACCAACTGATGCGATGATGCGACTGCAAGGATGATTAACTGCTACCTGTCAACTGGTGTAGATTGGTGGTGTTGCTGTAATAACTGAAATATTGTATTACATAGTTAGAATTTTCGTTTGCGTAAATGTTGAGATTGCTTGTGAATTTAATTGAAAAAAGTTTGATATTTTGAATTTAAAAAAATAATATTCTAATCACGTTTTTCATTTTGAATTGTTCATGAACAAAAAATTCTAGACTTCTTGATCTCCACACAGCCGAGTATAGTTGTAAGTAGTTTAGCTATAAACATTGCTGAGGGTGAAACTGCGGATGCCTGACTAGTGAGTACTTACACAGCAATAAATATATGAAATATTGAAAAACTGTCAATCACACAGTAACGCAGGTAATATACTATTACACTATTAGAAAATAAAACAGTGGCAGGTAGGTGACACTTCAATGTTAATTAGAATTTCCTACAATCACAATTGAAATAATTTTTGTCTAGTAACTTTAATATAAATCTGTTCACTGTTGCCAAGCATTATCCTATTGTTTTGAATACCAGTGTAAATGCAAGTAATTTACTTTTAAATCCTGTCTCTTGTATCTTGTCAATGTCAATAAGCAACAATCAATGACAATCATGTTTGATACTTTAGTACTTTAGAATTATTAAATGCGCATAGTGCCATTAGTAAATATTACAAATAAGTAAATATTGAATAGTTATTTTGTACCTGTCAGTATAATTTTTTAGTGGATCGGGTTAAGAGGAGGCTTAAAACTTGAAATGGAGGAGACAAGGAAGTGAAAGTAATTACAGTTTCCCGCTACGTTTTTAACTTCTTTTTGGTTGCTGTTATCTCTGTCTCTGATCGCCGATACCGAAGCCGTGGACTATGGAGTGGAGTGCGAGTGGAGCCTTGCGGAAAGGCGAAAAATGATGTAATCCATTTGGGGTCCTTTTTGAAGTACCCACCCACCCTAACAAAAGGATGACAAACCTTTTCAACTTTACCGTAAATGGGATGGGTTGTAGAATCGACCCACAAAATGTATGACATCATTTATGGCTCACCCCGCAGATGTAGAAGGCGAAGGGTATACATAATGAGAAATAGGACAAAGGGTTTGGAATTTACTAAAATGCGTTTTAGGCACTAGAAGGTACTAATAAATACTAGTAAATTGTCGCTCACCTTCACAAGAAAATCATCGTCGTCGTGTCGTCTGTCGTCTTGCGTGGAGGTTGGATCAATTCGTAATTGCCTGCAGTTTTTAGTGTCAAATAGGTGGATGTTTGGAGTCAAAAATTGCCATCTTCACAACTATCAGTTATTTTTTAGTGCCCATTTTTTGTTATTACAGGTCAGAGGTGAAAAGTGCAACTAACAGGTACGTTTTTCAGTCAAAGTCGGTATGAGACGAAATATTTTTTGTGTTCCTCAGGCTTCGTCTTAAATGTTTACTTCTAGTGTAGCACTGCTAAGCTTGAATTTGTAGCTATGACTACAGTATATTCGAAGTAAATACGAAATGATTCCAACTCTCATTGATTAAAATCAGTGCTAAAGCCTAAAGCCCTAATTGCTTACACATTACATATTTAGGGTATATTATGTATTAAGCCCAAAATATAACGCCACCATCTTCAATCTTGCATCGTCAATTATAACATATAATCAATAGTTGATAGAGCAAATCTTACGTGACTGGAAAGGACCGAAAAGTTGAAAGTCCACGCAGTCGTTGACTCGTGAATCATATTTCCTTGTAGGAAAGAATGAAAATATGATCGCATCTTAAACATTTTATAGGTATATTGAATTATTTTTATATTTTAATGACTTTGATATTAATTTCTTTATTTGTACCTAGTTTTTTGGTGTAGAATTCAAAAAATGGAACGAAATACATTCAGCAGTTACCACCAGCCAAAGTTGGATGCTAGTCTTGCTGTTGGATGTGTCCATCATGAAGATGATATTGGAAGTAAGTTTGTTTCTGATTTGTGAAAAGAGTAAAAACTAAAGTTTGTATTTTTAGACGAGTGCGTTTATTCTGTTATTTAGACGAGTTCTGCATATTTAATTCTATGTATAATTCATTGAGTACCTACTTCAATGGCTTTAATGTTAATAATCTTATCCTTACCGTTTTCATTTCAGAAAGGATAATGGTCATTCAGAAAGATGAGAAAACCTTAGTGGGGATTTTAGGATCGGTGGATCATTATGGTAATTTGTTTCTGTTCGATGCTGTGGAGCGAATATGTGTGGGAGGTCAAAAAGGGATGTATGGGGACCTTCCTATTGGGTCCGTTCTTGTTCGAGGTGACAGCTTAGCTCTGACGTGTGAAGTGGTGAGTTTAATAAAGCGTAGTTTTTCTTGATGTTTCTAAGTCTCCTTAATTGTTTTGCACACTTGGACCGTCAAACGAATATAAGTATCATTATTGAAGTGATTCGCTCAATATCGATAATATCCCTATCGTGTATCGTTTTAACTTTAATAGGATGTAAAATTGGAAAGGAATATTCCGATGAAAAAGGTTCCAACGGAAGTGATTCTGGAGGCTCAGCGAGAAGAGCTAAAGTTGAAAGCTGACCATGACGCTGAAATATCGAAAGGATTGAAGGGGCGAGGAAATTCCTCGGCATTCGTGGAAGGTTTCATTGATGAAAACTTTTATTGAGCATGGTTGCAGAAAGGTCTGCCTCTATGAATTTACATTTATATAAGTACTATAAGTAGGTAATGCAATGGTAAATATTGATCGGAATCGGAATACATTGCATTGCTAAGTACTGATATTGAAACCAATTTGAATCTGTAAGCATTATAATATTATGTTTTCAAATTTTCGTAGATTTTTATTTTGTAATGTCGAATGATTTGCGAATCTGAAATAGATAACATATTTGAGTTTTTTCCAGGTTTTTGTGTTTTTTTTCGTGCAGCCGTTTCATAGTTTCTCCGCCATATTGAATTTCTAAGTAATGTATTGTTTGGTAACTGCTGACTTTCTCATAGTGTGTAAAGTGTGCATCGCATGCAGCTTTGTTACTTTTTATCCCTTCGGCATATTATACGATTGTGTCCGGTTGGCTTTCTTTTCTATCTAGTAATATAAAAATTAGTAAGTATTGTATGTATAGATACCATGAATTTTCATAGCATTTTTCACAGCGCTTTCCGCCTGCATTTATTTTCGGTTCCTTTGACACCTCATTTTATTTACATTTTATCTAGGTACATATCTCTACAGAAAGCTCAAGTTCGCTGTATGATTCACTAATGTCTTAAAAGGATTTGCAATGATAATGAATGTATATTCAGATCCCATCTTCAGTCTTCTATCAACCATCACTACTACCTTGTCTTATTTCTGTCTGTGATTCCTAGACATAAGTTCTCGTTTGCGTTTAGTTTGGGATTTTGGGTGCTCTTATGCTGTCCTATCATGCTAGACAGCTGGTTTTTTTTAAAGACTGGCCGTGAGAAACCACTGACTAATGAAACATGCAAAACTACCATTAGGCTAACCCATCTTCTACAATCATCCCCACAAACGTACGTAGTGGGTAAGTTAGTACTCTTCCACACATATCTCATCTTCTACTCTATTTACTTGTATACCGGAACCCAAAACCAAACATCTTGAGAGCCTATACAACTTGAGACCAAACCCAAGACAATTTTCAAGACTTCGAAGATAAGTACTTTGAATTTGAACTCTTCAAGGAAAATCATATTTTTCATTGGATTTTACATGCAATCTAAACCAATGTTGATGTTCATGTTAGATCTGTTTTTCCTTCGCTTATTTCTCTAGTTTATTCTTATTCGTATGTACACGGAGAATGAAAACACTCCCATGATAAATCTTTTTCTACTCGAGGATTTCAATTGTAAATTTTACATTTGCAGTAAATTACATTCTATTTTATCTTCATAATTCGTAATTCATACCAACATCATCCAGAATCCAGAATGTACGTGCGTATCTTATCTTTTACCTCACTTGAATTTTAACGGTGAACTGAAACTAAAATACCGAGCGGAGAATATACTAGAACCAGACTGTTCACATAATCATTTCATAATGTATCTTTTCTAATGAGTTCTATTTTATTGTTTTTGCTATTTTGTTATTATTATTGTACATACTTGATACGTTAACATTGCACTGTGTTGATCTTCATAGTGCTAGTTAGTGTCTAGAACGAATTCGTTACGAACCTATTATATAACAAGTTATTATTCGCCTTCTTTGCACTTAAGTCTTATGTATTTCTGCTTATATTACATCATCTGTATAATTATAATGGAATAATAGTCTTTATGTAAGTGTAATTTAATCGAAATCTATATACACAGTTCAAAATACATATGTGGCTTGAATAAGCGAAATCATTTTAAGTAATCTGAATAGTTTTTTCAGTCACCAACACCGTGATATATACAGTTTGCAGTGATACCCATAAAGATTTGTGGGTACCAAATCATTATTAACTAATTTTGGTTAGGATAAACAAAAGCGTCATACTAATAATTTAATACAATTGCAGAATATCTGTATTTTAGTTTCAACTGTAGTAAAGCAAAAAATTAAATGGTTTCAGCGTAAGACGAATGGTTATTATTATATTTCATCTCAGAGTAGGAGTAACTAGAAGCTCTTTTTTGATTATGATTATGATTACATTTTGTATCAAATTCTACACATTAAATTAAAGCGTAACCGAAACCTTGTTAGTTATTATTATTTGATGTAGTGGGCTTACTGATGACCTTCGTGTTATAGTCGACACATTTCCACTTTGTGTTCACATCTCTTGGTCTATATAGTCTATACACTGAATACCTTAATTTTAGGCGCATAAAGCGATATAGTTCTACAGACATTGCTAAATAATTTTCGTTGTTCTTAATATCAACATGTACATAGCATATGAACATACATATCAAAGATAAAATCTAAATCAGTTGGCTGATCATCTTTATTTTTATTTTCGCTTAATTTCTTGTATGTCGATAATTCTTGCACTTGTATCCTCAGCGCTGGCGCTAAAGCAGTTTGTGACAATAGTTGATTATTTATTTAAAAAGAATTAAAAAGTTGTTAGAAAACGTATTTCTTCATCAGAAATAAAAGCCAAGCTAGGTGTATTATTTCGTTACTGTTCATTCCACGCTCAATATCCTTAAACATCCAAGCCAATTCGTATGGGACAATCTCATTGCATTCAAAAACATCAACAAGTAGTCCATAATTTAGTCAGGAAAGAAGGGAACTATCAAGCTGTCAAGATATTTTGTCGACTTGATCGTAGTACGTACGACGTAGGGACCTTACCTTCGTTTTTTAGGTTTTTTATGCCTTCGAAACCGAGAGGATTGAAAACTCACGCTTTAGCATGTTTTTTGTCTATACCGACGAGCACCCCGACCCCTTCTCATCCTTATCGTATCGTGTGAGAATATAATATGTATGTGATATGCTCCAAAGTTAATCTAATCTAATCCAACCTCCAGACTAAACCTCATCGTGTGAAGTTTTACTGGAGGCATTTGTCCGTTCCCGTTCTATACCCCCATCCATTCCATATATACAGCTACAAGAAACTTTAGATCAAGATCAAGGGAAAGGAAAGCCTTAATACTAGTATAGTGTGAGCTTGAGACTTGAGATCATTCTCCTTTACTCTCTTGCCTTGTTTCTTAAGAATCTAAAAAGGAAAGTGTAAGTAAAAACAAAGTCGATCGTGTTTGCCTCTACCCCTAGCATAAGCCTCGTATGCTGTAATCTAGTCGCTTCATGATTATTATTATTACAACATAAAAATAACACCCTCGACCATAACGCCGGGTGAGTAAACAAATAATCATATAAACTCTGATTTCGACTCGAGACATGGCACGCTCCATTTCCAGCTCCAGTTCCAGCAAAATCTCAATCTCTATTAGGGATTTATTGACCCACATGACTATTTAAACTGCGTATGTAAAAATATTCAGTAATGATAAAAATACAACTTTTTCAAAAGGTAACAACTGTACCAATCATGCAAACACAAAATGATGATATTCGTTACTTAAAGTATTTGCGGCCAGCAAAACTTTTGAAATATTCACAATCAAAGTTTTAAAAATTATCTTAATATCATACTTGTAGTTAATTAGATTTCTAATGTTTTATAAGTAATTTAGGTATGCAAAATTACGTAAATATGGCAGATATTATATTACTAGTATATACATACTTATTGTAACTTTTAGTTCTGTTCGTAAGAATCTTTTAAATTGTCCCACTCAGCGTTCAAATTTCATTACGTGAGAAAAGTCGTAATACATGAAATTTTTGAAAATCAACATGCAGTTAAATATAATAACAATATATGCTATGTGTGTTTCTGTGTTCATTAACTATGTATATAAGAATTTTGATTATTTTGATTTCGGTGTGTAGCGCACTAAACCTGTCGAAAAGAAATAAATGACTGGAGAGTGTAAACTGTAAATAATGTGGTTATCTTTCCTCTTTATTAGTATATTGACATTGACATAAGAATTAAAATCGGGATGTTACAGAATAGACATGGAGAGTTCACTATAATATATCTATAGGCAATATAAAATATTATACGTTGTATACGTTGATCCTGTTGAAGCGTTTAATAGTCATTTCAGAAATCTACTTTTTTTCAAACATGATTGAAAGCCTATTAGTCCATTTGATTATAATTTATGAGGAAGGGAATATTATAAAAAAGATGTACGCATAAGCACTTACTTATAACTCACTAGAAGTGAGTGGAACTCAAGAACTCAAGGCCCAAGACTGGGATTTGGTTTGGGATTGCATTTAAAGAAATTGCAACACCTTCTACGAAGATTTACAACCAATCGGAGAGTTATCATTTACTGCCTGTAAGTCTTGGAGAAGCGAGTCACAACTCATCAAGGAAAGTAAAGCAAAGTAATAGTCACTTTGGCTTTACACAGCGTTGGCTATGGCATACAAACGGTTACTACTGGCCACATTGATATGTATGTACATAAATGTGTACATACTACACACAATCTTCAGCTCCTCTTCGTGTCTTTCAGAATGAAAAACTACAGGGACCTGAAGACCTGATACAGTTAAAGTTAAATGTACTCCACTGTATAGACAGTAGTAATAATAATATAGACATACAGTAGTGTCCAAACACCCAATGAGTCCAGCACTTCGTCGTCCATGCGAATACTTAAGTTTAAGTACACTACCATGTTGAATTGCAAGCATTTAAGCAGAGCTATAAAGACATACCATTGCAAGACCAACTATACAAAAAACGATACAATTAAGATTAAGATGTGCTCGAAATACTATATCCATGTCTCGTTACTTGTTTTCATTTTTGGTGGACGCTTTAGACACTGAAAATTACAATGAGCACAGGACTATGTGAACAGGGTATGAAAGGATGAACAAGTTACAATTAACTATGTTGATCTGCTTACATACATGCTATTTACACTTCTCTATAAAGGAGAGAGAGAGAAAGATAACTTTATTCAACAGAATAAATTTAACACTGCCTTCCCATGAAGGTAGCCTAATTGTCTAATAGACTCACTCGGTAACTCGGTTTACAATATACGTTAGAAAGATATGAATACTATTGAAAAAAATGAACATAAATGCATCGTATTTGAGGCCCTTAAAGTATGCTGCATTTTCTTGAGCAAACAAATTCGAATTTTCAAAAACTCAAATTTATTATTTTAGATAATCTAGTCTAAACATTTTTTTCTTTAATTGAAATCCAATGCTTGCCTTAAAATGAGTTTGACCGGTGATGTCTTCGCCTATTTCTTGTTCTCGCGTTGATATTAATTTACTTATCGTATATACCACAACAAACATAAATAACCAACAGGCATTTTTTTTTGCTTTATCGAAAATTCCATGGTGGATTTTGCCATCTAGGCACCTCGCTCTTGCGACTATATGCGATTGATGTTATGTTATATATGTTCCTCCTGTCCAGTATGCAAAGCCTATAATATAGTGTGAATATATTATTTCCTAGGAATGAGTAAAGAGTAAATGTCTCGTCAATTTTGAAAGCGAATAATAATATACAAATACTATGTAGTACAAGCTAAGGGTGTGCTTTGTCTACTGTTTGCGAGTCCCAACTGGGATTTCACGCTGTATAGGATTTCTCACCTATTTTACTTTTTTAAAAAAAGACTACTAAAAATAAAGGAAGACTACCAGGAATCGAACCCGATTAATCTGATTGCCGGTCAGAAACGGAGCCACTCAGCCAGCCTGCCTTCCATTGCTGGAAGACAATTTTAGTAGCCTGTAATTTTGAAAGCCAATAATGGTGGCGCGAGTTTATTTTGTATCAGTGTATAGGTAAGGCGCAAGACGAGAGCTAACAATTAGGAATGAGTAAAGAGTAAATGTCTCGTCAATTTTGAAAGCGAATAATAATATACAAATACTATGTAGTACAAGCTAAGGGTGTGCTTTGTCTACTGTTTGCGAGTCCCAACTGGGATTTCACGCTGTATAGGATTTCTCACCTATTTTACTTTTTTAAAAAAAGACTACTAAAAATAAAGGAAGACTACCAGGAATCGAACCCGATTAATCTGATTGCCGGTCAGAAACGGAGCCACTCAGCCAGCCTGCCTTCCATTGCTGGAAGACAATTTTAGTAGCCTGTAATTTTGAAAGCCAATAATGGTGGCGCGAGTTTATTTTGTATCAGTGTATAGGTAAGGCGCAAGACGAGAGCTAACAATTAGGAATGAGTAAAGAGTAAATGTCTCGTCAATTTTGAAAGCGAATAATAATATACAAATACTATGTAGTACAAGCTAAGGGTGTGCTTTGTCTACTGTTTGCGAGTCCCAACTGGGATTTCACGCTGTATAGGATTTCTCACCTATTTTACTTTTTTAAAAAGTCCTTTTTAAAAAAGTAAAATAGGTGAGAAATCCTATACAGCGTGAAATCCCAGTTGGGACTCGCAAACAGTAGACAAAGCACACCCTTAGCTTGTACTACATAGTATTTGTATATTATTATTCGCTTTCAAAATTGACGAGACATTTACTCTTTACTCATTCCTAATTGTTAGCTCTCGTCTTGCGCCTTACCTATACAATATATTATTTCCTACCTATCTACATAATTTACCGGATTTTTGAAAATTCTGCAATACTGGACCGATTTCATCGAGCCATATATCATTGGAAAGCTAATCGCCAGTAGAATTCAAATTTAGGAACGGGCCTCCATTATAACAAAACGTTTTCAAAATAGCGGTCTTTTAATTTTTAAATGCCGCCAAAAATGTGTTGCATGGGTCACAATCAAAAAACGAAAAAAAGGTCTCTGCTTATTTTTGAAGAGCTTTCCAATGATATATCACTCGACACAATCCGTTAAAATTTTTTAATTTGAAATTATGTTATTTCGAAACCATTTAAAAACTAATAACAATCGTGCGTGCACACTAAGTTATTTACATTTGCCAAATTGTTACCGTTCGAATAATATATCAAGTTAGTTTATTTTCATTGAGTAACCGGTCGAAATCTTCATTTAACACTATTTTTACAACTTAAGCGGGAAATTCAAACATTGGAATTTACAAATGGTAATTGCAGTAATTGCACATACTACCACTATTGGTCACCAAAAGATGCAATTCAAAATAATGATGAAATAAAATTACACTCGCTCCACGCCGTCCACTGCATACCGATTTTAGCATTAAAGAGTAATACCCCATATTACTGTTAAGGCTACCAAAAAACAAGGGCTTTAGCCCTTGTTTTTCATGATTATATTTATTGGTATCCAAGAATTGTATATTTATAGCTGTATTTATGTAGTTAGGTAGTGTGAAAAGATGAAGATAAGAAAGGCGCCATGTGGACAGTGACGATGAATAGTGGCACTGCAGCAAGTGTATTGGACTTGACAGCAGCGGCACTGGCACTGGCATTGGTCATCGTCGTATCCTTTTAATGTATTAAATTGTGCTGTTTTGCATGGCATTGTCCAGAAAAGCCAAGCCACCATATATACTTCCATGGTCATACTTTACAAAATACGGACAGGAAGTGTATTTAGTATATACTGTATACAGTCAGTCAGGTCCTGTCTTCTAGTCTTCTGCTTGTTATATCTTCACTGATTAAATTGTTCCAAATTGCCATCGCCGCGCTACAAAAACTGAGAGTGTCGATTAATCATACAGCATCACATCATATACATATTATGTCCAATGTACGTGTTAATTGAAGTCTTGGGCTTTGGGACTTTCCGCTCAACTCATGAGAAAAATAACAACATATAAACAGCAACAACAACCAAATTAGTATAGCAAGTTTGAAGTAGACGCACAGTACGTACCAGTACGACATATACACATGGGAGTAGTTACTGCAGTTAGTATTTTGTATGTTTCTATTGAAGCTTGCCACTGTATAATAATTATTACATCTTTCTTGTGAAGTTTTGATTTAAAACATTTTTTATCATCATTAAATACGGTAAAGTGTAAAGTGTACAGAAAATTGAGGAAAAAAAAATAACTTAAAGACTTGAACAATTTCAAAAATGCGAGATTCTGCGAAAGTCAGCAGAACTGTACAGCTATGAGTCGTGCTCCTGCCGGTGCCTAGTACGAGACTATTGAGCTGCTAATTCTACACAATTTCTTGGGTCAAAGTCAAAGTGAAAAAAAAATGATAAAGATAAAAATTTAGAAAAGAATCTTGATCTAGATCATCTTGACGACCGCTGGCGCCGCCTCCAAAACACCAGAAACAGAATCAAACCCAGACAGAACCAGCAGCCCAGAGTAATTATAGCTTTTCATGATATGTAGCCTTATATAGTACCTATTCAAATACTACATTTCGAAGCAATGCAATGCAAAGACGAGGGGCAAGAGGGAACGAAAAGGAAACGAGACGAAAGAAAAACAAAAGGAAGAAAGAATACATAGATCATTCATCTCAAGTATGGATCTTGAGCACAACCTCTGGTCTGTCTATATACATATATAGACAATTCCTTTTAAGAGGGGAAAATATAGAGATGGGAAAGAAATGGAGAGAATATTTAGCAAAGATAGTAATTATGTATAGGTATATAATTATATACATACATACCATGTCCCTTTTAGCTATAGTTGGCGTTCGCCTTCGCGTTGCGTTCGCAAAGACGCATTAATTGCACAGAAAAACACTATTTATATCCACTATAATATATAAGAAGCTTTAAGGCTGTGCTGTGTGCCTACTTTCGTTTTTCTACTTTTACTTTCTTCTTAAGTTAGTCAGGCATTCATATATACTTACACATACAAATATTATGCACATCAATGTGTAGTACTGGTAAGTACTGATCCCTATTTATATACTTTTGATGCACACACACACTTATAGGTTACCCTACTTACACATGTACCAAACATACTAAGATAGGAAATAAGAATCTGAATCAGAAACCCGAATTCCGGACTGAACCAAGATGAAAATATGGCTTCCAGCCAAACTAAATTCTTGCTGGAAAGAAACTAGAATAACTAAAGTAAAACTGTGTATGTACCTTACCTACATAATTAAAAACAACCACATCACCCTGTAAACTGGTATATACGCCTAACAATTGCAGTTAAAATTTCAAAATGTAATATCTACGCACAGTTCTAATACTAAAATGTTACACCAATATCTAAGAAAATCTTTTTCAAACCTATCTGAATCTCACTCAAAACCTTGTGGTAATTACACATTTTCAAAACAAGGATATTACTTATTTACGTCTCAAAAACTACATAAAAAAATTTGCATACAGTAAGTTTTTCTCTTTTGAAAAATATTTTACAAGTGTGTTGTTTGACTCGAATTAGAATGTGTGGCATATAACATCGTTTAAAAAATTACGTTATGCATATCAAAAAGCTAAACAAAGATGTTATAGGCAAAGCAAAATACTAAATAACTAAATACTGTAATATCATTTTAAAAATTGTATTATGTTCTACTGTGTCGTGTTGGCAAGTACGATTGTGTATCAGTGTAAATAAAGTTTTTACTCTCTCTCTCTCTAAAACTTGTATAAAAATTATCATGCGCCATTATGAGTTTCTAAAGTATTTGTGGGTAGATATGAAAAACTGAAAATGAACAATAGTAAGTGAAACCATGGGCAAGATTAAGATTCATAAATTCATATAGAAGAGCAACATGAGTTGATTTACAATTCGAAAACCCAGTAGCCAGTAGTCAAGAGGTCCTTATTTCCCTATACTCTCTAAACTCATCAGATGTATTGCATAGTTTTAGCTCGTATTTTCTTTTTATTCATAATTCAATTTCAAACTTGTTGTACAATAAATGTAAACTGTAAATTGTATTTTGCTGGTGACACAGAAAAAAACGATGATATATAGCTATTCTAACAACACGGTCTATATTATAATAAATATTTTAAAACAATTCCAAACCATCTCACGATTAGATAAATTAGGGTTTCTAAGAAACGTAGGTAGGTAGATAGTTAATACTCTTCCATATTATATCAAATAATTTAAAATTTATATTAGAATAATTTATACGATTATAATAATTATAATTATTTCATTTAAAAGCTAACAAAGATCATCCTCATTTTATTTTAAACTAACAATGAGAAGTGAAAGTATCGAATAGTACGATCATAGAAAATTCTATCTCAAACATTTTACTGATCTCTACAGATAATAACCATTAATTAAGACCACGTGTATTTGTTTGTTGGTTTATCATTCCACATATAATTATTATATAATTTATTATTACTTCCATACAATGAATAATTTACTAGTACATATTATTATGACCATTCAGTATATTTTATACTTACTAACTTAAAAATAATTCTAGCTTAGTGTGTAGGAATTAGGAATGGGAGAGATAGGGGGAGGAGCAATAAACAGAATTGATACACGATTCACAATTCAACAATCCGATTCCAAGTTCAAATGAAAATCGACTACGTAGATTATTCTACTTCTATATAATCTATAATTTAGTACTAATATTCATACAAACATTTCATTAGTACAACTTATTATAATACAAATTATAAATTATGTAAATAGGTAGAAACTAATACTATAGTAAAACTTGAAATACATTTTATAAAATAATATTAAACATAAGTAAATAAGAAAAGAACTGAGAAACGATAAAACAGAGCTTATTGACATTTTCCATATGTTTTACCACATTCAGTAAAACGATATCAAAATGCACAAATCCTCCATTTTAAAGAATAATTAAATGTAATTATTGTGTAACTTTATCTCTATTGCTATATAGCATGTACGGATATAACTCAAACAATTTTTAACTCCCACATTTAATCCTACAAAATTGTAGAAACGTACAAAAATATATATTATGGATGTAATTGTAATCAATTGTAGTTGCAATTAGTTACTACCTAGGAATTAATAATATTTCTTTATCATACAGCACAGCTCCGTTCCTTCCTCTAACAAAATTCATCCTAATCCACACTGTTAAATTACATCCAATGTATTCATAATTTCCTTACTTACTGCAATACAACTTTTGAATTTGAATTGTAGACGGCTCAGAGGTGAAAGTGATTACTGAACCTTGTTCTCATTTAGCTAGTAAATCTAATTATTAAGTTGAAACTAAAGCTCAATGCATTATTCCAGTTGCAGATCGGGTAAAAACGGTAAATGTAAATGTAGGCTATTTCAGTATGTAAGTTAACTAGAACAGGATAATACTAATACTACTATCGAGAATAAATTTTAAACTACAGTAGACCATACAGAATATGACGAAACTGATGTGTGGCCTACATTTATTATAATTATACGCATTATTTGAGAAACGGAGACCTACAGGTAGCCAGAGCCAGGGCCAGGATGCCTTATATGGTAGGATAAAAAATACGGGAGTATAGTAAGAAATACGAAACCACGTGTTTCCTATCTTCAATAAACTGAAACTCTCAACTACCGCTATCATAATAATAGCACAAGAATGAAATGAAAAACCTCGCTACTTCATTTTTCTTTTACCTTGACTTTCAAAATTGTGTATAAAAATACAGTAGCAGTATCGGATACATATAATTACCAATATATCGTTGACAATAAATCCCTGAATAAATCCGAAAAAGTTTATTTTTGTTTTAGGCTAACAAGCTAACCGGTTTTTTTCTAAGGCATCATCATGTAATAATAACAAAGCACATACCATTAGTATCCTATAAACAGTAGAGTGTGAATTTGTTGATGTTTGTAGGTAGGTAGCAGTTTTTGTGACTTTGATTACGATTAACAGATCTAATCCTTTGTTTAGTCTACGTACCATACAATAGTTTACTTTTTTTCAAGACCACGATACCTAGAAACTACTTAAAAACTGACAAAGACATTGAGGGCACTCACATTTCCATGATTCACAATAACTGAAAACGAGTACTTGAACTATAATTAAAATCAAATTGATTAAGTTTTATGTTGCTTTATAACTGTAACCGTACATGTACCCATACCTATTTGTGAGTGTTACAATTTAATGTTCAACAGTACAAACTTAACAGAAACGGGAGGGTGACAAAACTACATTCATACTTACTTACACGGGAAGTTTTTGTATCGAAACTTACTTCAGTTTTTAAAATAGCAGAAACTTTGATGTTTTCATGTCCCTATAGTAATTAATTGCAGTATGGATTTCAAAATTAATTTTCTATCGTCTGAATGTAGACTATGCACAGAGCTGGCTTAATTGAACATTTTAAAAGAGGATCTATAGGGAATTGACACGGAATATTGGCAATCCACAGTAAAAAATTAAGGCTCTGGGATTTTCAAGGGAACATAAGAATACATTGGGGAAGCAACCGAACCAGTATACCCGGGCAATTAAAAAAAAATCAAAAAATTGGAATTTGTTGCCAACCCTTTTACATATTACATAATAACAATAAATATCTGTTGTGAGGTAATAAACTAATAATACTTTAACTTACACTCAAATATTACTGAAACTAAAGACTCAGCACAATCATACACACAAATATACTCTAGTTAGTAATTACTTCGTAAATTTAGCCATACGTGAGCACTCTTACAGGACTACCTATATGTAATAATTATTTCACGCAACAAATTGGTAATAATCCTCCCCTGTCTGTAAAGATTTTTAAAATTTAAACGACCAGCATTTTTTCTCACTTCTCATTTTTTTCCGCCCCTCCTACAAGTAGGCAGATAAATGTAAAATCGTAAAATCTAAAGCTTAAGTTTATTTAATTAATTATATTTTTCAAACCGTTGTGTATTTTTTATGGATACGTATATTTTAAATATTTTTTTAAAATCTCAATATAAATCTGTAATCTGTACTGTACTCGCACCTGGAGATTGTACATACATATAATAAGGTAGATAGGTAGGCAGTATAATATGAGCTTATTGCCTCGGAATATCATACAGTTACAGGTTTTACAGTGCTACGGGACTTTACTCAATAGCCGTGATTTAAAGCTACAATATCTGAAATAATATATAGTTCGTACCTACACTTTTGGATCACATAGTTACCACGGTGTTGCAAATGTGTAGAAAGAATACTAATTTAATATATTTTATATCAATGCTTTCACGGCTATTTATGTATCATTATCATTTTTGATTTCCAACCAAAGCCGAAGCCATTTTTATGGTTTTCATAAATTCATTAGGAAAATTGAATACTTTCACAAATTCTACTCTAAATCGCATCCTTACAAAAAAATACTTAATTAACTCCATAAATACTTGCAATTATACAAACAAAAAATACAAATTAAAAAAAAACTTGTTTATACTCCATCTCTCCAATAATACAATGTACTAGCCATTCTAATAATAATTCTGCCCCTGATACTGTCTCAAAGCTGTTTTTGTCTTCATGAATATCAGAGGATCAATCAAATTTACATAATCTTACAATATTATGAGGTGAAGTATTCTTGTGAAGTATAAAATATTTTGATAGCTCTTGTAAAGAAATTTAGTTTCTTGTCATTACCATTCTTTTTAGCTTGAAAAGTTAAATGAGGAGACGGGCTGACTTGTTGGAGAGGATGACAGAATTTGATGAGGCGAGGACTGGGGTGAATCCGTCGACTGCGACTCTTGACTCCGGGGATTCCTCCTCTCGTCCAACCGTAGCTGTAATAATGTTCCTGCAAATCACATTCAGTAAATTAATTTCATTTCAAACAACTCTGTCTGAAACAACATTAAGGAAGTGCCTAAAACAACTTCAGAACAGAAATAATCAATACAAATCACGGCAAAACAATCATAACAAAGACCCCTTAAGCGACCGGGCCCAGTAACTGCAAACTGCACAGGATGAATGAATACGACTTTAGTTTTCATAGCTATAATTAATATTCAGCAGCGGACGTATATTATATAACATTCGTAATAATAATTAATTTGGTCTCATTAGACACAAAATTATAGGAAATAATCGATGGGGATGAGATCGTGACTGAGAAGACCTTCTACAGAAACAACTTGATGAAGGTAACAAATGGTCAGTCGCCATCCAGCCATTTCCACGAACAAAACAACAAGACAACCAACCAGCATGTGGACAGACGATAAATATCCAGCCAGTCAGTTGGTGGTGAGGTGGCCGGTCCTGTGCCTTGTTGTCTTTCACAGGCTGATTACCTACTACTTTACATTACGATTACCATACGGACCTGTAGTAGAGGCTGTACAGGTAATTTTCATTATGTATAATGAGAAGAACAGAATGAGAGTGACGCAACGCAACGTTCCGTGAAAAAGTTACGCAACAAATTCGTCTGTCATAAATTGAAGATGACACATTACGTTGTTGGATAGCGTACATCCATAAAAGTCACAGCTTTCCACTGCATAGTCACTCTCTACTGCCTTTACGTCCACCATCCCCCACTACTACTACTACTACCACCACCAACGCACAACCACAAGTAAAAAGAATAACTTTCACACACATTTTTAACTTACTAATTTACAACATGCAAAACACTATTAAGACCTGTCAAATTTGAATGTACATTAGAAGCTTTACCATATTCCTGCAGTGTGCATCTTCGAAAAGACTCAACTCAACCCTTGATGCTCAATATAAACATACAGAGGATGACCAAAACAGTTCATATCGCTCATTAATCACAAGATAATAATAATACTATTACCATCAATTGTTATTTTTCCAAGTATACACGAGAACAGAGGATTGTATTACTTGCCACAATTATCACCTAATTATTTGGCAAATTTAATCGCTATAGTATTACAAATAGAATTAGGTAGAAGCGTTGATAATAGGGAAATAATAGGCGTCGCATGTACGTACTCCATTCTCAAACAAATAGAGTATTAATTACCTTTGCTAAAACTAATTACATAAAATCAGGCTATTCTTTTATTGCTGCTGACTTCATATCTGGACTACATGTAGCACGCGCATACGTAATAGTAAGCATATCAACAGTATAATGCACCCGCACCACAGACACGTAAGACATGAAATGGCTAATATCGACAAGCATGAAGCTAGATCCAAGAATAAGATTAGATTCTCATCCTCGTTTAATCACATTGTTCTTTCTTACTACCTTATCACACGCCTTCAATTTCGACGCCAGTACCTATCAAACGTATCACCTAGTACATGAATAATGGCTTGTATAAGTTTAAGTTTATGGTTTGGCGCTGGCTGAACATTAGCGCTCCCATCCCACCAAGACTAGACTACGTACAAAACTGTCATTATTAGCTTTGGATTGATAAATTCATTGAAAAAAAAGAAGATTGACATCGCTTCAATTCAATAAAATTTATCATCAAACTCCCGACTGTTATATCTACAAAATACTAGTAACGATAACATGTATGTGCAAAATCACATATAATTTGTGTATAAATCGTAGCTCTTATGCGCTATTACTGATTCAATTTTATGAATAAAAGATCTAAATTGGCCTACTGAGAAATGCATTAACTAACAGAAGACAGACGTTCATATACCAAGTTAAGATACAGCTACGTAGGCTCAGGATACGGCCATCACGAATCATCACAGACCTATTCTCTGATTTTTAAGAATAAGACTGCGGGCAAGGTGTCCAAATCCTGCTTTTTGTACTTGGTAGCAGGAAAATGAAATACTTCGGACACCCTGCCGGATAATTTCGACAATACATTGACTGTTTAAAAAAATCAGAACGTGTTTACCTATATTAAGCACAACTTAGATTTTATGAAATTAATGTTTTCATATCCAGATAAGATACCTACCTACGTAAGCTTAACATACATGTAGCTGCTGCTAAAAAGAAACAGCTTAGCGGACTGAATTTCACCCAATAAATCTTCTTATTCAATTTACAAAACACCTGATCAATGTACACCACATAAAAAGTGCCACAGTTGACAGTATACCAGGTCTAAGGACATTATGAACTTCTATAGCATAACCTTAAGTTTAAGATGCAATTCATGACATGTAAACAATCTTATGCAACTTAAGTCCTGTTTTATTTGTTTATACATACAGTAAAGTTTTTTATGCATTCTAGATGCGGGTTCAATGCCGAAATATTAAAGTAAAATTGGCAAATTACTCGTTTTGTCGTTTTAGAAATAAACTTGAGATTTATGCTTATTTAATTTGATTAAATACCAGGATTTGCATTAAAAAATAAAATACGAAAAAAGAAATTAAGATATGAAGCTAACTTGTTTTTAAATCTGACACATTTACAAAAATCTGTTAAACGTAAATTTTAATTCGTGACTATAAGTTAACAATACTTCATGTATGAGCGCATTTGCAGTAAAAACGATTAGCATATTTTAGCATCCAAAAAAACATTTTAAAAATAATCAACTTTGCACCCTTTATTTTCTTCTTAATGACAAAATATGGAGTAGATAAACACGGATATAACACTTTTGAAATAGCGCATAAAAATGTAGATATCATATTTTGTCCGCCCAACCTAACGAGGCTTCCGATATGTAATGTTCTTGCGTAATACATACATGCACTTCAGATACATATCTACACTTGTACCAGTAGGTACTTCAACTTCAGTACTCAATACTGTTGTCACGTTTCAATCTCCAATATCAATCTGTAAACCATTAACACATGCCGAAGCCGAATCTCCGTTTCAATTGAATAGAATAGAATAGGGGTTTCGGACATGAACTATGCGTATAGATAGATCTATGCAATGTGTCGTAATTTTCACCACCACCACATTAACTCGCTTAGATTATAACAAAGATTGGATTTTTGAGTGTAAAAGGTTTCAAAGATTCTCGATTCTCTCCTCTGATCTCGATTTCGATCTCAATAGTCAACCGTCCATCCATCCATCCTATCCTTTTCTATGTAGGATTGATTGTATTTCATTTTTCATCCAATTCAATTCATTTCATAGTTCATACCTACCTACCTAGTATCTACATCTTTATACACTGGTATCCCTTTACGAAATGAAAATCCTCCAAAAGAAGGGCTCTTCTAGTCCGGCAGAGTACAATACATCTATTCTTACATCCTTTTCAATTAATCAATCTATCCGTTTTCTAAGCCTTATAGTTCCGTTTCTTAGAGTTTGTCCGCACTCCGCACTTGTATTGGATAAAAGTTTGATCTCATACAAAATAATACACAGATTGGCAAAAATCATTACTATAATATTAGATCGAATTCAATCACCCCTAAGAAAACTGTAAATTCACATTCAAAACCAAACCACTAATTTTTAAAATCTTTCAATTTAAATATAAAATGAAAATGCACTTCAGCGAAATACAAAATCATTAATTCAAAATGAGTTAAACAGGTAAGATATTGAATGAGAAAATTCTGTGCGGGACATTTTCAAATAATCACCAAAGTTTGTCCAGGGATTCATTTCTAGTGAATACAGCGCCCTAAATGATGAGATCAAAGAAACTGTTTGAGGGATTTTGATAATTTTGATGGCACCACTATAATACCACCAACCTTAACGCAATTCAGTAGCAGTTCCCGCAGTACTAATCCAAGTGATAATCGTAATGGTAATCGTATAAATGTAATGGGCCATTCAAAGTAGTTGTAGCTATGTATCATAATCAGTGGGACTCAAACCCGCACGCAGACAGAAACCCGTCCAAGTCTCGTCTGCGCCTTTGTGAGTTCGAGAATTCTACAATTCTATCGATAATCATGGATGGATGTAACAGTAAAAACTCGACCGGTCGGTCCGTCGGTTGGTCGGCCGCCGTTGGTCGGTCTCGGTGGGATAAAATGAATAATAGGAGAGGAAGAGTGAGGACACCTCAAGAAATTACCTGGGCTCAAAGAAGGACTGCGAGCCTGAAGGTAATTTTATCAGGCGCCGACCATTATTAAATCCTTCATTGTCAAATGATACGCTGACTCGGACTTCTTCTTTTCCCGTCCTCTATTAAAGGCAAAGGGGGGGTTTCTTTCCTTTGTCAAATATCCTCTGCATACATAATTATACAGAGATACACCATGGGCTATCTACGGAGGTACAACTCTTATCATATGTTTTATACACAACTATGCAGACAGATCCCAGATACAGCTTCTGCCCGTCCCGTCCCGGCCAAATTAAACCCTTAGTAGGTACCTACTATAGCTCAGAGAACTCACTCATCGATATGCTGTAATTACAATTATTATGAAAAAGCAACACGTGTAAATTGTAAATTAGGGAAGGGACTAACTTAATGTATGCATGCGGGAGGAGGAAATTAAATTTATGCTTAGATGTAAGACTATTCCCTGAGAGCCTTCCGACTTCCAGTGAAGTGTAGCTTATTGTTAACAGATGCGCATTTTAATTTGTACCCAGTACCCGGCCCGGTAACACTTATATACGCCTTCGAGCTTACTGAAAAGCATAATTATTTAGTTGCATACTAAATAATGACAACGCACATAATATGTCACATTGAATATATTAACTGCGAACCTATCACATGTCATACGTATCTAAATGGACGAGATTGCCCAAAGAAAGAACCAATAAAGTATTTATTTAAGTTCTACTTCGAATTCTGCAATAAACCTCTCACCCAAAACAAAACACGAAAAAAAAATGTTGAAAAAACAATCACCTAATACTCACAAAATGCATATATATAGTAGCCTAAAGAACAATACGCCGCACCAGTAGCAATTAATCATACACATCCCCGAAAAGTAAAAGTGAATACTTGTGCGTATCAATTTCATTGAATTTCAAAGGTTGATAAGGTAAATCAACTGCAATCCAAAAACGATGTATACACATTACATTATATTGCATTCTTATTGTGATTCTTTAAACACTCCCCTACACAAAACTTGACTTTCCGAAATACGAATACGGATTTAACTTTGACTTAGAATATGGACCATAAATAATATAAGTAGGTAATTATTCCGTTCCCTCGCACTGACATCGAGGATGGATTTATATAGTACCAATTTTACAAGCATCTGGGCCCTCCTGCTTGGGTAATTGTTGAAAATAACCAAAATAATATTAGTCATGACAGCTGTTTCAACTACTTTATGAATACAGAACAGAAACAACAAACATCCCAACTAATGCGTCGGAATGATGATGGAACTAGTAATACGGACACGCTCCTTTAATTGTATTTAACTCAGATAAATAGCAGGACTAGGTAATTGCAATTAATAAATGTAAACTTACCAGCAAATCCCGTTTCGGGAGTACGCGTACTATCAACTTCCATTGAATCTTCGTTTTCGTTCCGACTTTCCGTCTGAAATTTAAAAAAAAATCGAGTAATTATAAAATTTACTGCACGTTATACTGATTTCTGTATAAATATATCAAAAAATCAAAACTAATAACTGTAAAAACAACATGGATAATAAGTCATAAGTCAAGTGACAAGCATTATAAAATTTGTTCCCCACGCTAAAAATAAATTAAAATGTATTCCTATCGACATGTATCCCTATGCTCTGGATAGAAATCAGTGAACCTTGCCACAGAAAATGAAAATATGTAGTTCATAAATTGCGAATACACATAATATTGCTATAGCATATTCGTTGCGATCACGACGAAAAAATAAATTTTGAGTATTTAAAAAAAAATATTCAACCGCAAGTGTGTATCGAACATATTATGATAATGATATTATTCGCTACTGTTTATGTTTGTATACGTAAAACTAATCATTTTTTTCTAGTGTCCCTTCTCTACGCCTCTATTTTCAAAGAGACACATGAAGACAACCCCATGGCCCTTACAAATAAATCCGACGTATATTACCATTAAGGATAAGTAAAAGCACTACCGAAAGCAAAATGTAAACATATCAAGTCAATACAACATAACGTACACACGCAGTATAATTACCCTAAAGCAAAAGCCAGAAATCCAAGGCGGCAAACAGCTAAGCTCTGTCGCTCAACACTTTATAGATATATATCTCCACGTGTATGCATGAAAGTACTCATACGAGCCAAAGCCAACTAGTAAACCTGCATTGATGCATTTTGAATATATATATACAAACACACTTCTAGAGAAGCTCCAGCCCAGATATACGGTTCCAATAAACGGTTACAAAAACCCTGATTGTCTGATCTGTAGAATGTGTACTTCTGCTCCTACTGCACTGCGTTACGAGAGTACAACAGCGGGTCGGAGGAGGGAAAAGTAGTATGTACTAGTATGGAGCTTAAGAAATTTGAGAAGCAGTTAGTGGTTTGACATTTTTGACTTATGAAGTACAAAATTCAACGCCTGGACATGGACGCGACTCCAATTCATCTGCAAGTTTCACTTTCATCTAATTTAAGGTACATCGTACATGTAGTATGCGGGTAGCTTCAATTTAACAACAGTCATGCCATGCACATTTATCTCAATATGATACACAACAACTCATTCCCCCTCCTCATTTTGTAAATATTCGAATTGGAGAGTGAAAAGCCTTTTATACACGTTCAAAAGAACATATACAAACCACACGCCACACACGTAGTAATTATATATGTCAGTCCTAGGTTTTGTATTTTAAAAAAAGGATTAAGATTTCGAGCTATTAAAAAAACGATTTAACATTTTTTATTTTTTGCCTCTTTTAAACACAAAGTTTTAAAAAAAGTCATACTTATGCAATTCGCCAAAATATATCGAAATCATGCAGTTGTCATTTCAAAGTCTAATCATAAAATTCTCCGTATACAGTGTCAATGTAGCTTAGGTAGGAATGCACACATTTCGGAAGCTTTGAAAATGCATAGATAGATGTACCTACCTAATTATTTATATGTGTTTATCAAGTCCACAAAACTTGCAAAATTAATTCAGAATCCCGTATGTATCTTAATAAAACCCATGCATGCAGTTTTCTAAGGCAATTAAATATATCGTATACTTTAGCCATGGCCATGGCTTCGACCTTTTATTTCAACGATCTCTTACGTAACTCCTATCCCCAATAATTCTACACTCAACGGAAGCTAGTCCATCTTATTTTAGCTGTTACTTGGTACTGTTGGACTGGAGACTGGAGACTTTCCCTGATGAGCTGAATCCGCCCGGAGTTATGTATGGTGTTTACTCTATAGTACGGTATTAGCTACTGGTCCACTTTATCTTTCCTTCTTACACGAACTCGTGTGGTGTGGTGGTGTATCCCCTCCACTTCTTTACAGCATACTAAAAGAGATCTCCTATAAAAGCAAATGGCCATGTCTACTTCTTCATTTTCTTGGTCTTGATTATTACTTTATTACACACAGACCTTCTTCTTCTCGGACTGCGACTGTTGTTAATGTGCCTTCGTATGTACCTTATGTGGAAGTGTGTGGGGACTGTTACTAAGTAAGTCTGCTGGCGCTGGCACTGGCACTGGCAAGACTACTGGCACTCACTGTTCGCTGGCTGACGATGCGATGTGATATGTGATGGTGGCAAAGCGAAGAATATGGAGAAGCGTGGGAACTTCACAGATAACAGATGAGGAACGAGATACGAGACAAATAGGCATCCATCCTACAAGACAACCGAGGCCCAGAGAGAGAGAGAGAGACGAAAGAAAACGAAATGCAAGGAAACGAATAATGTAGGTACATACACATACAGAGTACACTAAAACTGAGCGAGAGAGAGAGCAATACAAGTCGGACGTAGAAAAGCGAGAATAAGGAATAAGAGCTTTCAGATCTCCAAACCCCAACTCCGAAACCTACATCTCTCACTGTAGCTATAATTATATAGCATACAGTCCATGACTGTCTCCTTGTATACAGTCAGGCCAAGACATATTAAAAATGTTACCCCTTCATTGCTTTCGTTCTGTTTCTGGTCCTCCAGTTTGTACTCTGAACTGTGGACCGTAGACTGGTAGACACTCTTGTAGTAAATTTCCCATTAATACACTACAGAGTGGTGCGTAAAGATTGTTGTTGAAAAACTTTCAACTAAAATGTCCACATGTAATAATCTAATGAATTACATCACTTGTAAACTTTAATGATACATTACAACGCAACATGGTCAAACTTACGATTTTTGTCAAACACTAACAGCTCTTGGGAATACGAGCATTACACATGTATGTAAACACTACATACTAGTTACGTAGACACATCTTACTGCGACTTCTGTATCTAGCAGCTACTACTATGTAACTTCAGTTCACAGGCTAATAACACCAGAAACCAAAACCAGACAAGAAAACCCGACTATGAGACGGACCATTACAGCTTCAGCAAGTTAAGTCCTAGCATCTGAGCATCTCACACCCGCAGATACGCTAATTTACCCTTCTCATAGATGGATGAAACAATAAGCATAAAATTCTATTTAAATCTAAAATGCCTTGATTATATGAACGTATCGTGCAGTGTAGTTGTTATAGATATACAAAAATTCTATCATCATTCTATCCTACAAAAATTCTTAACCCTTCTACTTATATACCGTATTTCCTAAAATAGTACACGGGCCTTGGGGATCAGAGTTTGAGCAGTAGACAAGTCGATTTAACACACAATTGAAGGGTTTACTTTTAAAACGCTTTAAGTCCACACTTTATCCACTGGACTTAACGCGTTTTGCTAAAAAACTCTTAAATTATGTGGTAGTAGACGGACCTGTAATAGTACACGGGCCCGGGCCTGTAACAGTAGACCGGTCTGGGAGGTCGGCATTTGGTTTGTTGGCTGGTCTACTACTAGGTACATACATGAAATACATCATATTAAAAAAAATTAAAAACGCAAGGCTATCGGCACAATCTGATTAGAAACAACATTTTTAAAACGTGATTTTTAAAAAACAATTTCTTTGCTACTTTTAATTCAAAGGGGTTGAAAATGAAAATGGGTAAACAAATAATGCGTTTTGCACTTTAAAAAAAGTACATCGGCACATAATATGACGCTCTCGACTAGGTAAATATTTCTGAAACTCATGAGCATTTAAGAACAAGAACACTTTAAAAATTGTAAAAATTAAGATAATATGTTTTGCACCTTCCAAAAATTAATTGATGTTCCTATACAGTAAAATCATCATACCTACACATGCTTATCAATGGCTAAAGATTCCGAGTTTATTAAACTACGCGTTACACATAGGAATGCTACTTAAATCACATTATTATATTTAGGATCAGGATGTAGCTTAGCCGCAATAAAAAGTAGGAAATACATAACTCAGAAAGTCAAAACATCAACTTTTAGACCCAACTACACAGACACACATCACACCCTGACGCCAAGAAATTACAGATTCAGATACAATTTACTATGCTTACTCAGCTAACTTGAAGATAGTAGCGAGAGATATACGCAAAAAAATATCAAATTAAAAGCACTTGGCGAATTCAACATTCAACTCTTCGTCGACTCGAAATTGGAATTCAAAAGTCATAAATCAAAATTATTAAAGTTACTGTCAACTGCAAAGTTACAATTTTACTGGAATTACTTCAGCCGCTGCTCTACCTAACTACATATTACATGTCTGTCTATCAGAGGTAAAGAAAAACATACAAAAACAAAGGCCCTAGATGAAGAGCAAGATGCTATGTTTTACCTATGGCGTGGCATGCCATGATGCCACGTCAATTCCATGTAATAATGAGATGATAGTATATTATAAATATTATAGAAATGTCAAAGTATGCATGCTTAAAAGGTTTGACACTCAAGTCTATCCCAATTTACACACACACACACAGTGTAACTAACGAATTTACAAGCTCCATTTAAATACCAACCCTAAACACTATGTAATTAATGCCACCAACCCCACAAAATTATGTATATATTACTTTTAACTTGATACCACATATTGTATCCGCTCAGTTTGAAGTCAAGATTTCACCAAGCTGATATTATGACATCTTACTTCTACGGGTTCCTTGTGCTTTACTTTTACTCAAGCAATTTATGATTTTTTCAGGGTAAAAAAAAATCACTTAGAGTGTAAACTATTGCGAATCGCACTAACGAGCAAACACATAGATACTGCAAATTACAGCTCCTTTAATTATATTTTCAATACGGTCATCGTGTTCAAGAGGCAGTAAAATCAATGCAAAACTAGTTAAATGCATGCAAACAGTATTATCTACTTTTGCAGGATCACATTATGGAATCTTGCGAGAGAGCATTCTTTGACCTTCTTTGAAAAAATACGACTAAAAAATACTTACAAGTAGTAAAATTTTGGAATTTAATATTAAATTACCTAATTTTGAAAATCAGCAGAGTATTTTTATTTTATTTTTTTAAATGAAAACATTTTCTACTTATTTGGCTTTGGAAAAAGCCAAACAGGAACAGTAATTTCGAAGAAGGCAAATAAGACTATGTAACTACAAGGTCTTGAATACGGTAAGAAGTGTAAATTATCGTATTTTCTTTAACACAAAGCGGGTCTCTAATACAAACTTCAAACGCAAACGTCAGAGTTGTAATACATGAAGGGTCGTGGTATTTAAGAAAATACGGTAGATGGTTTTTAAAAGTAAAAAATTCTTTGTATTATTTATCTGAAAGCATGCATCTTGTATTGTTTCTTCACAGGGAATGTTTCGACATGCCATATGTCAACTATACACACAATAATATGCGGAATGCTACTTCGAATTTAAATCAAAATCAATTGATTCTA
Source organism: Dicyrtomina minuta (assembly GCA_949802685.1). Taxonomy (NCBI): domain Eukaryota; kingdom Metazoa; phylum Arthropoda; class Collembola; order Symphypleona; family Dicyrtomidae; genus Dicyrtomina; species Dicyrtomina minuta. The sequence goes on along the minus strand of OX461808.1, from coordinate 43,249,397 downwards.
TGGCCCTAAAATTTGCACGATTATTCAGATAGTCGATATAAAGCATAATTCTGACACCGAAATAGATCCAATTGAATCACGAGTGAGTTTATACATCCCTGTAAAATATCTTTTACTTTATAATTTTAAATACAAGAAAAAATATCAGGAATCAACCAACACCTTACACGCACGTATAGCGCTTTAAAGCGTTCTCAACTGAAAATGAAAACCACTCACAAAATAAATGAGTCACAATCCAAATCCAACATTCAATACTATGAAGTATGAGGAACACATGAGTATCGCTTAATCAAAAGCACTTACAAGTTTTTTAAACTCTTTCGTATCCTTAATTATAAAATGCAACACAATATTATGTAGAAGCCCTTTTGCTTCCCATATATTATGCCCACCTATAAATTAAATAGGCATGTACTATGTATGTAGCTACATGCATGGAATTACAACTACAGCAACACACCATTAATAACTATATAACTGCCTATACCTATACCTAAAACCTTTTCTGTCGACAGCACGCATCTTAGTCATAGTAAAGTCTTGTGAGGTTAAGGTACCTATATTGAATACGAATGAACTTCAATGACTCCCTACTAGACAGTACCTACATAGATATGTACTGAACTAGACTACCCTCCCTTGAACCTCCCTCACTGATTTTGTCTTTCATAATTTAATGCACTTAACAACTGTGTCTCTGTCTTCTGCATTTACTATCTCCACTCACATACAACTATTATATCCGTCATCCGTAATCGTAATCCGTTCAACCCAAGGGAGACTACAAGAGAACAAGCATATAGAGCTGTACCTCACTATTGGTTGTTTGACTGTAAGTCGCCTCCAAGACGAAGATGATCACGCTGTCGCTGTGAAATAATTACAGAGGTGAAAACTAACCATTTCATCTCTTCCCTGTTTACTGTTCATCCTTCATCTCCCAAGACTATAAAATCTTTAGGTGAATCCTCTTCAAATGCCTTTCCTTTTCCTTATTGCTCCTTCATATTATGATTATATTATGAGTGTTCTTGGATGTACACACAATGGAGAATACAGGAGATAATCAGCCAAGAATCAGGAGAGACAGATACTAGGAGGACGGAGAGAAAAGATTTTGTACTCAACTGTGGGACTTGACTCTCATTTTCTTCGTCCGTCGCCCGTCTGCTGCACTGCACTTGTACAGATAGATTTTTGGTGCAACTGACTGGGAGTAATTTCTCTATATATTATGATTATTATTATTATTACTATTATACAGAAAAGTATAAAGAATCTTTCTCGTTTTCCTCCCCCGTCTATGTGTGTAAGGGAAGTACATACTATGCAATGCATACAGCATAAGACACTCACTCACTCAGTCGTCGTCGTCGTCATCCTCGTCGGGGAACATCAGTTCATTTATTTCCATTTAATGTTTGACTCTGCCCTGTCATCTGGAAACGTACTTTACTCTTCCGACGTTTTTACATTCCAAAAAAATATATCTCCTCATCAGAATGAGTACGATGACGAGGGCGGGTAGGTATAACTATACATATTACTACTATCCGCTTAAACTACAAGAACTCAAAGCAAAAGCAGAGTATCTAATAGGTGTAACTATAATGTGTTGCTTTATAACGCATAATATGCGATATGTAAAGAAATTACGACTAGAAAACTACACTACTACACAGCACTCCATTTGAATTCCCACAATCCCAAGTTCGGCTATTACATTACACATTTTACAAACATTAAATTTTGAGGCACAAACTTAAAACCAATGAACTACCAAAAAGACACATTAAGGACAAGTATAATCATTGTAGCATTATTTGCTACAATATCTAAATCCTCGTCGGGTTTTGCTACAGACGATGAAGTCAAAAGAAATCACCAAAAGTGAACACTATGTAAAGGTAGTTGACTTGTGAGAATTTAGATATTATAGTAAAATGGAAGTCCAGTTCCAGACCATACCATAATATTAAAAAAGATGCTTTAGCTACAATAAAATGCATATTTGATGAAAATACAGTGCCGTAAATGTTGGAATAAATGCCCGGGCGCTTATTAAATGTTTTGGAGTAGATGACCGGTCCTTATTGGAAACCCGGCAATTAATCGAACATTTACGGTATATGATAATAACTATTTACACTTTTACAGACTACAGACTAGAGCAAAATAGCAATTTACTTTCTATCCACGACCTACAGTTTCTGAAAAATCCAATACGACTATGAGACTATACAAAAATACATTTCTTATCTATTTCCAAAAATGACCACAATTTTCACATCGGTCCATACGTATAGGTAACATGGTCTAGAAAAAATTACACGTTGTAAGTAAGTACGTACTACTACAACATAAAAAAACAAATTATGAAAAAACAAAAATCATGGGAGCTTTATAACTGCTTCGAATAACTTGTAAGCTATCTATACATTGTACACAGTATGTGTACTACAAATGGCTCATGTACTTCCGTGAATAAACTTCCGGGTGGAACTGCATGCTGCACATAATATAACTATTAAACACTAACTTTATCTTTTTATACTCTCCAATAAAAAAATATAAACGCTCCCCAACACAGCCACGTGATTACTAAAAAAAAATCAAGATCAATATCAACCGGCAAATACTTCCCTTGCCGCCTTTTTTTACATAGATGGTTTTATAAACTATGTAACGTACCTACCTACCTAATAAGAAGCATAGTTTATCTGACTGACATTTGTAAGCCTAAAATTTTTTCAAAATTCTATTTTGATTTAACATAATAGTTATATAGCATGTAACTCAATTTTAGTGCGATTATATTCTTAAACCTAAAGACACCACAATAGTTTACACATTTACTAACCTCTAGCCACGACCGCCACACATATTTTTGGAGCAGATTGATATACGAAAAATCTAAGAATCTATTTAAACGTTTCCGTTTTGATCAACCGCTCAAAATATTTATGTACCTACATGCAGTTCTTGATTTAAAAAATCTTTTAAACGACAACAAAATATAAATGTAAATATTTAAGTAGTACCTAGGTGAGTACTTCAGAAAAGCAATGACAAACGCACGCGCGCACCCTTAAACCTAAACTGGTACATGGGACATGCTACCGTCTCTAATCTTAAATGAAATCTGCATCGGTAATATGTTTATCCTAATCACATTCACCCCAGCTTCCTGCCACTGTCACAACAGTCAGACAGCTACAACATATTTTCACTAATTAATTATCCAAGTCAAGGATAAGATAAGCGAACTAAAACTAGTAAGCTAGGTTGTACTTTCGTGATCCTGATTATGATTATGATCGAAAAGAAAGGACAAGACAAGCAAAAGCTATATTTTTTTCTTCGTATATTGAGTTGAGTATTTTATATGCTTTGTCTTGGCCTTGGAAGTCGAAATATATAAAATTAGTATGCAAAGGGTAACTTTTAAATACAATTTTCTTATCCAGTTTATGTTCCTTTAAACAAGCTCTCCAAATGATAATGACATTCAGAATTTCACCCCTACTCTCTTAAATCATGGCCAGAAGGAGTACTATGAAGACGTGCAAACTAAACAATGAGAGCATAATATTATACTAATATCTACATAGAAAATCCTAAGTGGTCCTTATATACTGTGGGTAGTCAGTATCAATGAAATGATGTGGAGGGAAGATATGAGCACGGATAAAGCATATGAACTGAACTAAACACTGAACACTCCTAATGAGCGCATTTTACTTGTCTACTTGTAGATATTTTACTTTTCCCACCTGTCAAAAAAATTCATAATTTTCTCATTCCTTCTCTCTCTTTCTGATCGTAATCGCATTCTTAATCCTCATCCTGATCATGTTAACTTTTACAATGATACTCATAGATACGGACATGGTCATATAGCTGCGTTCAAGTTACGTCACACTAACGTGATTTTACAATTAAAATTTGCAATAAAAGAGATCCACCCACCTCCGCTCTTCCTACTCCTCACAATAGTAGTTTTGTATGTATTAGAAATGACGTCAATGAGAACTACCTCCTTTTACAAACACAAACCAAAGCGTGTTTGTATTTTTTTGCCTGCACAATTACTTGAATGTTACTACCTAATTATATCGAAAATTAACCTCGGTTAAATTCTAGTTACTAATACTACAGGTTGCTTACGGCTGGGGGCTTTCCTTGCTATAACTATGGTCTACTTACGTATATGTAGCTTAGGCATGTACATAGGATGAAGGCGTGTGAGGTTTAACCTGGAATTCTCACCAATATTAATATTTGTAAATGTTCTCATTAGCGTTGGGTACACGCTAGTTTTTTTTGTAAACTGTCAAGACTTGAAAATGACATTCGATTTTTTTCCATGCATAAATTACTTTTCCATGGAATTGTTAAAAAATCCCCGAGATTCAACCAAGATTGCAAAATTTTACTGTAATTCTCTATCAATATTTTTCAAATATTCATAAATAAAACTTGTTTCTCCCACTTTTTTAATACATGGAATCACAATTTTTGAAATACTCTCTTAGATCGTTAAATACTGAATTTTGTATGCTCACATTTAATTTCACAGCACAAATATACTGCGAGTGCATTGCCGTAACACTAAAATGATCACAATAAAATTACGAAACAATAAGATTTAAAATATTTAAGATTGCTGCACTACAATGTATGATATTTATTTGTAGTGTACGAAACTTTTACTACTGAAGGCATTGAATTTGCATACATTTACTTTGATATAAAGCCCGGTATTGTTTGCATAATAATTTGAAAAACTGAATCTCAATTCGGTCATTTACTAATCACATGTCCAATTTTCTTGTTCGTATTTCGCTTTCATTTTTACAATTCCATGAACTAATATATTGCCTGTCACTTTAATCAAAATTGGACCTGCAGATTTTATATTAAAAACTATCTACATACTACCAATGGACTCCCTCCTATTATCATTATCACATCTTCCTTTTTTTACAAAATTCTGAAACTCCCTAAAGCCCGAATGATATACTAATACTAATATGAGCCAAAATCAACCAATCCTAATACTGTGCTTTCTTCATGCATTATTGTATTTTTCTATTTTTGAAACACTGAAAAGCTGCACCTTAATAGCCAGCAATAAAACTCAATCAAGTCAAACTATATTTTTAATGATAATGATAAATGTGCATATGTCCAATGAAGCTGCACCCCTGAACGCAACATCTTGAGTTGCTGTTGCGGAAGATGGACAGATTATTCATTAAGATCCTAATATCTACGAATCGTAATCATAGGAAATTGGAAACTCAAACGACAGCATTGTTTCTCTTATTACTTAATGATACAAACCATAGCTTTTTGTATTTGTTCAATCTCATGTTTTGTAAATCGAAATTTACCCAAACAAAAAAGTTTCAAGCTAAGTATATATTATTTGAATTTGTATATCACTCCTGAGCAAAACACAAGTTAACCAAATATATCCTACCCCAGCCTATTGCTACTATCGCAGATAAAGAAATGCGATGCTAAACAATAATGTTTTTGAACTTTTAAAATTCTAAACCAGTTATAATAATTATCTAAATACGAGCTCAGTACTAACTATCACTATCAACAATGAACATTTTGCTCACTGAAGTTACATGAACAATGACTTTACGTATATACATCCGAATAAATACAGTCATAGATATATTACCTTCTGAATAATTATCCCAAGTAAAATTTTAGGACACAACAATAACTGCAAATTATCCATACAATCATACATTACATGAAACACTAAAATAATAATTTGCAACTTGAAACGACAAAAAAAAACAAAAACAAAGAAAAATTCAATATAACATTTTGTAAGATACGAAGCAATGGTGCGGAGCAGCAGACCCTAACTAAAGCCTAAAGGCAGAAGAAAACTGGACAAATAATAGGAGGCATCTTGTTAAACATTAAACATCCCAACAACCTACTTGCCATTTCCACACTGCCTACTAGTCACTACATAATATGTACATACCTAGTCAAAGTATTTAAATTCGTAATTCTGTAAATCCACTATTACTTTGGTCAGGGAGCCAATTCGAATAATAATGAGTGACGGTATACCCAGTACATAGTACAATACAAATTTAATACATTTAAAAGCACAAGTTCTGCTCAACGCACGTTACACTGAACTCATGCACTTGAATTTGAATACCTAGGTTTCAATTTTAATAAATGTAAAACTGACGGAGTAGAGTGTCTGAGCTTAAAAGTAGAGTCAGAGTCATATAAGAATTGGAGCCATGCCACAGCCACGACAGGACGGCTAGAACCACATAAACATCAACATTCAACATCACTGAGAGGAGCTCATAAAGTTGAGAAAATTGAAAGCCTATTATTACAGTTCGTAACTCGTCGTATCAATAGGCGATAAAATGGGTGGAAAAACAGGTTCTACGAGACACAGTCAATATTTCGGTTTATAATAAAGACATAATAATTAAACATTAAAATGTTAATAGTCTACCACCACCGCCCTTAACAACACAGCTCCCAAGTACAAGTACAACAACTTCCCATTGAACCACCTTCCTACTACAGTCTCTCCCTCTCTCGCTGGTAAATACCAGAATAACTACACATAATAATACACCATGGCTACAGGTGCAAGTCATGATAGCTTCCCTTTTTAGAAAATGCAAATTGTTGTATCCATTACCAGCTCCGATTCAAAATTTTCTACACGCTGCATTATTTTGCATCTTTCAAAATATTTGGATAGCATACTTGCACCTTTCAAGACGACAGTAATATGCATCTTATTTCAGTATACAAACTAACGCCGTATAGCTAATGCTAATATCACTGCTCCCATTCCTTCCAGACTGCATATCTGACGTTAACATACACACTGAATGCCTATAATTCATCAATTAAAAACGTGTAATATAAATATCGTTTAATTGAAGAAGCAAATATGTGCAATTCATATTTTCCAAAAAATACAAAACTTCTTATTTAACGACATGTGCACATAATACGAGTACTTAGGTATGTACTACAAGTTTTCAAACCAATACTAATACATTATCTCCAAGTTTTTAGGACTGATTTAGGTATACAATTGGATTGATTGCTAGATGAGGTAAATTAACTCCTACTGCACAAGTAGGTACCACGTTACGTTAGGTACATCGGTATCTTATGTGTTAAAAAAATAGATAGCCTATTTTGCACGCTCAATTCGGATATATTTTGATATCCATCATCCGTAAGTAAGTATTAGCCCAGGAGGTGCCCAGGCCCATACAATTGGGTTGGGGAACATAAACGAACTACATTCTTCGAACCCGGCATCACTGTGTGCTTGAATTAGTCTATACGTCCAATACGTGTGTACTTTTAGTGCAAAACTTCATTATTTCAAGCACTGCTGCATTCCACAGTCCAAAGTATAATTATACATCCATTTCAATGGTTAATGCTCGACACTGAAGGAGGAACACGAAAATGACAACGAAATATAAATCGCCCATGTTTTAACGATGATTCACGACGGCAACTTCACTGACAAATATTGAAATAATAAGTGGGTACCTACTGTCAATATGCTAATTGCTAACCAACACAAAAGGGAAATATGCGCCAGCTTTCAATAAGATATTCTATTCAAAGGGATATTTATTAGTTCGTAGAGAAAAACGGGGTTACTACTTGAATTTTAAATCATAGAACTATAGAACAGGTCAGCATATAGCAATAGCAATAATAGTGCCAACCACACCGGGTATGAAATATAATTAAATTCACATCATCGCCTTTTTTAATCATTATTAGTTTGTTATGTATTTAAAGCAAAAGCCAGCTTTCATGCGAATGTAATGCAAACTCAAATAATGAATATTATTCAAGTGGGAACGAATTCAACGAATCAGCAATTAAATTATTTTTCAAAATTTAACAAACAAACTTACCTTGTATTTGATTCTAGCTCCAGGACAAACTCCTAGAGATGCTAAAGTTGCCTCGTCATTCGTAATTTCCTTATCATTGAAATAAAAGGTAACATCACTAGCCATGAATTTGTACCCTTGGTCTTTCACCAGCTGAAATAATACAAATAATTATTGTACAATGAGTAAAAAGTACAATTATTTTTAAATACGATTTACAGTGAATTAGAAAAGAGTGCTGATAAATAAATTCGAAACAATTTACTTGAAACTTCATGTTTCTTATGGTGTAGTCTGAACTGACATAGAACTTTTTCTCTTTTTTCCCCACACGACTCCGTCCACTCCGCCGTATACTTTCATCAGTCTTCTTCTTCTTTGTCGCTGGCTGCTGAGAATTATTATACAATACAAAAATACAGTGCACGATCATAAACAGTTCGACAAGTCTTAGTGTTTGCCCGAAATTTTCCCCACAATTAGAATTAGTCTGAATTAGTAAGGCGCTATATTGTTTCAAGAATGGGAATAATAGCATCAAGCAGCCGTTAAAATATATTAGAGAATCTCTTACAACTTTGAAATCTTCATCAAAGTCATCATCCACGTCTATACTTTGAGATTCTATCACTATTTCTTCACTGTCTTGGTGCTGAAGATATATCGGTTGGTCTGTAAAAATTGACATTTCCCGATGTTTCTCCTCGCCCCATGCTTGACTGCAACTTTCACAAACACCTGAAGGGAAATGGAGTACAAAATTACATACCTGACTTGAGCTAAACACTATTTAGGTAAATTCCTTCTACTATACATTTTAAGATTTAAATACGCTTGGCACACATCAACTTCAAACATACATACTATAATATAGAACACTGCAGAAAATTATACCAACAGAAAACAGGAAATTCACCTGGGTAATACTCATAGCCCACTCCACTGGATGTTAGGGCAATGGTCACTTTGATCTCATCTTCCGGCTTGCAAGTAAAGAGTTCATGAAGGAATTCCCATTCCTGGGGCCATAGCAAACACCACCTATACAAAATTATTTAGACTTAGTTCATTACAATTTTTATATCATACCTACACTAAAATTTTTAAGCTAGAAAAACTATTAGTTATAATACCTCACAACACATTTTTGCAGACATGAACATAATTATATAGGTATATATATATTATGTAATTTTTCCATAACATGAACGACAACAATTTAAAAGCTTTTAATGACAATGACTACACTAAAAATTGTATTAATTAATAAAATCAACGTACTGCTCGAGCTGGTCATCGTGTTGATCAACATAGAACTTTGGATTCACCTCCTGCTTTAATTTTTCGATGATTTCTATCGGGTATTTGAAAAGACTTTTAGTACAGCTGCAAAAAAGATCCCCATTGTCAACAAATAATGGACTTTCTTTCCGTTCGGGATTTCTAAAAGAAAACAACGAAGGCAATATCGTCAAGTAATACAATATTTGAAAAATTTCTTTACAATATCTTAACCCTTGTGAAAAGGTATATAGTATATGCATACTAATTCATTAGATGGTTTTATTTCTGACGATGAGAGCACTGAAAATGTATTTTTGTTATTAATATTAACAAGTACCTAACGTAGTTAGGAATCTTACTGTAGAACATGATATTATGAGCATACATGCGCTACATTTTTAATATTACCGTGACTTCTTCATGTATAATTCGTGTATAATAATATACTACTTCCATACTAGTCAGCTCATAGTATGTGGTGCCATTTTGTACATTAGAAATGAAAGACTGCGATTAGATCTCAAAAACACTAGACGAAACACCAGGACCAGAACCAACATATCTAAAACCAAAACCAGCCAAACATCGCATCGCGTCGGAGAGTTTTTGGAGAGAAAGAGGGGAAAAAAAGAAAATTCGGATGTCCGTCGTCTGTCCCGAGGTCGGACCGACTCTGTGATTTATGAGTTGGTCATATCTCACAAAATATTAAAAGCTCCGACAGGGAAACCAGCAGCCAACCCAACCAACCAAACCATACCAACACACCAAACCAAAGACCCTAGACCAAGTTATGCCAATGCCGAGTTATAGGGCCAACCAACAGTCTACCCAAGCAATTCTACCAAAAGAAGGAGAAAGTGCACAAGGTGTCTGACACCCAAGAGATTCGCTTCTTTCGCCTTGAAAATACTGTGTATATATATACAGCATGCCTAGTACATACTACGTACTGACATCTCTCAATGAAATGCTTTCAACTATTCGATTTTACGGATATTTTACGTAGTGCAACAGCGGATACCGATGCGATCATAAGCAAAACAATCTTATATATATATGAACCGATCTATATAATTTGTCATTTCATTTTCAAATAAGAGCTTACATAATTATATCGTGGGCGAAGTATCAAATCCGCTTCCTTCCAATTTTCGCTGGAACCAAATCCGCTTCCTTCCATTTTACCTTAAAAACAAATCCGCTTCCTTCCAATTTTGATTTAAAGAAGCGTTTTTGTTGACCAATTCATAATTACATGCATATGAAAAGTGCAAATTGCTCTAATTGCATCAAATCCTAAAACGCAAAACGTTCTAACTACATGGATTTTAAAACTGCGAATGGTTCTAACTACATGATTTAAAAAAAATCAAAATCCATTGAATAGATGATGTTAGTCACAAACTGTTCTAACGACATGATTTCAAATGAAATTTGTTCTAACTACATAGGCTGAAGTTGCAAACTAGTCTAACCAGGTACATAATTTTAAAAAATACAAAATGTTCTAACTACATTGTATTAAGTTGCAAAATGTTCTAACTACATTGTATTAAGCTGCAAACTAATCTAACCAGGTACATGATTTAAAAAAATACAAAATGTTCTAACTACATTGTATCAAGTTGCAAACTAATCTAACTACATAATTTTAAAAAGTTCAAAATGTTCTAACTGCATGATTTTGAGTGGCAAACTGTTCTTACTAGATGATTTTAAAAATTGCAAAATGTTTTAATTGCATCATATCCTTAAACGCAAAACGTTCTAAAAACAAGGATTTTAAAACTGCAAATGGTTTTAACTACATAATTTAAAAAAATCAAAATCCACTAAAGAACAGTTACATGATGTTAGTAACAAACTGCTCTAACTGCAGAGTTTTATGTTGGAAATTGATCTAACGACATGGTTTTAGGTTAAAAACTTATTTAACTACATAATGAAAAAATTGCAAAATGGTTTGACTACGATTCTAATTGCAAGTTGTACACTAATAGAAATACATAGATTTGAAAATTGCAAAATATTCTTATTACGTGGTTTTGAGAATTACACGTAGTTATAGCTTTTTGAACTTCTCAAACGTTGTATTTAGATCATTTTGCATTTGTAAAATTTTTTAACTGAAACATATTAATATTTTCAAAACATGCAATTAAAACATTTTGCAATTTTTAAAATCATCTAGTAAGAACAGTTTGCCACTCAAAATCATGCAGTTAGAACATTTTGAACTTTTTAAAATTATGTAGTTAGATTAGTTTGCAACTTGATACAATGTAGTTAGAACATTTTGTATTTTTTTAAATCATTTACCTGGTTAGATTAGTTTGCAGCTTAATACAATGTAGTTAGAACATTTTGTATTTTTTTAAATCATTTACCTGGTTAGATTAGTTTGCAGCTTAATACAACGTAGTTAGAACATTTTGTATTTTTTTAAATCATTTACCTGGTTAGATTAGTTTGCAGCTTAATACAATGTAGTTAGAACATTTTGCAACTTAATACAATGTAGTTAGAAACTTTTGCAGCTTAATACAATGTAGTTAGAACATTTTGCAACTTAATACAATGTAGTTAGAACATTTTGTATTAAAATCATTTACCTAGTTAAATTAGTTTGCAACTCAAGCCTATGTAGTTAGAACAAATTGCATTCAAAATCATGTCGTTAGAACGTTTTGCGTTTTAGGATTTGATGCAATTAGAGCAATTTGCACTTTTCATATGCATGTAATTATGAATTGGTCAACAAAACCGCTTATTTAAATCAAAATTGGAAGGAAGCAGATTTGTTTTTAAGGTAAAATGGAAGGAAGCGGATTTGGTTCCAGCGAAAATTGGAAGGAAGCGGATTTGATACTTCGCCCACGATATGTAAGTACATATACACTGGTTTTGGTATCTGTTAGCTTGACATAGTACAGATAGTCGATAGTGCCTAACGATATTCCTGTACCTTTTGGGCACCCCTGACCAGTGGGTTCTTTACTAAAAATATATACTACCTACTTTAAGAATCGTATCCTTATACACTACAGATATACGATTTTTTTGGACACGCTGGGAAAAAATGTCTCTTGTAAAACACAAGGTGCACACTGAACAAGTGCCACACATTTTTTTTACACACACCAGTGATTCCTAGAAATTGTGACTCTCTATTGAAATTACATTACACATACCTACACCCACCACACATAAAATACACATTAAAGATGGAACGACTACTGACGACTAACTATCGTGCACAAAATTCATTCGCTGTATCCTTTATGCTTAACTTCCTTAACAAGGGCGTAACTGCCCACATCTACTGTACGTCAAAACTGTTTAATCTGGATTGCTGGACACACTGAAACCGGATCAGTGAATAAATCAAGATTAAACAAGACACTTGTTACAAGCTTCACAAGCGCTTTAAACACAACAATATTTTCCATTAACGTAGATTACGTTTTTAAATTACATAACGTTGAAATTTCTAAAAACTGGAGGTCTGCGTCTGCGAGATTTTAACTAGAAATGTTTAAATTTGCTTAACGTAAGTTTTAAAATCATCATTTCCTTGAAATTTATTCTTTAAGATATATGTATACATAAACAATTATTTTTAGTTGATTATAATTATGTATTCAAATGTATTTTTCAAAGCTTTCAATTTATACAAGTTACTTCTGAAAACAAAAGCTATATGAAATGTAATTTCTTAGTATAACAAACAAAATATCTCCACTGCCCGAGCCCAGATACAGCTACGCCCATGATCCCGACACCGAGAAGTGCCTCTCTAAGGACATGATCCAAGCTTTCCTCACCAAATAGGTATACATCAAGTACATGCAAGTATGTGATTAAGTACCGACTACATTGAAAGAAAACCATGGATCAAAATCAAAATCTAACAAGGCGACGATGACAGGGACGGGAAACCACAAGACCAGACCAGAAGCTGCTCTTGTTCTTGAATGAAAAAAAAACGGAAGGAGAACAAGTGGGGGAAAAGTAAAAAATAAAAAATCGCATTATTGCCAAAAAGCAAATGTCACACTGACTCTGTCATATTTCTCTAATTCCAAAGACAGTGCCTACTCCATGACTACTATAAAAATAATATTATATATAGCATTATATGGTCTATAGTCAGTAGTCAGTTCTGGAGCGTCATAGGTTTTTTCTCTATCTCTAGATTTCAGTTTTTTTATGTGGAAATACCATACAACCAACGTGTGCCGAGTCGACTAACAGAAGCAGAACAGTGAGATTACGAGTAAAGAAGCCCAGAATGTTGTCTGCTGGGCTAAAACAAAATTACTGAAATATAGGAACTGGCCGTAAATACTTCACAATGAAAAACAAGAAGGTCCCAAATCGCGAATCACATTCCAAAGCAAAGAATACTAGAATTATTACTGTCACTATCAAAAGAATTCGAGTCGAATGAGAAAAAAAAGTATTTCAGATGTCAATGTCAATAACTACAGGAATCCCAAAGCCAAAGACAACGATGAGGTGTCATAAACTGCGCCTAGCGCTTAGCTATTGAAGTTGATACTTGAATTTAGAATTTACTCCCATAAAACAGAACCGTCAATACGACTAATCTAAATCATCAAGGAAGGTGGGGTTGCGGGGTGAGAGGTGCAATTTATTTTATGTCAACTGTTTATTTGTAGAATATAGTTGTCTTTTTCTCCCCTTTACAAATGATTGAAAACGCTTTCAACTACAGCTTTTCAAAAAAATGTCCAGCCATTTTACGAACTTTGTGAAGAGCTAAAAAGTGAGAAAACTTTTTTCGGAAATTTTGAAAATATTGTACGAATTTGAATGTAAAAAAAAACGTTACATTAAATTTCCCTTTTGTTAGCTACTTGTGTAATGTTTTCGAATAGTTTAAAATGCTTAAATAACAAAATTTTAAAAACTTGGAAAATGTAACACAAATGTGTTTTCTTGGTACAATGCATTTTTACGGTTGGATAAAATTAATCACTGTATACCATGCATGGGTATCTGCACAGAATCCTACGAGGTCAATTGCTATCTCAACATACAGGTTTGTTTGAGGGTTCTTCGTAATTATCAGGTAGTGTGTCAAATTCCAATTAAATCCTTTCTATCATTACCAGTCAGCGAGTCAGATATACGGTTAATGGCTACTACAAATGCCACTATGTATTTCTATATTCTACTAGGTTCCAATTTTCCAGTATACTATACAGTGACAGCGTCTGTACCAGCGTACCTCGCTTTGTAACTCGTAAATCGTAATTTTGAAGAATGACACCCAGACATCGCTAACCCTATCGCATTCATTCTGCACTACTCACTACACAAAAGAAAAACAATTGGGACTGGTAATTTCAAGGGAAGATGTCCATATGATAATTATGTGAATACTGAATACAAACACTAACTAGTACAACTCCAAATTACAAATATAGCATGCATACGACACAATATAAAAATACAATGGTTGTCTTTACAATCGCTGCATATTCCACTTGAAGGATGAAAGTTGGGCTCAAGTGGCGGAGACTGTCCATGTCCAGCCGAGTTGTTAAGACTCAAGACAAGTGAAGACAAGTCCGAGCCAGAAACTCATACCTTATATAATGTGAGCACAAGAAAATCCAAATCCAAAAGCTCACAGTTTAATCTAATGAATAGACTGAAGCTTTTTGTGGCGTCTCCCTGGTGTCTTGTCTGGCTCTGGTATGGGATGGCACGGTGAAACATCGAAATACCCACAAGTCTCAATCTCAATCATCCCTACACATCACATCACTACCACCAACACCAAGTTCTGTCCTCAGGCCGACAACAATTTAATACAATCAAAGAATTCAAGTCTTGAGGCAAGCAAGAACAATAACAATAAGAAAGAATAACAATAACAATGTTGCTACTACCACTCCGAGTGGAGCCATATAATCGTATGTAAAAAGCAATTAGTCCGCCGTCCTATTAGCCGTCAAACAGTAGCAGTCTCACATCAAGTCAATTTAGACTCAACCATTTAATTCTCTATTCTTTACACAAAGTCAAGTCATAAATAGTTCAACTCACCAACTCTTTTTTACTCTCATATATTGCATTATACCAATGTACTATTAAAGCCTTTGTTGGAGTATCAATACTAACCCTTCACATCCCAGTGAGTAGTACAGAACATCTGTAATTATGTAATTTACCACTGCATAAAGAATTACTTACGAATATTTATTTTAAATACGGCTCTAATATGAATGGATAATGTAATCCAAAAAATTTTGAAGCTAAAAAACAATTCACCTAGAAACGAAGTATTGTAGTTGTCGAAACAGACCAGATTAGAAAATGTTCCGAAACAATGCAATGTAATCTATAGAAAAATCTCTCGCATAAAAGTATGTAATTAGAATATTTTTCAGTTTCTGAAACGTTGTAAATAGAGGATTTTAGATGCCGCAAAAGTTGCACTTTTTCCAGTTTACCTTTTTTTAAACACGTATTTAGAAGAAGTGTTCAAAAACAATGCATCTCAATGTTTTAGTCGTTTCATTTTATTTCTACCTATTTATTAAAAGACACAATTCGTTCTTAAAAATACAAAGCACAGAATTCAGTAGCCAAATGCCAACTCAATGTAAAAGTTATGCACTATATTCCAAAACTGACCAAAGGCTGGAATTACATCTTCAATGAATATACATTATTATCTCTATTTCTATTATAATCTATTCTATTACTCCTTTATTTCAATCCAAGGACCACGACGACGGCAACTGCAAAACACTTCCAATAACAGGACAACAGCCAACAAAAACAATCAATAACAAATCATCTTAATTTTTTATACAGGAGCAGAATTACAGATAAAGATAAAGCATCTCTGCATCTGATTTAGAGGGTACGAGACTGTTAAAAGCTCCACGCTGTACTCCTTTGATACACATATCACTAATAAATTTGATCACTAAATGGAATCTTAAGCCTTTGCTGGAAGCCGGTGCCAGTAAACTATTGCTCATTGCAGGCAATAATGACAATTGAAATTGTGCTATAAAGAAAAAGAATCTTTATAGTTATGTATTACTCTGGCAGTATGGTACAATACACCTTAAAAAATGTAATAAACTATTAACCGTTTGAGTTTGAACAACTACTGATGACTGACTTACCGGCATGCAGTTGTAAAAAAGAAATGTAAAAAGAACTCAATAATTCGAGATCTAATAATTGATCATATCAGCAATTAAAACTCTTAATAAACTTATTTTAAATTTTAGTCAACCTTATATCATTGCACTTCAGTGCAATTCAGGTTGCATCCCACCTAATATTGACAGGCTGCAAAACATTCTACCTACACATTTTGTATTTTAACACAGGGCCGAGTAGAATATAACAAGTTGTTTGTTACCAAAATATGCAGTACGCCGTAATCGCTATCATTATACTCGCACTCACTGAAAAATGCACGTACAATAAAATGCATCTCTATCGACAGTAGCAACTATTGTGCAGATTAAATGCTAATTAATAAATAATCAAACACCACACAATTCAATTACCTACCGTAAAGCTTCAAATTGCTCCCGGGTCTCTACTCGGTCCCGGGTCTCGTATAGCTCCTCTAGGTTTTCTACGGCGCTTGCATCTCAATGCCATAAAGGAATTTGAATAAAACGGTACTAACACCACCACCGTAAAACTTAATTTAAAAAATAACTCCCGGCTCTCTTATAGCTATACCCCTGGGCTTCCTGGTCTAATAAAACGAAAGCTTGACGTAAGCTATTTGAAGCTTTGCGGTAAATATGTATTACACAAGAAACACATGTAAACCACTTTACATTGAATAATTTCAATCTAAATTCCATCAGGTCAATTGCTGTTGGTCACCTCAATAATTTAACTAACAAAATTTACTAGTCTAAATCTTTAGAGGGATGACTGATCGGAAATCATAATGAATCAGACCAATAACAATAACATGACGCAGATAAATATAAACGAGCACCAAAGCGAAAACTAATCGGAAAGCAATAATGCAATGTAACATAAAAGCAAAAAATGATTATATACGTCGCTCGAAGAATTGGAATTACAGATATTGTTAGAAATCATAATTGTTCTCCCTCAGACACATACAATCAACAATGACAATACCGAGGATAATTGTGGAAAAAAATATTTTGTAGAATTGTACCACTAGAAATAAACTTTGAGTTTGCCGTATGTAACACCATTAACAACTCAGAGTGCAGAGTAATTATGTTCATACATGTTTGTTGTGTCGGACTTGCAATTGAGAATTCCAGTAGCTAAAACAGATGAGAATCGTAAAAAAGTCATTAAAATTTTCCGAGACTTCTTTGCACATGCATATATATAACGGTATATCTATACTCACATTAAGTCAAAGCTATCGCTAAGAAAATTCATAGCGATGCGATGGCATGCATGGTAGGTAGACAGGATTTCCCAAGCACGCATTTGAACATGAACAAATACACGAAATAAAACAAGTCGTTTTTTGTCTCTAATCGCACACAATCTCTTCTATAGTGACGATTCTAGGGATAGGATACGCGCTACATAGGTTCACAACTTCGTAGAATTTTTGCAAGTAGGAAACGAAATTTGGTACCTACTTCCCTTTATATCTACCTAGCTGGTACAATAGATTTTACAGTAATTATATGTTTCAAGTATTAGGACAGGTACTTTCGGGGTTCCGACGTCCCCTCAAGTCTAGGCAAAAATGCCCCGAATAAGTTTCCATGACAAGAAAAATTCCGTAATACACCACTTTCTACAAATGAAGAGTTTTTTGGCAAAACGGGATAAGTCCATTTTTTTCAAAAATGAGATTATTTGTGTTATTTGTTCTATTCAACTAGATACATTACTGTGTTGAATGGTAAAGGTCAAAGTTCAACAAAACTAATTTTTAAAAATAGCCCAAATTCTGTTTTTTGGCAAAACGGGATAAGTCCATTAAATGTTTTTTGGCAAAATGGAATAAGTCCACCTAAAACCTGTATTTCTGATTCAAATTTGGTTTTTGAGTGTTTTCGTAGTTTGAAGAAGACAATTGCCGTGCGTTAACGTTTTATGCAAAGAAAAATAAAAAGTTAGACAAAATTTAAAACTTCATGTCACGGACTTTTTTCCCATGTTAAGTTATTGATTTTTTGGCAAAACGGGATAAGTCCACAAATTAAAATTTTTGAAAATTTTCTAAAAAATTCCAGAGTTCGTCTAGAATCATGAAACTACTTGTAATTACGCTCCTATAGATGCAGTACCTGTAGAAAAAAATTGAGTTACAAAAACTCAACCTGTCACCAGTTATTCGTTTTTCGTTGTTCCTGTAAAATTTGCTTTGATGGACTTATCCCGTTTTGCCAAAAAACTCTTCAAATACACATATAATATCCATGATCCACACTTATTCTCTACTCATTCATGGCATGACTTTGCTTTCAGACATAATAATATAAACTTCTATACTATACCCTTCTACACTATTATATCATGAAGGTACCAAGTAATGTACTATAGACTATAGACAAATATTATTTAATAATACGCATTTCACTATGCCGATTTGTTTGAAAAAAATTCATTTTTTCCTGCTACGAAATATTTGCCAGGCCTGACTAAAGCTTACCTGTATTACATTTACTAATACATGTTCAATTCATACTTTAAAATAGTTTGTATGAACATATATTTCGTAAACGAAGTTTTGTCGTTGATATAAGTTCCTGTATGAACTAGAAGTCAACTCAGGATTTTCGAGAAAATATAATTAATTCCTTGGTTAAAGGGTCTTTATTTGTAAGGGGTCACGTTTTTCAAACCAACTGATCTGTTATCCTAACACGAACCCCCGTGTACTAGCCCTACTTCTTTAATAAAATTCGAAATAAAGTTACATATAAGAACATTCTTAAGTCTACACGATTACGGCTAGGGCTGACTAATGAAACAATAAAACAAACCTCAAATGGAAAATAAATTGCAAACCATTATCTATCTGTATTAACAGCTAGTTTTGTATGTACAACGTACGAGGGTGATTATACAAACTTGCATGGATCTACAATTAAGACCACTCCCATGGGAATCTCGATACGGAATCGACATCCCAACAGAAACCGACGACAACGGCCCATTCCGATTCCAACAAAACAAGCGGATCCGGGGAGTTCTGATTCTGGAGGAAACTACAACAAAATGAAAGCGCTGTCGATGTATTGCATTAACGCATTGGACATCAACAGCAATGAGCGCTTGTTCTCCCTTCGTCGCTTAACCAGAGAAAAGTTTTTTTTCAATCTTTGGAAGAAAAGATGAAAAAACAGCAAATGGGGAAACAGACTTGGTTTTTGGCTTGGCATGATGGACATTGGACAGTCATTAGACATTAGCAAAAAGAGGAAGAAAAAAATGAATAAAACAGGTCTCTCTCCCTCTGTCTCTATCTGTTCAGTTCCATTTTCCTATTTTCCATTTGGATCTCTAAAGTAAACCGACGTCTTTCTTTTAAATGGAAGTGCAGCTACTTGTGTTGAACGTACATTCGTACTTTCAAGAAAGACCATAAGAACTACCAACCATCCGTATTGAACAGAGACGAGATCGTAACTATAATATACTCTAGAAACATAGAGCCCGAACGCTTAAGGAGGCACGTAATGGCATGGTAATGGTTGCGGCGTAGCCCCATCATCCTATAACCTGTCCTTTAGAGAAGTCGCGCCACAGTTCTACTACAGCTCTGTATCACTACACAGCACGACTTCACATCTATCATCACATCACTTTAACCAAATCTAAATCCTAATCAAAGAAATACCACGAATACGAATGTGCAAGTCTTCTACTGTCGGATTTTGAACCACGATCTCAGTCTAGAGAGACAGTACGAATATTTTAGGTTTACATGACCGTCATACTAGATAAAGTTACATTCTATCAAATATGGAGAGATATAAATATTTACAACATACTTAAAATATGTTATTTATAATTTTTTTAAAAATGTAAATCGCCTTCCTCATACATAACTATGACTATGAAGATGCAACTTGACTGAAATTGTCAAATTTAAGTTTTAAAAAATATGTAAGTAGTTGAACTGCAACCTTCTGAACAAATATATAAATGGGGGAATTTCCTCTCCTTAAAAGCGTAAATATCACCTGCAGTCAGTTATTTCAGTGTGCAAAAACACATCAAATGGAGCGTGTGCAACTATTTCAAAAGATGTAAATAGTCCATTCTGCTACTTCAAAATTTGAGTGACGATATAGTGTGCAATATGTGCACAGGTTATATAATTATAAAACTCCAAATACAAATACTCAAGAAAAGGGAAGACCACCAAAATACCAACCTTAGGATTCACAAAGGAAATTATAAAGCGAAAGCCTATAACAAGGCAACCTCCTATACGCGCATATATTAGATTCCCATTAAAGTAGGCATAATGTATACCAGACCCACAGCCGCAGCACACATGTGGATACATATATAATACATTTGGTCGACACTTTCGTCATCCTCAAGACTTAATGGATTTAAGACACGAAAAATCTTCCACTGCAGATCTTAGTGATGTTCCCACGGTTTCTCTCATCACTTCATTTGTTTCTAGCTACAAAACATTACAAGTTTTAGCAAATGATGAGAGAAGTAGGTACCATACTAACCAACCAACAACCAATAAATTGAATGGGTTCTCGATCTCGAGTGTTGGTCAGGGCGATGTACACACGACGTCATCACAGAAACCCAGATTTTCGATCCCTCTTCTCCCTAGGCCTGTTTTTCATTATTTGGTCAACACTGTGCTTAAACTACCACCCGCCTTCCCCCACCATAATTCTGATGTGAGCGAATAAAGTTGTTCCATCAATACGATTTTTGCCCGCTTTTAGCCAAGTTCGACAAACTATTTTCGTCGTCTGTGATTATGCTTTATTCTGTAATTGCAAGCAAAATCTCACAATAGTTTACTTAGTTTAAGCCCTTAAAAGGCTAGAGTATAGATGATTGATCACATATGGTAGAATATTCTGAAAAATGTCAAATTTTACTACTTTACAGTAATTTGAGAAAAAAGAGTAGTTTATAAATGTTGACGTCATATCGGTCTTATACCCCCCTACCTACGCCTGTTGGTCGTCATTTGGACAACTATTTTATCAAAGCACAAACGATATGATTGTACGAGTTAAGCCACCAAAATTACAAGATGCACATTTATGGTGTTATTTCATTTGTACTGTATTGCAAATTGTATAAATGTACGGCTTACTATTGCTGGTGCACAATATTTGAGCGTGGATACAGTAGAATTTTTCAGCAATCATTACTTATAGGCAAATGTGTTTCGAAATGGAAATAATCTATAGCAATATAATATAGTTATAAGAGTAAACTAAATTCAACTATGATTAAAAAATCAGCTTACTTTGTGAAGGAAATGATTTCACGGAAAAAGGATTCCGTAATAAAATAATATTCGCCCGGATTGTCCAACGGCGGCCGATTTTTTGTCTTGATTAAATCATTCAACAAATCTTTAATTTTATCAGCAAGTTTCTTATTCTCAAGTACCACTTGATGATTTTGATTTTCCAGATCCTGAAATTAAGAAATATATTCGAAAATTATTTTCAATATCAGCTTCGCATTAAGTAAGTACTTAGTAATACAATTATTATTACATATTTAATGTACCTAACTATTTACGAAGCAATTAAGCTAATTTTTAATCTAATATGCTTTTAAAGATTATTTTCGTAAGAAACTTGTTTAATTTATAGATAGCAGGTTGAATGCTGCTATATTGCACTAATTACTTGCATGGTTAATAATAGCCACGAAACCAAAAATTATGCGATCCAAAGAGAAGAAACTTTACAAAAAGAGTGTTGCGTAATTTGCGTATTACAAATCAGTTCTAGATGTTGCTACAAACAGGAGATCGCTGTCACCTATCACTATTTTAAAGTGGTTGTGGTGACCGGTGAATCTTGAATATTAAAAGAGCGTCAGGTAAGCACTATCGTACAAGCGTCAAACTGTTTGGATGGCTTATAGCTTCACAGGCTTACAGCAGCAAGGCTACTGGCATATTATTTGTAATTCATAAACTGAAACCATGACACCTGCAGTAATAGCAGACACCTGCTTTCCTCTTCAGAAATACTACTGCAAAAATTACGTACTTTCAAATCCTACTGTGAACCCATATTTTACAATACGTCTACCACCAGCTTAAGACAAGGTAATATGGTACCTGGCATGTGGTGCACGGCATGGAAGCACTAACACCGAACATCGTGCTTGCTGGAAAATGTTTCTCAAGAATACTCCATGTCACCAAATCGACAGTTCTCCGAAGTCCGGCGTCGGTACTTAATTTACCTGAAAAACAAGGAATAAATTAAATAGGTATGGAAAGCAAAATATTTAATTTATGAAGTAGTTTAGATAAGGATTTGCAATAACGTTACCCAATATATTATTGAACAGTGAATACTACTAGCAAAAAATTTAAACTACCATGAGGACAAGTAATTTCTGCGTTTAGATCTTGTACAGTTGGACCCTGATTCAATTCCGTTACGTCTGGTAAAGGATCCTGGACTTCAGTTGTGGCAATCTGTGCTGACCTTGCCCAAGTTCGCCATTTCCTCAACGATAATTTTGACACCCAGACTTTGTCTTCCCAGAATTCATGAGCAAAATTTGCCCCGTCCATACCAGCGAATTTATTGTGATTTTCAATCTTTTTCCCAGTAGCAGCAGACATTTCAGTGACTTTTTTATAATCTACGTCTAACTCAAGCAGGAATCTCTGTTGCCGGCACTCCGTGATGACACATTCAGAACAAAGGGCATCTTCCCCTTGAAGGCGTCCAGTGGTCAAACCGCCGACACTATCTTTATTCTCACCCCCGTACTTAGCATACAAAATGTCTGCCACCGTACTTGGAACCACTTTATAAGGTACACTTGCCATGCCAGACGGGAGCGCTAGTTTGCTGTGAGGACATCTAATGTCTTTAGTTGTTAATAGTGGTACGGTTTCTACAGTCTGATTCAGCCAGGATGTCATCCATGTGTATGGAAGGAAATCTAATTCTGAAACAGGAAATTTAATTTGATACTCCTTTGCTTTACTGATTGCTTCCAGCGTACTTTCGTGTTTTGAATCTTTGGCAGTTTTGGCATCCTTCACTTTCTTTCCAAACGGGTTGTTCTGATTTTCTTTGCCCTTTGAAATTTTGGGTGGTAGATTTTCACCGTCCTTATCTTTAGGATCAGTGTTAATATTTAGAGAATTGTTTTCTTTTGAATCAATGTTTTGATTTTGCAACTGTTTGTCACCTTCGTTCTGACACAAGGTGAGAGCCGCAGTAGGTTTCTTTCCTGGTATGAGAAGCTTGTATAATTCCTCAACTGAGTTTTTCCTGTCCTCTAAGTACTGTGCTTTCATTTCCCGCTCTTTTTTTGTAGTTTGAATTTCTGATTCAAATGTTGCGTCTTCTAATTCAATTAGATTTTTTAAATACTCTGGGATATCTGGATCCGGTGGAGGGGATTCTATAAGGCTTTGATGGGTGTAGACAAGCATATAGGCTCCAGTGGATTTGTAATCTCCTGTTTTTTCAACTTTGAACGTGGAGTCTTCTTCTTCTTTATCTTTTTTTGCCACTGATTTTGCGTCCGATTTGCTTGCTTTTTGCTCAGACACTGCTTCGTCATTGAAGATGTGCCAAGCCCCAGAACGAATGTCCCGAATATGGGCAACATAATGCCCCGAAGAAGCACTTCGACCGTTATGAACAAGATAACCCGTTAACTGATATTTGTGAGCATTGTCCGAGCTATTACTGGTACTAGTACCACCGGTACCACCTGTGCTACTGGTCTGGACGTATGGAGCCATGTCTAGATACTCCGGAAATGTGTACGGTGTAGTTACTTTCTTCTTTCGGCGAGTATCTCTGCAAATTAATGATTTTAAGAATGTAATTTTTAACTTACACATTTTTGGTTATGCAATGTAAAATAACACGGTAATCAATAAAAACTGGCTTCCTTACTTGTCATAAATGAATCGTAAAAGTTGAATATTCAAAACTGGTGGCAGCTTTAAAAGTTGGAAGCGACGAATTGCATCCGTTTTTCTAACGCAGTTTTGACAGAGATACTGATTGTCCCCGACAAGTTCTTCTTCTGTAAAAAGGGTTGCAAAGGATGCTGCAGTGTCTTTTGCACCCATCACGCATAAGTCGAGTTCCGTGAACTTTTCTTTTGTAAATGTTTTACTTGTACAAACTTTGCATTCGGTTTCATACTTCCAAGTACCTTCGAAAGCACGTGTTAACTCCTTGCTCACATTCCCTTCACTAGCCAATTGTGATAGCATTGACATAAAAAGTTTGGCAAATTCCTGAGCATCTTGCTGTTCTCCAACATCCAAGTTTAGTGATTCAATCAGAGTTGTTGGATTAATTGCACTATAACATAACATATTCTATCAATTATTTACCTACATATCATTTAAAATAATGGAGTTCCAGTATAAGTAGAAGACACATAATCGTTCATCCATGGTCAGATTAATCTGTAAATGAAATGAATATTTAATATTAAATAATTACCTGCGTTTCGAAAATTTCATTCTAGCAAACATTGCTTGAAGCTGCCCAAGAGGACAAAGTGGATCTAATTTACTATCTAAATTGACGGCGTAGGTAGGGTGCCAACTTAATATTGCTGGTCTGATGATTGGGTTATGAAACCACAACTGTAGAAGTGCATTCACATAGCATGTGGTTCCTAGATTTATGATCCCGACGAAATCATCTTCTCTACGAAACTCTAGGCTTGCTTCCTCATCCGAATTTTCTTCACTTCCACTTGTAGTCCAAGCTTTTTCTCCTAAACACCATAAGCAATATGGATTTTTCCGACAGTTGCGTCTAAGGTTAAAAAAGAAACTTTTGCAATGGTTATTTATTGTTTATGCAATTGAAGAACAAAGTGTCATTCCAATTTTTACCCGGGAAAAAAAAATTCAAACGATGCAATGTGATTTTGTTATGCGCAAATCATTTTATGCTTAGTATTATAATAATAAGCAACTGAATGAATAATTTGCGATTAAATTTTGACTTACATGCATTTGTAAGGACATCGTGGGAGACAAGCTCCACTTAATCTATAAGCCTGAAGTATGTGGTCAAGTTTGACTTTTTCGGGCTCGGTTATTTCCACCCATTTCCAAGGCGCAAGTTCGGCTTTAGTTGGAGCCATTAGGTCACTTGAGAAGAATCATTCAGTAGCAATTAACAGCAAAAATTCCTAAAATAATTAAACATTCCTATTTAGATTGGCAAACTACAGAATCCAAATCCAACCTTCAGTTGTATGAATTATAAGCGAACTAATGCATAAACGATTTAGTTTAAAACTCGTCTCGATAAAATTTATGTAGGGTAGAGTCGGGTAATTGTGATCGGTCCGGTAATTGTGATCGCTCAGTTTTTAACAGGAAAACATTAACACTGACAGTATATGACTTTCTTATATCGAAGAATAGCGCTAGTTCTTCCGTGCTGTAAATGCTTTTAAAATAGTCGCTAACGTTTTCATGTTAAAAACTGAGCGATCACAATTACCGGACCGATCACAATTAGAAGACTATACCCTACCTATGCTGGCAGCAATAAAATGTAAATATGAAATACAAAATGATACAAATGGTATTTCATATTTCAGCCTGTAGCAGTCATGAGTCAGGAGTAGTAATGATTAAATCACCGGAGTATACCGATAATAGATAGTTCAGTCACACAAAATCTCTTATAATTATCTCAGGAATACCAATATCCGAAATCTAAAGAAAAAATCCCATTTACATAAATAGACGGCTACTACTATGCTCTGCACAACTGCACACAGTCTATGATTTGTGATGTAGCGAAATTTGGAATGAGGGTTATCGTCATTGGTTAGTAGTCAAAATAATGTATTAATCTTGTGCCACATACAAAGCAATACCAATAAAAGAATCCGTTATAAGTTGTAATTTATTTCCTTCTTGTGTCGTGAGTTCTTGATTTAAAATTAAACTGAAACACTCGTGTCAGTTCTCTGGCAATCTGAATTTATTACAAGTTGCAAGTTGAAAGTGCTCACAGAACAACATGTTTGATGTTTATTATAAAGCAGGAATTAGGAATGTAAAATGAAGAACCAGAAACTAACAAATAACGAGAACTTACATGATAGAGTTCAATCCTGACTGTACTTGACAAATCACACTTGAAGTCGAAAGTATAATTAACTTAATCTGCTTTAACAAAATAGCTGTTTTCATTAACTTTAGAGGCAAAATAAAATTAAGGAATATACGATTTGGTTTTTGATGCGAAGTGGCTTTACCATTTTACCATACCATAGTATGGACAATTTATTTACGTACCTTTTTATTATCGCCTTCGACACAATTCGAGATCGAGAGCTCGAGTTCGACTTTCTGTTGCTTGAAGAATTTAATTCCAGCCGTACGGCAGACGGGCCAATGGAAAGCGGTGATTACTTCGAGATTTGAAAATCAAATCACGAGATTTTATAGGCGGCAAAAACGACGTTAAGGTTTGGCAGTCTAGTTGGGGTTTAAATGTACACTGCTGACTGCCAGTGAAGTGCACATAGTGCACACAGTATTTTTAGTAGAAAGGAAGGGTCTTCTGGACTCACTGACAACTGAGCCTTGCATTTCTTGCCACTTTTTTGTGACTTTCGTAATTTAAATACAATTTGTTTTGCATATTTAAGTAATCCACGAAACTATTTGTAACCAGTCAGTGGCCATCACCTTTGTTTGTCTTTGCTGTCCCACCCTGTATCCTGGTACTGTCGTCCACGTCAATATTATATTTACACTTCAAGTAATTTACAGTGGTAGCTCTTTCTCTTACTTTTTCAATAATTTTGTGTTTGGCGTTGGGTGGAAAAAGTAATTTAATTCATAGCTCTGACATCTGATACTGTGCTTTTTAATAATATTTTTTATTCATTACGTATTACTTACGTAAGTATCTAAGTAACTATTCCTTTAAACTTCATACATTGCCTACCCTATGCCCCCCTCCCCTTCCTGAATAATCCAAAAGCGAAATAATGAATAAATTATCAATAATTTTGGATTCATGCCTAGTAAGTATCTTAAATGTAAAATCTAAAAGTTGTGTTGGCCAGAGGTCATAACAATATATCGACTTGAACTCTGGCTAGTGAGAGGTATGAATGAGGTATATACGGTTTACAGATTACAAATATATAAATTGTTTTCGTTCAGCGCAATGCTTCACAGACAACACAGGTGATTCACAGACAGTTGACAGTCAGCAGATTCAATTTGGATTTACATATTAATTTTTAAAATAATTCCGCTACATCATTGTATCCTTTAATGTAAATAACCGTAGCAGCATCTGCGCTACCAACATATCTTCATTGTAAATTGTAACGTAAAACTAACTACTTAGTAAGTACTTATACTTAGGTATATATTACTTGTAACTGTCTGCTGTCTTTACTGTTTCTCTCTCTATCTGTCAACTGCAGCTCTAAGTCATGGGAATAATTGACTGTCCTATCATATAGGCAGAGGCTCGTAGTCATAGACTAGATTCTACAGAGAAATACGTAATAAATAATTGCTATAGGCTGATTAATAGTTTACGTCACATCTAAAATACAGCGTAAAACATGTGAATCACAGTCGGTTAAATGCTCCAAGTGACAATGATTCATTGTGTTTTGGTTTTTGTGTGGAAGTTATTTAAAACCCAGTCCTTTTATTTTGCCACTACATGTTAAATTTATTTGGTTGATTAAGTGTGAAATCGAGATGTTTCGGATATAAGAGTGGTTGATTGTATTCTTTGCATTAATTTATATTCTGCTGTTTTCCTGAAATACTTGGTTGTACTTTGTAGGATAATCTGACAAAATAAGTTGAAGTGGAAGCTATATAAGGGGGCATGACCCAGGAATGTAAGTGACCATGTCACTTTTTCTAACAATTGTTATTGCGGTTTCAGGCAAGTTATTTGTAATAATTTAACTAGTAATGTTATTTAATAAGTATTCTATTTGATACACAGTACTCATGCTGGATTTTGGTGTGAATTATTATACATGTACTATTATAAAATAATTATGCACCCACATGAGATACGGCGATGTGAAAACCTCATACTCGGAACAAATTATTGTAGTAATGCTCTGTGTAGACTTTCATGCAATTTCTTGAGTAGGTATGCATGATTGTGATATTCATGCATGTTTACGCTTAAAGGGTTAATCCAAATTTATAATCACCATCAATATACCTACGTTCCCTAATTTCGGAATTGCGGAAAATATTTTGATAAAATTGTTTTAATTTTAAATATTGTTTTGTGTACTAAGCTTTAATAAGGGGCTATTGCAATTGTGCAACAGTGCAGTGACTTTTAACCGAGTCTTTATCTCTTATTTTGTCATTTTTATTACGTTATGTTTCATGTTGTTTATTTTTTATTTCATTCATTACTATAGTTCTACAAATTAAAAGTGCTGCTGGTAACCAAGCGAAGCTGGTAGTGATAAGTGATGAAACAGCTATTTTAGATGCTCCATTAAGTTTTTATGCCAAGTTAACACATCCAGATAAAGATGAGTATTTTATTTCATGGCAAGAGAATTGGCCTTACGAGCGCTTTAAAATGGTAATTTATATAAACAAATCGTTGAATTTTCAAATATTTGTTTTAGTAAGATTTTCAAATATTGTAACCTTTGCGTAACATCTTGTAATTTTTCGTTAGGAAACGTTAAACGCTGCTAATAATTTCTCATCAACTTGGAATTTGACGTATTGGACGCAAGACCATTTTCAGGGCGAATTCGCAATTACGGTGATAGTTTACTACAAATTTTTTGGAATTTACGTCAACGTGGACACGCAGCTTGTTCATTACACAATTACAAGTGAGTCGAATTATATTTGTAAGATTTTGTAAGAAAAAATATTCAAAACTTAATTTTACATTAAGAAGGTTTTATAAGACCAAACTGTGCAATATGCGCCATCCATGTGTTCAACGGTTTTGCTTGGAAGCTATTTGTTGTTTATTAATATTTTTATCGTTATGTAGAGGACTAAGTATTATTATAAGCATTACTTTATGTTCTAAACAAATCATCAATAACTACATTTCAGATAACTTTGTGGGAAAATTCAATGTTTCGCAAGGAGGGCTTGACCTACCATCTCCATTTCTTGCATCGACAAAACTGGAGGCCGAATTACATGCCAATTTTCATGATCCATTAAAGTATTTAGCTACAGCGGATAATGTTACGTACACTTGGCGTAATGAAACAAGCTTTATCGCAAATACAACTACTCCGGTTTTGAAACAAAATTTTACTCAAGAAGCCATTTATTATTACAATGTTACTGTGTCCGCTTTGTTTAACTCATCTATAAATGCATCTGTTATTAAAACGGGATCCCTTGAGGCTAACATCACTGCAAAAGGTGTAGTTAATTGGTTTAGTTAATCTTGAGAATAGTAAACGCTATTTAAAATTAAAATAATGTTTATAAAATGGTTTTTAATTCTTGTATATCACTTATTTTAATCCAAATATTTATTGAAATCATTGACATTAGCACCTAATACATGTCGAAACACTTACTGTGTTTAGTTCCAGTGCTAAACTTGACGGTGAATGGCCAAACTTGGTTTCCACACGGGAAATTGTTGGACCTAAATGTGACATGTGAGGGGTCGGGCCCGTACACATACTGCTGGCTTCTGAAGGAAAGTCCATATAATATGACTGGTGACGAGACATGCGATATGCCGATCGTCACGAATGACTGCGAATTTCCTATTACTAGATATTTTCAACAGCCTGGAACGCATTCGCTAATTGTTATCGTGAGTAATGATGTTTCACATGTTGTGAATCAGACAAATATACACGTTTACATTATACGCAAGAAGCAGCAATTATCGATTATCGTTGTTCCTGTGAGCTGTAGTATCATTGCAATTGTTATGATAATTTTTGGCGTCGCGTTTTATCTGGAACATCAAGTCAAGTAAGCTCAAATTTCAAAATTCAAAATATATAATAAAAATATTTTATTACGTATTTTATTTTTGTTTTGTGGTTTAATATTTTAGGTACAATGTGGAGGTTGCAGACTTTGATTTCGGACCCGATAACGAAATACCTTACGTTACCTTTCTTGATCGTTTACGTACTGCAGTGATAACTTCGACTACTTCTACGAGTACATCACATTCACGACTTGTGGGATCCAATTCAGGTGATGAGGCATCTCTTACCAGGTATGGAACTGTTCGGAAGATATCTCGTGGTTTGTATGGATAAATAATGTGTAGTGTGCGTATAGTAATATTTACGTTGTAATTTTTTTTCCTTACAATAATATGTTACAAGCCTTTCCCACCTCCTTAAACTAGTCATTACCTAACTTAAAGGCACTCAAAGGTCACATGAAATCGGATTTATTTCCTATATGGCGTTTCGGTGTTGATGTTACTACTGTTACTGTAGATCTTGAATGACTGACTTTGGCTCAGTGTATTCTCAATATTTGTTTCCTAGCCTAAGCATGTCGTTGAAAGATCCATTCTACATTCCTGTGTGCATTCCAAAGTTCATTCTAGGTCATTGAAGCGTACCGTACCTTGTGATGCTTTTTGGTTTTGATTTATCAGTAAATCAGTATCAAAGCAAAAAAGGTACCTACATTGGACGAAACAAAACGTTACCCTCATGAAATGAAGTCTTTATTTAAAAAAGCTATAGACCTATATTTTTGAATTTTTTCCTTTCTTTCGCTTCCTTTTATTACTTTGCCCAGGATTCCAAATATAGTTTCGCATTAAAATAATTGCAACTTTCATGCATTGGTGGCAGTTAATTTAGTTATTACTAGTAGGTATACGGTATTGTTAGGCCTGCTATTGTAAATTTGGTATCTATGCATACAACGTGAATGCCAGTCAGTTAATATTAGTACGATTTTAACGTTACAATAAAAAACAATGCTTTGACTTTATGCATAGTAGTTTGTTTAGATTTTGGTAGTAATATTCTTTCTGGTGTGTGTTTATATCTTTTAATAATTTGTAATTTAGAAGTAATCTAGGTATACCTGGATTCTGAATTTTTTGACTAACTAGCTTTAGATGATCGTATATTACTCGAACTATTATTTTTTTGATTTAGTATTAATTACTTATACACCTTGTGAATAAATCCATTAATATTGCTTCACAACGCTACAGAATTGCCGGTTTTGTTTCATTTATTTATTTTTAGTTTTCAAGGATGTTGTATGACTTATAGCTTGACTGCAAAATTCCAAACTTAAGTATGCTGCTATTGCAATTTGCTGTTGCACGCAAAATTAAAAATAACAAAACTTCATGGCGTGCATATTTTTTTGATTTTTCCATGCATATATTAAGGTACTCTAGGGGTAAACAAGTGTGTATGATTATTTTTGTTCTAGTCCTTGAAATTCTGACGTGAAATGTGGAGCGATCTTTTCTCTACATTGAACTGTGACTACGTGGATTTTGCTGTGATACAGAGAAATGAAGAATCAAATTAGATGCCTAATATTTTGCCACAGAGCATCATCAGTTTTCACATTTTCTTCTTCTTAGTAAATAATATAAGTGTGCGCCGGAGATATTTACTCCGTCTTTTTGAGTTAAGTTTTTTGTATTAGTTAAGTTTGTAAAACGTGGGAAACATAATCGCAATGTAAAAATATTAAAAGTTACTAAACTTTGTGTGGTAACTTCAGGGGTTACTTGGAGATAATATTCTGTTACTAACTACCTTGTGTATGTAAATATGATCAAGCATGACGAGGGGCAAACTCTTTTTTTGTATAAATAGTATAGCATTAAAGTCATTTAGAGGTTAGAATTGTATTGTTTGATATGAAATACGTAGCTAGAATCTTCGACTTCCTCATAGAACCCTCTACTATCACGTCGTAATTTAGATTTGGCAGAAGTTACTAACTGATAATTTGTCTTATCGAATGTTTTCCCGTTGTAGTATTGAAACAGGAAAAAAAACTTTGGTTTCAGTATTTAAGTATTATTTGAAGTATGGTTTATCAGTATAACTTATTTGTTGTTACCGTGATCATTCTGAATAGAGAGGGTTCATCATTTTATTTACTTATTTATGTAATTAAATAGTGTCTACGTTATTTACGTGTAAAAACTGTTAATTTTACATAACCAGATATTTACATTAAAAAATAGTGATACTCAGTTATATTTATGGTTGTTTCTTGTAGCATGTCATGGTAGTTTGTATAGTTTATTAATAACAATAGTATGTTGTAGTGATTACTTATATTTTGAATACCTGAGTTTGAAAGAACCTATCTCAATAAAATGTAATTACACATGTCTTAGTTAATAAATGCTATAATACAATTAATTGCTATAAATTATGTTAATATTTACAATATTTATTTTACTTTTAATCATACTGTCACGTGAGCTTTCGTTGTAAAGTCTAGAACAACAATGGGCTGATCTTCTACATCCAGCTCATACTATCTAACTTCCGTCCATTCGCAAACACAATGTAATATATGCTATTATCCTATTTTACTAAAAACCTACTTATTAATATTTGCCATAAACACATTTAACGGAGATGTCTATTTTGTTGATAATCTTAAAACTACTGCTACAGTCTACAGCTTAAAATAAATAATCATCTACGACTATAATGGGGTAAGTAATTATACGTAATTATTTTATAAGTAATAGTATCCTAAATTATACAATTTAAAGTTTTGGCAAGTATCACTGCTTAGGTTCCGGTCAAGTTTCCACCTAAATTGGTTATTTGTAGTATCAATCAATTGTAATAACAGCAGTAATTAATTAAATCTACAAAAAATACATAGATTTAAAATTAAAAAATGGTTCGTTCTGCCGATGTTTGTCTTCTTTGCAGGTTTTTATACTACAGTAACATATTACAAAACGGAAATGATGGATGATATTTCTTGAAATTATGTTCGTATATAATTATTATCCATTATTCAATTAGTTACGAATTTCTTCTGTTATTCGAAGAGTTTTCATCAATTTTCGTATCATCAAGGTCTTCATCATCATCCTCTGTGTCTTCAGAAGATCCTCCATAATTCAGAGAAAACCAAACACTCGTTGGGACATTCTGACAGCCTAAATTATATAATGACTTTCAATTTTGGCATGTTTCCTTATCAAATGTTTTTACTATTACAATACAGTTTTCAAACAGCTGCGCTAGATATATTGAACAATATTCATCACAAAAAATTATTGATTTACCTTGATAAAGTGACCTAAGCTCTCTGGATGTCAACGGCGGATTTAAGTTGCACGGAGCTCCAATGACACTTAATTGGGGTAGTGTTCCAAGTGAATTATCCTGTACTACTACTGTGAAATCCCTTATTTTCTTGTCACATGTCTAAAAATAATTAAAAATTTCAAGCTATGGATCTATGGAAGTTCTGCTTAAGTTTTTTAATTAATTGAAATAATTGCATTGGAAGTAACGGTTTCCAGTGAACAAGAAAAATAGCGGAAAGACTTACGTCTTGTAGATGTTGGAGGCAAGATGTGGGATGTGAATGGTTAGCCCAAATATCTGTGAGTTCCCCATTAGTAGTTACTTGACCGGTCACACCCCCCGTGAATAATATAACATTTTGATGATCAACAGACTGTTTGATTGAATTAAGAAGAATGTCGGAATTACTTTGATCCACGAGAAGTATGACTCGCTTTGCTTCACAACGAGAGATGTCCGACATAAATTCTTTGACTGGGTAAACCTCCAGCTCATTAGCCTGTAATATATTCGTATGTATAATTTAAAGTACGAGTCTCATTGCAGTTACTTACTACCTGTCCATACTAAAATTACGTAGTATACTAATTATGAGAAAGGCTATATAGCAAAATAAGTTATTAGATAAAAAAAAAGTTATTTACAATTCCATTATAATCAATATCCCAAAGTAACATGTCACCGTCCACAGTTGTTGGATTGTTCAAATAAATGAAAAATGTGTCCGCACAATGTCTGGATTCACAAATGGTTCTCAGGTGTCCCCTCAGGCCTGTTTTCATAGCTGACGACAGCATTTGACGACTACTACTACTGTCACCACCACCCTCACTATTACTACCACTATCAACATTAACACCGACTGGCTGTCCACCGTTAGCATAAAAAGTTTTAATGTTATCTCCTTGAATTCCATTTCTTTGAAGCATCTCATCCATTTTGAAAATATTTAACAGGGATTGAGTTCCTGAATGAAGACGATTCCAACCGCCTCCAACCAAAACGGCACGATCGCATGTTTGAAACAGTTTACACCTGGTCCCCACACCGGTATAGCTCGTGTCACACCTGATTTGGAAGGGAAAAAAACAATTTAACACATTAGTACATTTATTTTTAAACCCTTATAATTTTACACGCGCAACAGGTGCACTACTGCTACTGCTATCACTCTGCACTCTCATTTAATTTAATTACACATCCTATAAATCCTTTAGCCCCCAACTAAATGCCTGAGAGCATTCATTTTATTTATCTTCATCTTTTACAATAAATCTCTTCACAGAACTGAAGCAAATATTTTATCCATTCTGTGAAATTGAAAAATCTGAGTTATCATATAATAGTAGCGTTGGATATTCCACAATGTACACCTACCTTTTAGAATTAGCATTGGCAGCATCACACAAAACCTTTTCAGTCTCTTGATAACTTCTTAGTTTGGGACAGTTTGCATATCCCGGAATTCGAATACACTCCAGTAAATCAATGGGATTCATGTCATCTCCACTAGGACTCATAATTGCTCCATAATTCAAGCCAGCCAAGTGTACCGTTGGGAGGAAATCAATGTGACATCTTTTTGGGAGATAACCGGAGGTGTGTCTCTCCAATAAATTGGGGCAACGAGATTTCCTTGCTACCGTAATGCATGTCTGATCTGTATTGAAACAAAAGTATGTAAAAGAATAAAACTTAAGTTCCCAAAAATCAGGTATATATTTATGCAGCTAAAAAAACTACTACCGAAACTAACTGTATGATATTATTTCTGGTGCATTGCCACTGTGAAGTCAAAATTAAAATTATGCTCCATAATGTTTTAAATAACTCAACAAAATATTTTTCACTTTTACCCTTCCATTCCTGATCTGGCTACAATAGCCTTTTGCTTTCACTGAACTACGACTACTCTATAAGATACTATGATTGTGTTTTTTAAAGTTTTTAAAAATCGAATTACAATTTTATTGTGTTATCAGCTCTGTAATCTGTAGTCCTACCTTTCTCTCTATTTTGCTCTGTAATCTGAGATATACCTCAAAAGGTTCAAACGGGTTGTCAAGTCAATTACTGTATTGCCTGT
The DNA here is from genome assembly GCA_949802685.1 of Dicyrtomina minuta. Taxonomy (NCBI): domain Eukaryota; kingdom Metazoa; phylum Arthropoda; class Collembola; order Symphypleona; family Dicyrtomidae; genus Dicyrtomina; species Dicyrtomina minuta. The sequence continues at coordinate 43,213,574 of OX461808.1, read as the reverse complement.
ATTGCACTGGATTTAAATAAGAACCGCTCATAGGTGTAATGAAAGGAAAGTATGTATGGCATATATGGTTTGATAATGTCTTAAGGGAACCAAGAGAAAGAGAGACGAGGACATGTTTCTGTTTAAATTGAATGAGTTTCATTTGAAAAAAATACGACGAATGACGATAACATTATAGGCGCAGAGCCGCAGAGGATGGCTACTTACACATACTTTTATGAATGCATCTGATTCGGTTAGTAGTTAGTGCGAGTATGTATACGTGTAGATACACAAAGGGTGGTTTAGATTTGGAAAAAGCGTCGGCACTCCTTTGATGTCGGTAACTTCAAAGGAAACCTGGCTCGTGGCACCTTTGTCCTCTAAGGATGCCGCTAAAGGAGAGAGAAAAGTTTTCCCACGAAGTCCCTACTCTTATAGATACCAGATGTGGTCTACATTATATTAATGTAGTAGTAGGAACTTTTAAGAATATACTATAGAGCCATGCCCATGGTCTTTATGTATTGTTTCCTTCACCACTTGCCACTTTTTGCCTCTCGGCTTATTTGACTCGTCGCTCGTCCACTCGTCATTCGTCAACTACGTCCGGGTTTCCAATGAATTGAAATTAAATCCTAATTTATGCTAAATATACTGTATCCGATGCCTAAGACTCGAAGCCCTTAACTACCCGATATTGTTAAAACTTAGAATACTTTATGGAGGCGAACTAAATGAAGTTTACTATTAAAAACTCTAAAGCTATATTGCTAGAATTTAAACTTCATACCACGGTTCTAAAAATGTAATAAGGACAGTTTGGAAATTGGATATTTTTTAGTAATTAAGCTTAGTTAAAAAATGTGAAATTTTAATTTTTAAAAAACATATTTTTCTAAATACACGTTTTGGAAAAAAATAAAATTTAAAACTTTTTATTAGGATAAAAAAGCTCGACGCACAAAATGTTGATTTTTCAGCGAAGCACAAAGATAGTGAAAAAAATAGTATTATGGCATACTTTTAAAGTTTTAAATGATTAAATGTCCCCCTACTATAAAAACGACATATAATATGATGTTATGTGTACAAACCTGCAGTCAAACTTTGATGATCTTCCTGACAGTAGCGATCCTCTACTCCAAAATCCACGTAGAACAATCCAACCAAATGTCCAAAATTTGCTAAGGGATAAGGATCTAAAGCCAGCACAACATCATGAGCTTTACTTTCTTTCTGACTCACAGAATCTGGTAAAATTGCATGGACTTTCTTCCGCCCCACACCACCATTCCCTTTCCCCACAACTTGATAGAGAAAAGTCGGGTCCAGAGAGGATTTTTCATTGTCTAAATCTACTTTAGCACGACCCACATAAACAGCAATTTGTGATCGTCGAATCTGACTGAGCTTGTAGCACTCTGCCTCTCCAGCAATATTGAGTTGGACACAGCGCTGAAAGTCAAAGAATTTCATTGCACTTGAGGTCCATTTTAGTAGAATTTGCTCATCCAAACTATCCACACTATTTATACTTGCTTCGGTAGCTCCAGGAGCTGATATTAGGAGAAGTGAGCTTATTATTAGTAGACAAAACATTTTTGTAACTAAAGTTGCTGAAGTAGTAACACACAAAATTATTGGAAAATATTTTGTAGGCCTTGTAGTTGTAGTTGTTGACAGATGAACTGACATGTTTCTGTCTTCAATTAATTGTTAGGCACACCTGCAAATTTTTAATCAAACAAAATTATAATCGTACTTGTCTTACAGAAAATTTTGATTTCTCACAGATCACTGAAGTATATAATCGTAAAAGAGGACAAAAACCGAAGCAAAGTAGAACTGACGATGAGCTATAATATAAGTGAGAGATCGCAATAGTGTATAGAACAGTGTGTACCGTGTCTGCGACAGTTTGAGACTGACAAAGTTTCCCCAACGAAACGAAAAAAAAAGAAACGATGATACAAGCCGATGCTGATGCCAATATAGTAAACGGTGTACTAGTATGAAGCACATAATACACGCAGCAGAGAGTGACAATCGGGCACCACCATCACAATCACAAAGCAAGGACTGAATAGGGAAGGAGCCTCCAGTCGAGCTTATCTTGACGATCAAAGAAATAATGTGTCTCGCTTACCGAGACGACCAACCCAAAGACCACCGACTGACTTCAACAACCAAAGGTTTGAATGACCATCAGTCTAAACCCAAATAAAGGTTTAGGAAACTAATCAAGCTAAAGTGTCAGCACGTTTACCTCAGCATTTAAGTTTATATAATGAGTGACATAATATAGTGAGCCTAACGAGAACAAGCAGATGCCGCATGGGCAATTAGATTTGGGACTTTAGAATTTTTTAATACTACCTATAGTAAAGTATAGTCCAAATGAAGTAAAGTTCAAAACAGTATATTTACCTTCCTATTTTTTAAATTGAATAAAAAATAAGTAAGCAACATGAAGAAGGTTTTTCTTAAGTTAAACTTCCTGATGTCACTAGGTGTCAAATTTTAATCGTGGAATATTTATAAAAAAAGTACTGGGTACTGATTGATTGAGTATTACGTTAGCTCATGGAATTTGGTTTTGTAGTTACTTACTTTGTTCCGTTTTCTCGTTTAGGACGCTGAATTTGAATCTGTACACTCCGCCACTCGTGAATAAATACCATGCCAAAGGAAAGGGGAGTAGGGAGACGGTCTTGCGGTATTTTGATATGAAGGAAGTGGATCTTTCCGTCCTGCTGATCTGGCTGCGGCTTCAAGAAAAAGTGGAGAGCGCTTCAGCTAGAGAAGAACTACCTATATTACAAAATTACAATTCCAGATATCTGCGTTGAGTGTGTGTGTGTGTGTGTGTGTGTAAGAGAAGTAGTGAGGAAGGAGTAGGTGGTTCTGGTTTGAGTTGAGGGAAAAACGATTAAATGTTAAAATAAACAGCGGCATTGTCGGTTTGAAAAAGGTAAAGATCAAAGGGAATTTCACCGACAACGCTTTGAATCATGCCGTCCTCGTCCTCTTCAATAATAATATCTAACAAGCCATCAGCTCGGCAGCAGCATCAACATCAGACCAATCCATTTTCATAGAGTGAGGAACAACACCACCACTAAAGCTTCGTCGATCTTCTTCAAGGAACGTACCTAACAGACAAAATGATACGCATTAAAAGTGGTCCTACTATGCAAACTACTAATACTACAAATACAAGTACACAAGCCTTACTACTACTGGGTACTGAGAGGAAAACTTTCAAGTACCGAATCTAGCCAAACCAGACCACAGGTATAAAATACTATATTATGCATATATACGTCCTTACAAACAATTTACTAACCAAAAACTCTTGAGTCTCTTGACTGTCTTGAGTCATGACATGACGTTCGGCACGTACGGATATATTTTTATGTAGTAGTCTAATGCGTCGGAGATTGGAAGCACTTCCCAGTCCCGACTTCTCCTCCTCCTCCGATATGACCAGGACCAGGACCAGGACCAGACCAGAGAAATGAAACCAGAAACCAGCAGGAGCCGTGTAGTTGATGTTGGAAGTTAAAGAGATTATTTAGTTTTAACGTGTAAGTACAATTCCTCGGCCTCGGCTTAATAGTTTTGTTCAGGATGGTTCTCTCTACCTAGTTTGTAGTTCTTCGTAGTAAAGTTGTAGGAGTTACACCAAAAAGAAGTAGCTCATCATTACTCTTGAACTTTTCTCTGAATCCGTCCGCTTGTTTGTATATGACCATATAATTATATATAAATTATAAATGGCCAAGGCTTTTAGTCTTTGTCGTGCTCTTGAATGGTTTGGTTGGATTTGGATTTGGATTTGGAGGAGACGCGCGGTGTAACACATCTTGTAATTAAGCAAAAGTCCTTCAAGTTTCCCGTCCAAAAACATATAATATCTCGACATAATCACAATCATAAACAGAGAGACTATACATACTGCTTTTCCGTTTCATTTTAATAGTTTTCTCTCTACTCCATTATCTTTTGCAGGTATATTAAGATATTTTTAGTTCCACAGAGTAAGTACTATAGACACCATAGTGGGGTCTGTAAGCGGGTAGATTAGATAGATACGTTTAGTATAATATTTTGTACGTATGCTCACTTTGGAGTAGAAGCAAGATTTAGCCATAAAAATAAATATGAATTCAAAATTGTCTACCCCCTACAGCCTACAGCAGATGTAAGTTACTTAAATGAAGAAATCCTCAAACTGAAAATTTGAGACATCTTTAAAACTTGCATATCGTCTGTGAAGAACCAAAATGATCCATATCTGATTTAAAGTACCATCAAAATGAGATATATGCTATAAAAATAAAATGAGACACATACGTAAAATTTTAATTAAGAGTTTTTAAAAGTGCAAAATGTTCCATTTACATGTTTTTAAAAAGTTTAAAATGTTCTATTTAGATGCTTTTGAAAAGTGTAAAATGTTCTATTTACATGCTTTTGAAAAGCGTAAAACGTCCTATTTACATATTTTTTAAAGTGCAAAATATTCTATTTATGTAAATGCTTTCGAAACATGTTTCAATATGTTTGTAGATAGTGGATATTGGCTTTAGTTACAAATGGAAATGGGTCATTTTGATTCTTCACATACGATATATGAAGTGCTGCAATGAAACTAAAACTCAGTTTACACACACATAAATTCTTATAATCCTCACCAAACTTTGACTTAAACCAGTCTAACTATAAGAATTCTAGATTAAAATAATATTACCCCTTTCGATTAATAATTATTTAACACACCAAAAGTAAGTATACACACGTATCTACTTGAATACTGATAGCAAATCTCGAAACAATATAGATACACCACAAAAATACAAGAAGCGAAGCATCCAAAATATTTAAAAACAGTGAATAAGTGCGGCGGCAACTCATGTGTAATCTTATTACACGGTTATATCATGTATTCATTTATGTTTGTATGAAAATTTTAGGTATGAAATGATATGGGTTACTAAATTACAATATTACCAATGAATTCGATGAATCCATTTTGAACTCAATTCTCCTTAAATCAATCCCATTTGGTTTCTTATTATTCTTGACAGCAAAGAAACCGACACGCCGCGTATTCAGTGTTTGGTGAATGGTGTATATGGTATTTCGCACATTTGATGGCATTCAATATTTTTCTTTTTAAAAGAAAATAAAGAAATGGTAATTTTACTTTGCGCCTTTATAATGTGAAATGACACCTTTTTGGTGATAGCGTAACTATATACATATACGGGCTGATCATAAACTGACAGGTGAACTTCATGAATATGACATGAATACAATTGAGAATGTGAGCCAAGAAAAATTTCAAAGCATGAAAACTCTAATCCTGTGGTGGATTGTCATTTTCTGGTTCTTTGATTTTGCTTCAAGCATCGAAGGAAGTATTTATGACGGTAACAACAAATAACAATTATCTATTATCTATTTGTATTTACTTCCTACGCTAGACTGCTTGACTTTGAGCTAATTTAAAGTCTTATTTGTGGTGCGGTGGAATCGTGCCGTAATAATCGGAAAGTTCAGACAGAGCTGTTAGCTATTGGCTTTTAGCTGTGGTCTGTGAACTGAAGCTGAAGCGATATCAGATATATCTATCTACCTGCGTATTTACATCTCAGTGACCAGAGACACAGTTTTAATTCTATAACAAGTAGTGAAGCTTTTAAATTCGTCGTAGTATGTTTATTCGTCGTAGTATGTTTATTTGAATACTAATCGCAAGTTAAAATCTTATTCTCTGCGATTTTTTGTGTGAAACTTTTGCTATTTTTAAACTGATGAACGAACTGACGAATTAAAAATTTCATGTGTATTAATCATGCTAGAATTTTTAGAAGTTGCAGGATGCACAATTCCTCAGTTCGGTGTGTATAATTCTAGTTAGGTAAGCTTCTGAAATTTAACCTCAATCGGCTGTTCTGTTAAATGGGACTATTGCAGCCCGATTTGAATTCATCTAGCATATTGTCTGTGAAGAACCAAAATGACCCATTTCCAATTTAAGCTGGAATCAAAATGAGCTATATCATAAAAACAAAACGAGGAACTTGCGTAAAATGTTAATTAATAGTTTTTGAAAAGTGTAAAATTTTCTATTTACATACACGTTTTTGAAAAGTGTAAATTTTTCTATTTACATGTTTTTCAAAAGTGTAAAATGTTCTATTTACACGTTTTTCAAAAGTGTAAAATGTTCTATTTACACGTTTTTGAAAAGTGTAAAATGTTTTATTTACATGCTTTCAAGACATGTTTCAATATTTTTGTAGATAGTGGATATTGTTTTTAGCTACAAATGGATATGGGTCATTTTGGTTTTTCACAGACATATTACATTTAAGTAATTGTGTCGTAGTATAACTAACGATAAGAGTAATGCGGTTAAAATTAATTAGTATATCAAATATGTTGAAGTAAAAGTGATTAGAATAATTAGATAGCCATCTCATTTATTATCTCAATATTAATTAATCAATTTATTCTTTATTTTACTCATTTTTTTAAATGATAACTGTATAGTAAGTATCATAGTATGTTAACTCTTCGGCTTCTGTTTCTGCACAAGAACAACAGATAAATAATTATTAATTTAATTTAATAATTATAGAAACCGTTCCACAGATTCTATCTTAGTACCTGTAACCTGTAAACTTGTAATTATATAACTAATTAATAGTTAATTAAGTACAATTGTTTCCTCTTCTTTAAACTTTTTCAACTTCTTTACACAACAAGAATAAGAAGAACTCATAATTTATCATGTAATATTGTATAATTAATATTTATAATAATGCAGTCAATATAAAAACATGTGTGTGTGTGTGCAACAACAACTCATTTTCTAACAAATAATATACACATTATTTCTATTTTGAAATTCTACATGCCCATTTTTATGAGTTTAAATTTTCGCTATTAAATAAGACACAAATAGGAAACAGCAAAACAATTAACTATTATGCTACATATCATTGCTACCGTATCTAATTGCAATACTAGTCTACAAACTTTAGTTTTCATTTCCTTCCAGTATTTGGTCTATTAATTTGACAAATATTATTTTTGATAAGTAATATGAAGGTAAGTTTATGATGCAGACTAATATTTTAGTACAATCAATTAATTAATGATTACGTAATTTATCGTAAAATTCTGTCCAGCATTTTAATTTTGAAGTTTATACAGACGTTTTTTCCCCTATAGTAGTTTCTCTGAGACTGCTTATGTCTTTCGAAACAAATTTTTAGACTCAACACAGTTTAATGTTCAATATATATTTAATAATATTAATATTATTAACACATATTGTTATTATTAGCTATTATTGCGCATCAACATTTAAAGATCATTATGATCAACATTTTACACGCACGTACAAGCTTATACACATAAAACACTTTAAAATTAAGCAGCATTATGACGAATTGCGCAGTTTTGCTTCCCTATAATATAGGCATAATTATTACATTTTCTCTGCGATTTTAACATTCTATGTTGTTTCAAATATTTAATATTAGATCAAACTGTCTAAAATTACATTTTCCTTAAATCATAAACTCAGGTATAGTGTGGTAGATATATTGATAAGTATTCGATATTTCCCCGTATCCTTAATAAAGTTTCACAATGATTGTAAACTGACTCAAGCTATACGCATAGCACATGAATATAATATTGTCCGTGCAGAACCAAAATGACCCATATCCATTTTTAGTTTCAAACAAAATGCACTATCTACAGAAAAATTAAAAATTAAAATAAAAAGTTCATGAAAGCATGTAAAATGTAAATAGAACCTTGTGCAGTTTTCAAAAAACAAGTGAATAGAATATTTTGCACTTTTGAAAAAAAAATGTAAATAGAATATTTTGCAATTTTCAAAAAACATGTACATATGACATTTTACCCTTTTCAAAAACACTTAAATAGAACATTTTGAACTTTTCAAAAATATGTAAATAGAACAATTTGCTCATTTTAGAAACTCATGATTAGCACTGTAAGCATGTATCTTATTTACTCTTTTTTGTGACACAGCTCATTTTTATTCTAGCATAAATTGGAAATGGGTCATTTTGGTTCTTCATAGACGATATGTAGCACCACTAATTAAGTAGTCATCTCACGATACTACATAATTTACATTGACAACAGGCATGTACAACATTGAGACACTACGCAGCTGCCAATACGGATTGATTTAAAAGGATTGGATATCGGATCAGTATATGGAGTACAGACTGGAAAATGTGGGGCGTCGTAATTAATACTGCAACTATTTCGAATATTGATTTAGAATATATGGTTTATGACCATACGATTATAAACTTCTTCAGAATCACATTTTAAAGTTTTGCCATTTTTGAGAGGATATTATCATCAAATTATTTAATACCTGTAAAAAAGTGTCACATTCGAATTTGAACATGGAAATACGAATGGAATTATTTGAGAATACTGTGTTAGTTAGCTCTGATTGATTTTTGTTTGCAATGAAACTCAATATTGTAGCTGTAATTTTACACTGTAATATTACACTGTAATATTATTATTAAAGTTGTAATATATTCTATTGTTGTGTAGCACACAAGTCAAAAATTCCCAAAGGAATTCTTTTAAAAATATATAATTAGATATAATATACTTATATGTAAAACATGTATAACGCAATATTTTATACCTTCAACGACAGTATATAATTATTAAAACTGATTTCATTTGCTTACAGCCACATTTAAGTTACACATAGTTTAGTTAAGTACAAGAGTTTTCCTGTTTTCTTTTTCTGTTTTCACTAGACATTAATTAAACGCTTAGCCGCGAAAAGTATTTGTATTTATGATTAAAATAGCTCGCATGGACTGATGGACTAATTGTCGCTTCTTATTTTATTTTGTGTTGTTACTTAGGTCTTCCCTGAAAGGAAATTTTTACTCACATGGATATAGTTTTCAGTAAAAAAAGGTAAGTACCTACGTATAGTTTAATACTGCATATAGTAATAATGCTTTAGTTGTTATAAGATAGGAGCAAGAATAGACATTTGAAAACTGCCTGCGGAAATTATCTGGACCTGGAAGGAAGTGTGTAGCGTTTTAGTTTTTAAAAGATAGTATAATACATTTTTGGCTATAGAAACACACGTATCAATATTAATATTATGTAGATTTTAGATTTCGGAATTCGGAATCGGAAGGATAAAGGATATACCATATGATTACTGTATGTATTACAAACTATATAGGGATATATAAGTATGTAACATTAGTACAGTTCTGTCTTACATATGTACCCATATTATGTACGTACCCTTTCTTGCCTTTTTAATAGCATAGGCTATATACGTTTCAAATATAAGTACAAGTTATGGAGTTAGTTTTTCAATAGTTTGTAGTTATATATGCTATAGTACTATAGATATTTGATTTAGTTTTTAGTCATACGTGGCACTACTCTGACTCATAATAATTTTATTAGTACATAATTTAGTACTCATAGTCAGTTATAATTAGAATTATGTCCACTTCCTTTTATTTGGATTTTGTTGTATACCGCATGATTGCCAATATTGCACATTCTTTGATACAAAAAATAAATTTTGTATGATAATTTATATTTTTATTTAATTTTTATTTAATATTTAATTATGTTTTTAGTAGAATGTAGCTTGTGTAGAAAGTGGAATGTAGAATGTATATATATATATGTAATTTAATTTCTATTGTATAGTTTACATTTAAAAGTTCAATTACCATAATTAATATTTCAGCTTTGACCTATATGGCGTATATGTAGTTTGAGAAAAGTGTAGAAGGGCGAATTAAGTCCGTTTTTTTGTATAAGTACAGAAATAAATTATAAAGTTAATTTCCAAAGAAAGCAAAATGCATTGCCAAGAAATTGCTTGCATATTTTGTCCTATGCAACGTATTACGTATTCAATTTATTAACGCGTCATTGCATTTGCTATAGTATTTGAATGTTCTCGGATTTTAAACTCGATGTGCTAACGAACTAATAAACGAAATATAAATATTTATAATTTAATATTATTTAATATAATACAATGATTAATGATAGTGATCGAATATTGATGGATGATCCTTTTGATATAATATGTAGTTTTATATAGCACTTTGTATAAATAATAATACTATGGATTAACTTTCCCACAAATAAAAGGATACTACTACACAGATTCTAAAAATCTTTAGAATTTGAATTCACTACAGGTGTAAAATTGTAATAATAATTAAACATAAGGTAAGGATATAGTTGTTATTATAGTGTAAATGGTAGTACAAATATAAATTATTTTATTTTAATACTAATGATTTTTCTTGATAGTTCAGTTTGATAGGGTTTAAGATAACTTAAACTATATTTCAGTAGTATCAGTTGCTTTGGATTGTGTTGCATGCTAAGCTATAAATAGCAGCAGAAGATTTAATTTGTATATAGGTTAGGTTACAATTATATAATTGGTAGTGGTAAGTTCGTAACAAGTTCAGTTGGCTCAGTTGGCTGGCTCAAATTAATACATAGATAATTTAGTTTCAGTTGTAATGTTCCATATATATTGGATTCTTCCTTAATCCTCATCTCTCACCTTCTACTCAAACATTAATATTAAGGACATAATTTACCTAATATGTATTTGCGATTGTATTCTGCACACGGTTCTTTTGCTTATGATGAAAGCTGATAATACAGACATTAAAAAATTAGTGTATTTTTTCTCTCATATCTTTCTACAAATAACTAAATCATATATCGTCTGTAAGGAACTAAAATGACCCATTTCCATTTTTAGACTAAAACAATATGTGCTATCTACAAAAATATTGAAATATGTCTTGAAAGCATTTAAATAGAACATTTTAAAATTTTCCAAAATATGCAAATAGAACATTCTGGAATTTTCAAAAACACATAAACACAACCTTTAACACATTTAATAAACATTGTAACGATAGGCTTTATCTCTGGTAAAATAATGCAATACTGAAACTTTAGGCAAAGTATATAGGTTGATTCTCGCTTCGCTATAATCTATGTTGGACCAGATATTAACTAAATATATATTCTATTTTTTTAATTAACTTACATTAATGAATTATTTAGGTAATTTTACACAAACCCATGCAATAATTTTAGACAGTGTTTGTGAAGAGCGATATGGTTTATGCTATAATATAACAAGGTTGACGCTGTCATTTATTGATTCCTTAATTCAACGTCTTTTACTCAATATTAACACAAGTATAAATAAAGCCAAAGGTATTGCAAACATTTATTTAAGACTATTGGCGCCATCTAACTTGATCAAAGCAACTTAATTCCTTATAGTGTATTATAATTAATAAAGGGCGCAAATACACTTAATATTAAATAAATAAAGCTTAGCTTCCAAAACCTAAAGCAAGCGCGATCTAGCGGCAATAGTACAAACTTTGAGATACCCTATTGACGCGAACTGCGATATTGTCTAATGAGGGAAAGAGATAATTTAATTTCGAAAATAATCTTTATTATTGGCGCGTAGGCCAGAGAATGATAGTGACAACAAAGGTTGTGACGTAAAGCTTCAATGGAAGCTTGGTGGTCCAAGAGTGCACTATGGTGCAGTCAGTAACAGGACCCGGCTTCCAAAGGGAAGGCGATAATATCTCACACTAACCTGCAGCATACAAAGTACACAGGTAGTAGAGTCAAACTTAACTGTGAGAAAAGCAGTTAGCTGATACAGCTAAGTACTAAGAGTGAGATGGTGTAGTTAATAGGACACATACAAGAAGTCCAGTAACTACTAACCAGTCACTAAAGGGCAAACTGCCATACAAGATCATCAACACAAACTTTCATACGAAAGCTCCAAGCTCTAAAGGCAAATCAGTGAGGATTATCGATACGAAAATACTGCCTTAAAACTGATTTCAGAGCTAAACCTACTATGAACTATATCACTCATTACAAACGGCTTTAGACATTAACTACTTAACTATGACTAACCTAATAATAACTATTGTCTGGAAATCTAAGAGAATGTGTAAAATGTTAATATTTATTAGTTAGCATTTTCATTTCTACCATAATTAAGTTTTAACTCGGTATTTAATGGGTAATTATAATTTCGCATGATAATTATATGCAACCAGTTAGATTTTTAATGCGGAGGTTGGGCTAGGGTGGAGCTATGCTAACGCTAAAACTCAAATAGTTCATTCCTCCACTATTGAGAAACAAACCCAGCCCACAGCAACCAAGTCGAAAGTGAAATGTAGAAGAAACAGTAATAGCCGCAGTCAGGCACTGACTGTGGATGTTACAACATTTAAGTAGAACAATTTGCACTTTTCAAAAACATGTAAACAGAAAATTTTAAACTTTTCAAACAACATGCAAATAGAACAATTTGCACTTTTCAAAAACATGTAAACATAAAATTTTAAACTTTTCAAACAACATGCAAATAGAACAATTTGCACTTTTCAAAAACATTAAAATATAACAACTTATACTATTCAAATACCCCTAATTAACATATTACGCATGTTTCTCATTTTGTTTTTATTACATAGCTCATTTTGATTCGAGCTTAAATTGGAAATGGGTCATTTTGGTTCTTCACAGACGATATTATGTAGTATATCAACTATGATACATAGCTATAGAATGTTATATAATTAAATATTATGTTACTTCATATTGTATATAGATCATACGTTACATAAGTTTGATTGCTTCCAGTTTCCATTTTACATATGTATGCGCTTTGAATTATTTCGGAACACGTTGTAAGTTCTGTTTCTGTAGTCTGGGTTATTTTTTGTTAGTATAATTATAGGTAGTGATATATATATAGGTAAAGGTATAGGTAAATATTGATAGTTTTTTTCTTTTTCGTATAGTTACATTATAAGCAGGCGCTATAGGATATAGTTTTAGACTTAGGCAAGTTATATTTGACATTAACATTCTCTGGAAATTTATAGGCAAATAACTATGCAGTGATTATTTCAACTTTCCGTATTTTTTTTTAGCTTTTAGAATTTTTCAAATTATGTTGACATAGCATTAATGATTAAATAAGTTCCGAGTGACATTTAGTTTTTTGCATCTGCTTTTCTTTCCTTCCGAGTAAATACTCATGTAAGGGAAGGTGGGTATGTAATACTTATGCACAGATATTCTTCCTATGTTTATATTGACACAGATTACAGATAGGGTGGAAGTTAATGTTTACATTTACAATTTTGACATGAGGCATAATTCACATGCAGAGCCTGTAGCTTGAATTATCTATACCTATGTAATTACCCTCACTTTTAGGTACTAATTTCTTTATTGACTATGTATGTATATGTAGATGTTTTTTTTACTTGATTCTGATCTCAATTTGGATATTTTTTAGTTAATAAACTTTATATAGTTTTAACTATACTGATTACATATTTATTACTTACACGTATATCTCCTACACCTATGCACACAGTGCATATGGACATTCAATGCGAGATTACGTATGAATAACTTGGCATTGGTATTGTTATTGACATGCAACATTGACCGTTTTAATATATCTATGTATAAGTATAGGTACGTACTATAGGTACTTATATACAACGCATATAGTTTTGATATTTAACTACGGATATTTTTTTTCAATCAACAACAACTACTACTCTATTAGGTACGTACTTAACAAACGCTGATTATTCCACATTTTAATTTTAAAATATACTATGTCTATTTTATTTTATTATTAAGAAAAGACTGAAATAGGAATTTTTAAAGACCAAAAAGAATAAATGGTATATACATAATAATATACAGAAATGCTCGTACTTAACAGCTTCAGCAATCAATTACTTTTAGACTAATTAAAAAAGCTTTTTGCCATTAAAATGTAGAAAATGAAGGTCGTTGTAGTAAATGGGTTATAGGTACTATAATAAGGTCTACGGCACTGTCTAAAAAAGTACTACTTACGAACAAATATTTTTATAAATAGAATTTATGATTTACTTTTATACACATCACATTTTCATAATGTGTTATGTGTTGATGTTATTCAAACAAAGTCTCGCTTTTGCTTGTCAATAAATCCTTACACTACAATGTATCACTGCTAACGCTTCAATGAGGAATTGCATATTATGTCAATTCATTCGCAATCCAAAAAATTGGTTTAATCTAATTATATAATCTAATATTCTAATATATTATAATATTATGTGTATTACGTTAGTGCCTGTAATTAAAGTTATATTGATATTGTTATTTGATAATAATGATAGCTGTACCTTATATGACTGATTACAATAATATAATTAAGTAATAAATAACAGGTATGTCTATACTTGATATTTCCACTAGTATATAATATTTTATATTTTAAGAATAAAAATACACGCAGGATTTTTGGAACCCTAGTTTGAACTTAAATTATATATATTAAATATTTTTAATTACTTGCAATATAAGTTTGACTAGATTGTAGTTTGATTATTACAGAAATTATAGTCTAACTAACCTATTAAACGAATTAATAAAAGTTATATAATTAATTAGTAAACGCTATATAAATATGATTAGTTCAACTAATCTTCGCTAAATGCAGAACTATGTAACTGTAATTCTAATAAATGTATATACTTACTTGACATTCGAAATTGCAAAATTAAAGATACATCTTAATCTGAATGATAAGTAGACTAAAACGCCTTTAGTACAAGCTAAAAGTTACGTGTTTAATTATAATACTTACCTGCTGTACAATACAATTACGGTACAGTACATTATACAATACAATTACATCAATACACTCTGAATCATAGCTAAATATATATTTATATATAGAGGTTTATTTAATGCATACTTAATTAATGTATATTTTTACATGTATTTACAATTAGCGTTTAGTACTTTGATAACAACCTTAAATCTCAGCAGAATATAGAGTTCGATACTTAGAAATTTTCCAGTTCTTTGTAGTAGTTTCATGTTCCATATGGGTATGTAATTAAGTACACCATATGAATAATGTTAATATATAGTTTTAAACTTATTGACTTTTTGTTATACCAATACAATAATATAGTTCTAAGTTTTTTTTCTTCTTTCTTCTAAAATTCCATGCCATAAATAATATTAAATTATAATAGAATTCATATTATATAATAGTATTATGATTTAATTCTTAATACATCTTCTCGTTGTCTTTGCTGTAATGTTTTTTAGCTATATATTTTTTATATACATGTATAATATTTAGAATAAAATCTATTTTGTTCACTTCCGCCACTCTCACTAAGTTTATGATTTGATTTTGTCTTGCTTTTGTATTGGGAATTTGCTTTGATTAATTTATGATTACTTTTTTTGGACTTCCAATATAATTAAATTTAACTCGGGAAAATGGCAAACAGTCAATAATGAATATATTTATATTTTTTCTTAAAATCTCTTCATACTTCACACGATTTTTACTAATAATTTGGTAATATTTCTTTATTACGCGTGAGAATATATTAGTTTTTCACTTTTTATGATATTTCCGTTCTCGTTTTATAAATTCCATTTCGTTTTATCGCATTATATATTCTTATTTATCCTTTATGACTCAACCACTGGACATTATTTTTTTTAATTTAGTTTAAATTTCCGAAATTTATATTTATGTAATAATTGGCATTGATTTTTTACTCTTGATTATTCAATATAGATTTGGAAACTATCTGCCATCATCTGCTTCTTAAAAAATTGTAATAATATTATGTAAAGTACTTTTATTAGTAACCATTAGTAGGAAACGTTGTGTAAATAAGATGTGATTTTGAACATTTTGAAATATTACTTTTACGTAATGATTATGGAAATATAATAATACTGAAATTTAGCTTTTGTGAAGATTGGATTATAGATTTGATTTGATTAGATTGGTTGGTGCTGCTTTGAGGACGTTGACGTATTGGAGTTTGATTTCGAACAAAAAATTTTGTCGAACCATAATATACAATAATAATATGTATTTGTGTATGCAGATTATATTGTACATAGGGATATACTTTTACGCCATTATTTATAGTACAAAGAGATGTTTCCAGGTTATAGCGATTGACATATCGGTTGGTATTGTTTTTAGTGGTAATGATTTCGGTTTATTTTTATTTTGATAGATTATTATTTCTAGCAACGAAGTCTCAGTGAAAAAAAGGATCTGCTTGGATTTGGATTTAGGGATTATCTTATAAGATCTCTTTTTATGTTTTGAGAAGTTTCCCGGCACGCTCGTTTGCAACTTGTATTCTGACTTCGTTTGATTCCGCCTGCGGTGAAAAAACAATATAACAAATTGTATTAGACTACATTCATATACTTGAGCATACATTATTAACGTGTTTAAATATTATTCTTCTGCACATCTGCACCCACGCTCAAACTTTTAATGCTACAGTAGACTCAAAGCTCGATATGGTAAAGCAGGAAAGGTCAAAGGGCATAAGGCACGGAAGGAAATTACGGTAGACGCGCGTTATAGAAGTTTCTTGCATGGGAAATTTTAAAAAAGTGTGATACGACTTTGGTATAGGTATACTACTGTTTGACGATGTGGACAGAATACTTAAATTTAATTAAACACTATAAAATTGAAAGTAATTTAAGGCTGGAGGCTTAGAAAGTTTAATTTCGTCGACAAATACATTTTTATTCTGGAGAACGAGAACTAGCTGACGAAAAAAAGCGTTTTTTTTGTAGATTCTATTTAAGATTGAGCCGCTATAAGATTAATCGTTCGAGCACTTGAGGCACTTACTTAACTCAACCTAACTTTGTGAGAAAAAGCTATTAAATAAAAGTTGTGCACGTAGTGCAAAAAAAAGTGTTAAAGAACTCTCTCTCACCTTTCGGTTGATACGATCCAGTTGCCGATTTTGTGTGTCAATCTCACCCCCCATATCAATGGCCATATTCCTTAGATTTCCCACCATCGTGGATACTTGTGACATATTGTTCTCCATCTCATCTTCTCTCGCATCATTTGTGATCCTAAAACATTCAAGAAATCAAAAATGAAAGATCATTGAGTTGGATTACACAGATGCATATAGAACATTTGCAATTTCTTGAGATAGTTGCCGTTGACAACATTCAAAATTGAAAATTTTACTTCTTTTGTTTTATTATTTAAATCTTACTTTCCAATATAGCCTCCGTAGGATACCATACCATTATCAAGAACTCGCTGGGGTTGATTATTGACAACTTTTCCATCATCGTTTCCTTTCCACGTGCTCGCATCTTCTTTGAAGTCTGAAGATCTGCAAAAACAAAAATCAATGAAACGTATGCATCTTCTTGATCGAAATGGCATATTTATATATATTTATTACTAGCCTAGGCTTTAGTCTCCTCAGTTTTGAAAAGCTAAAATGAAAAATGCAAACGCAAATATCAGCAGAGAGAAAACACCGAAGGTTCCTGGCAGAAGGTGGGCATACAATTTTAAACTAAAACTAAAGATTTTGTAGTAACTGTTTTTCCTTTTTTTTCTATTAAGTCAAAACTTTCATAGTTTTTACTTTATTTTTATTCATCATTTTTTTAAAAGTTATCATTTTACTATGCATAATATAATGTTATTACATACTTGTTACAGGGAAGTACACATAGTCCACAACATTTTTCCATTCCTTCCAAATTCTTTTCGGCCTCTCTCATATCTTCGTTGATTTGAATCATGCCCTGTTCGATGTGATCCAGTTGCTCTTTAAAAAATAAACAAAAATTAAGTATACTTCAAAAAATAAGCATTGATTTACTTATACACTATCGATCTGAAGCTATAGCATCTTTTTGATTGGTAGAAGATAATACAGCGGGGATGTACTATTTGTTTAGAGAAATTTCCACATTCATGTACATTTAACAATATGTGCATTAACATAAGTCAACATTGCATTTGAAAGAACTTTGGATGTTACTTGCGACCATAAACTATATCTTACAAGACAATAGAGGACAGGACATAAATTCGAACTGAAAATTGACATCAAATTCAAATTAATGTATTTGTATGAAACTGGAACCTGGAATAGTAGGTACATACAGTACATACTTATAGGGTGTTATGAATCATAAGAATTACTGATACTGACAGCTAAGAAGGTTAGCAGACAGGACAGAAAAGTATATCACGTAATTCATCAAATTCATAAAATCAATAAAATAAGTAGAAAACACTTACATTTACAATGTAGCTTGAAGTGACTTATGCATTACCCTTATATCCACTGCTCACCTACCTAAGTACATACTTATAGGTGTACGTACTGTAGGAGCACCGAAAGTGAAGCCTGGCAAGGATAAATTTTACATGCAAACAAATGACAGCTTTATCCTTGCCAGGCTTCACTTTCGGTTGCCTCTACAGTACTATTCCATGCATCGTTAGTAAGTAAGGGCGTTAAATCCCGTCGTTCAAAGAACAAAACATGATATCGGCATTTCGTTTTGAATTCACACAAACATTTTTAAACGGTAAATTATTTAATGATTAATTGTATTTTTATTTCTGAATTATATAAAAATAATTACTACGTCCTTCAAAATCAAAAATCATTTTTGTAAGAATTTTAAAATTTTCGATTAGCTTTAAAATGGTATTTACTTATCACGCATCTGAGGAGGTTGAAATTGGCGTAGATATATTGAAAAGCGTCTAATAACTTTTTTCTTTTAACTCCCTGGTCTGTGGCTATAACTTTGACGTAACTCTCTAACGGGTCTCTGTATAAGCTATATTAAAGCAGCTCGTACATATTGGAGTGTTATTTTTTGGAAAAAAATGGAGATAACACCATTTGCTCTATGGACTACAAAGACGAAAATCCACCCACGTCCGAGAGTGCCTCAAAAACTAAGAGAAGGGATAACGAATGAGGAAATTGAAACCATAGTCCAACATTCTAGACACTATTCTCAGAGGAATTCAAATCCATAATCCATAAAGCTTCCAAGTCGACATGGACAGCCAGACAAGTTTTTGAGCTTAAACAACTGTAAGTATACATAGTTAACATTGAGAATTGAGTATAACTCACCTCCTTGGTCATCCAATGCCACGAGGGTTCGAATTCCAGCCTCTTTGCTCTACAGAAGAAATGAAAGAAACCCAAGTCGAAACCGAAACCGAAAATGAAATGAAAACCAACATTGGATTAAGTTCCACATAATATAATTAGGGAATTTAATATGTGCATACATATATAATTAATTCCTAGAGTTTTTTATTTTTTCTTAGAAGTTATATTGACGTCATCCTTTCAGCAACATACATCCTATACTACATCCTATACTTGGGACTTACTACTGTTAACAATATAATTATAATAATATAACCACACATCCCCATCCCACAACCACTTAAACTAAAACACACTGGACGGATTTTCTAGTCTGGCTATGATTCATTCATACATGTCATTATGTACTGCCAATTTAATTGATTATTTATTGATTTTCCCGTCCATCAGCACCCCCACATCAGAATATCTAAATAACGTAGGACGTAGACAAAATCGGATGGTCGTAGTCTCGTAGTTGTATGACTTGTATGTTTCTGGGTTGTGTGGGTCTGCATATATTATGTGCATTCTAATATTAATTTGGGTTGACTTACCTCTTCGCAGAGGGCCATCATTCGACGCGTACTCTCCAGTGACTAAAAGGAAATGGAATAAAAAATTCAGTCGTTAGAAATAGAAACTAGACAAAGTCAAATACATATGCACGTACCTACTATTTTTTTAAGGTATTATTACATACAATATAGCTACACAACTGCATACGCAAGAAACGAGTTACATACTAACGTAAGAAACAAAACCATACAATTCCCTTTTAAATGAAAGTTAGTTATGTAGGTAATCTAACCTAACCTGCGTACTAATATATGTACCTAATACTATTTTATTGCCGTTACATGTACAAACGCAGCTATATTCAGAGTCCCTTCAATAAATACATAATAATGTTTAATAATGTATATAGTGTATACTACCCATATAGTACACTATATATCTATGAATATTTGTATTTGCTTAAGAAACCCATCTGCTTTAACCTCAGCAGTATTATTTGCTTAGATTGTTTGTCAAGACATTTTTAAAGGGCAGAGTTCAAGCAATTTAGAAATTCAGCGTCAACACAATATGGAAATCAAAAGGCCAGTGTCTTCGGTTCGGTACAAAAGTGATTTGATTAACTCTGTGAGATTATATTTCATTATTCACATAATAATTCCAATTAGTTTAGTTGACAGTTGCAAAAGTATTTTATTGTGTCTTCGTTCGACGAGCCTTTATGACTGGATACGAAAGACAACAGACTAGGTCACACTATTTATGTCAAAGTCAAGAAGCCAGGAAATTGTAATTGCAAAAGCCTACTAACGCTGAGTGAGAATATACTTTCTGAAGGCTTAAGTATTCTTACAATTACGAATTATGGTTGCGTTTCCTGTACACGATTACGATTACTATCAATATCATTTTCATTATTAACAATTTCTTAATGTGAAATTTTGTTACTTGCTCTACTTTCTCCTTTCTGGTGATATTAATTCTTTTTTTGAGCAGTATTTAATACAGAGGGGGCTCAGGCAGGGAAAGACATAGTATAAAAACATGGTATAGGGCCCTGATTATTCACGATTACCACGGCCCTACACTGTATTCACATAAAAAAGTAATAAAAATTGCAGGGTTCGTGAATGTTAAAATGTTCACTACTGAAAAAATAACTAAAATTGTGTAAGGAATTTAATATAGGTACCTACATTATTATTACAATAAAAATATGGCGATATTAAGTTTAGATTTTTGATGAAGGAACTAAGTAAGAAACTGCTAGGAACTGGGAAACCATATTGAGCTGTCATCGTTTACCTAACAATGCCATAATAAATCTGAGCTCTGGGATGGGAACGATGAAGTGTTTGCTTAATTACATCCGGCGTTAATGTACTATGTACTTCGAATCGGGACCTATAAAGTACAGTGTAACGTAATTCCTCCCCAGGAACCGATTTTAACCACATTTAACTTGGAATACAATGTGAAAAGTCAAATTGGTTGGGAGCCATAGGGCCACAAACCGTCAACAATGTGTCTTATTTGATCACGTTTTTGAATCAACGGGAACATCGAGCACCGCCGACTGACTGTGTACGTGTACATAAATGTAAGACAAAGTATCTGACTATGTACTATATACATTTACGTATTTTCCTTCAAAATTCAACATCTTTTATTATCCAGTAAAATCCACGGTTCCCATATCCACATCCACAGTTCTATATATGTATGTATGTAGTATTTATACAGCTTATGACATTCAGGCATTGCCTATGGTCCACTGTTTTCTCATACTCATTTGCTCTATGAGCTTGCAGGGTGGATCAAGTGATGAAATCACAGGACCACTATAATGCAGTGCTCAGTCTTACTATATTTAAGAGAAATTGTATTCGGTGCCTAAGTAACGGCCGCCCATTTTGAGAAGCATAGATTATACTGGACTACTCCAGATGGTCAGAACATTTTCCCACTGAGTGGAGGGAACGAAACAAACAGTATTACATCCAAACCAGCCGAGTTCTTCATGCTCAGCTGAGAATGGTACTGTCTGTCCCGTCACCCACCGACAGTTCCAATCACGTGTGACGGTATTCGAAAATAGCTGGTACTTGAGCTTCAGAGTGTAGAGAGAGAGACGAACGAATTTGTTGCTTACTATACCGAAGTACGCAGGGAAGCCGAAATCTCGCAAGACTCCGTTTAAGCCAATTACCTATGCCACTGGAGATGTAAACATTTCCGCATATCTGTAATTGTACACACTAGCCCGCTTAGTAGCTCACTCCGCCGCTCAGACCCAACTCCTCAGCCAAGCCTATCAACTTATTTTCTATTCCCATCGGAAAGGAAAGATCGGCTACCCCGGCGTGTTCAGTCAAGCCAACCAAAAGGAAAACTAGACTTATCGAGGACGGTGGATTCCCACCCCTCGGCCACGGACCGGGTTTAACAGTTCTATATAGTTATCCACCAGAGTCCTTAAGGATTTTAGAGACTTATATTTTTCCTACACACACAATCCACCAGCCATCGCCAACCATGAAAAATTTGTCATTGCCATCACTCTCAGCCTCAGCCGAGGTAGTAGGCAGCTTACTTTGTACGGATTTGCAGTAAAAAAAACTTATAAAAAGAGGAAGAACGTTGATAGTCGGTTGGTAGTATATAAATTCGCCGTCGCCAAAAAGTTTACCTGCTTCCGTTTCCTTGTTCTCTCTCGAGTAATAATATTATGTGTAAAGCGGCTAGGTAGCTTAACTTAGAAGAAAACTGTAACAAGACTAAACATGTAAAGATTCAAAAAAAAACGAGGACGAGAAAAGAAGGAAAACGAGCTGTGAAGAATATCTAAAAATCCATTATTATACGAATAGTGAGTTTAAGTCCTAAGCCCATATTTTCCTCATAGCCTGACAATGTGTTATATGATAACGAGAAGGATAACGACAACGAAACACGGGTATTAGTTATAATATGATATTGTGTGTATTACTATACTTACTTATAATATATATAATAGAATATAAGCTTATTCTTTCTTTCTTTTTTTTCGTCGAGAATATAGGGATTGCGCAGCTCGGAGTCTGCGACGTACGAAAGTAAGTAGAGGAAAGTAGAAGAAAAAAAATCTTTAAGTGTCTCGTTTCTCGTTCTCGAGATTCCGGAGTAAAAGTCTAAAAGAAAAGCCTGACTCATTTTTCAAGATAGAATTTCCACTTCCACTCTCTCTCTACCCTTCCTTCCTTCCTCAAAGCATTTCAGCCAAATGGAAATAATGGAAGTGGAATGAAAGGATTATCTAACATTAAACAACAAGGTCATAGTTCAAATGTAAAAAATTCATGAGAGACTAGTTGGAACACACTTTACATAAGAAAGTCATACTTATATAGACGCGTACCTACATATAAGCTTATATCATCTTTTGACATTAAAATCAAGGACGAGGACGAATTCAGGATGCAAATCTTCTTCTTCTTCTATCTACTGTATTAGTATTATGTACTACCCACATGTATTATTATAGTCTCAAAAGTCTAAACTTAAACTATGATGTGATGCCATTCTGGCTTCATTCTAAACTTCTCTCTAGAGTAAGGCTTGGATTTGTAAAATAAGAGTAATAATCAGCTTTGTTGTTTGTAGTTCTGCATACAATATATAATATTACTCCCACTACCATACAAACAACAGCGAACATCCTCACACACCCTCCATTAAATTAAATTACATTGTTCTTCTTGCTAACTTCAAAAGTGCACTTGAGATTTTCGATCGGGACTTTGGGAGAGTACAATTAATAATGCATTGCACATCCTTTCAACTCCAATTCGACTCTGCGCGCTCTCGAGCAGTCTCTCTCGAGCAATATATATATATACGCATCGTCATCATCATCACAATAATTATGGCTCTAAAGCATGTGATAGGATCTGATGATTACAAAAGTTTCACAATTCTACTTTCATTATATGAATCTACAATCCTATCCTACGATTATTACGATTCGCTATATACCTAAGTATGTGCATCGTATCTTCGGTTTCGGTATGGACATCGACTACCAAACGATTGAAACTACTCCACCTTCCATTATAATTTAACGTTCTTTCTTGTGTATATAAATACTATGATATTAATGGGTAGCAGTTTGTTCGAAGGTTCTTGTATTTGCACAATCAATAGTGCAATTTTACGTGTCACTCCTACCTACTCCTAGACGTCCTCTAGACTCCAATTTTCCTAAACCGATGCAAGGATATATCATGTGCACTATCAACTATCGAAAATCAACACTATCAACATCAACTACACTACGACGGCAACTGTTGCCTACAGCTCTATTATCCCCTCTAGCACACACAACCGCTACGACTACCACGGGAATAACAAAACATAAAACAAAAACGGGAATGAGAACGAGAAAATAATTTTCCGTTAACCGTTCAGAAAAGTGAGAGCTACTACCCATGATGTATGAAAACGAATGACAAGTTAATTCTGAAGGACGCACTTGCTTCCAGTTTTCTACTATATTATTATTATTGAGTCTCTTTTCGGCTCGGGCAACACGTCGTGTATATATTTGAATCCGAATTCAAATGGTGTAGGTAGCATATCGTAATCGTTTACTCTATGAATGCTAAAAAAATAGTGGGTGTGGAAATAGTGGCAGTCTGACAGTGGATCTATCCAAGGAAGTGCTCTCACATTTAGATATAAATGACTATAGTGAATTTTGGAAATACTCAAAATAGGAGGATGTTGATTTATAATATGCATAGCTTTACTTTAGTTTTAGTAGCGCAGCACATGATCCTATGGTTTTTCGTATCAAAATCCTTCACAGTTCTTTGCTACATCCTTCCAACATTCAACATTGCTAAAAAAAATCAATAAAGGAAACGGATTTTGGGTTCCAAGTACAATTGTAGCTGAACAATGAATGATGAAAGCCTGCCAGTGTTCCTCGTTATATTTTGATTGATGAAAATCCTAGCATCCTATATATAACAGCATATATCCTGAGTAGTTTCTCGGGTTGTATTTTAGCATTTTTCGCTGACTTCAGCAACTTGCAAGTTGCAAAATCCAAGAGTTAAGCACTGAATCTAGCTGACTAGGAAGTCTATGGAATGGAGCCTACATATGAGACGCTTTCAAGTACGAAAACAAAAAAAAAGGCCCAAGGCAATTTACTTGTCTAAACATACTTAAGTTGGGATGGCATTCGTAGTAGCTTTCGAAAACGAAGAGAGGCAAATTAAAATTTTTAAGCAAGTAGGTTGTAAGTAGGTACCTAAAAATATGGTGTTAAAATATAGATACATGTACCTATGTAATTAGGATGTATTATATAATATAGACATATTTCCCTATGTAGATAGGAGATGTTAAATGTAGATACTTGTAACTATACATATAGTACGTATTACATTATAATCTGGCATACATAATGTAGGATATTGCGTTATGGCAAATCCGTATCATTTCAATCCCGTCATTGGTAAAAGAGGGATTCAGCACATTTCATTATCATGAGATGTTCTACTTAAGCAATCATTGGATTCATGCAAGCTGCAAATTATCTTATCTAATCAAAGATTCAAGTTACTTACAAATTGTAACATCTCCATTAACATGGAGATGAATATTTCAGAATAATTGTCAAACTTTAAGAAGTCAAGTTATTGAGCTTCTCTATACAAAAGCATTGGACATTATTTGTGCTGACGATTCGGGAATGTTCCCTCTCGTCATCCTTCAACTAGCAATTATATTTTATTGTTTTATTGCAGCTACCCAAGCATGTATATTTCACAATACAGGATGGTGAAGTCATATTCATTTCCTTCACAGCATCCGTACTATTGTAGTGACACGTCAGTTCACATTCGATTATACAGTACTCTCATGTACTATTGTTCTAAAACATATGTAAACATTGATATATCAAAATTCAACCAAACCGAGCCATGCTCAGACCAAAAGACTGACAAATAAAGTAATCTTAGACTGATCGCCGGAGCAACAGCATCTTATTTATTTTCTGTTCCTCTGGAACATTTTACTTTTCATCTGAGATTCACACTTCATAATAGTCTATGAAGATCACCGCTGATAACTAGAGATTTTCATAACGTACTATTTATTACGTTATCAGCACGGCTGAGACAGTGGTCACAATTGACCCCGTAGGTCAAGCCTATTTTACACTGATTTATAAAAAGTAAAAGACAGGAAACTTCCCGTAAGACACTGGCCAGTGCACCCGAAGTTTTCCTGTATAACTCAATTTTAGAAAACCAAGTTTTCGGTACTTCGTGCTAACTATTAAATCCACTTGGAAAAGTTGAGCACAGCCACAATAATTCTGTTTATCCCCTGGACAAGAATATTGTGAAGAGTCTGTTTAATCCGTTGGGAAAAGACTAGAAATATTCTATTTAATCCATTTGGAGAAGAATATTTATAGATTCTGTTTAATCCATTGTGGAAAAGAATCTCATATCCTATTTAATCCGTTGGGAAAAGGATAAAAGTACAGATCTATTTAATCCGTTTGGAAAAGATCTCATCTTTACGGCAGCGAGCTAACGACACTACTATACTTAATTAAACCTAACGAACCGCCTAACAAGCGGATCCGACGGAGGTTAAGTAAGTAAACTCGAGGAAATAAGCTATCTTTTATCCCCTAAAAAGGAAATACAGATAGTGGAAATATCCGAGGAGAAGAGTAGCTCAGAAGAGGATCAAGAGGATCAGCATTGAAAATTTGAAATTCAAGAAAGAATAGAATTAACTTCTGAACGCTACGTACCTCCGGTGAGGGCGCACTACAAGCCACTCGCAGTTTCGAGTGCATCAATTAATTTTCTAAGCCCCTCGTGCCCTGGCATAATTTAATCCAGGAGCTATCAAAGAAATCCCAGGTCACCTAGTAAATCCTGGTTATATCAAACCCCGAGAAAATCAACTTTGAAATGGAAAGGACGGTAGTGCTATCTCCGTCAGACTCCAAAAGTCCAGGATTCTCATCCGAAGGACTGAAAGACCTAGGACAAGCGTCCGAAAGGCAGAAAAGTCTAGGATTTTCATCCGAAAGACAGAATAGTCTAGGACTCATGTCCGAAAGACAGAAAAGTCCAGGTTCCTCAACCGAAGGACAGAAAAGTCCAGGATCCTCATTCGAAGGACGAAATTATGAAGAATTCGAGCCTCCGTTCATCGTAAAGCCATACGACGGAGTAGAATTATACGATATCAAGCGGGTAGCAAGAAATGGAGAGGTCAGCTACATAAAGACCGTACCCACACCCGAAGATCTCCTGTTGGGGGCAAATCAATACTTTGACCAACAGTACGAGAAACTGAGAATTCATTTTCAGAATGAATTACTCGAAAAAGAACGGCAAATCAAGGAGTTACAAGACTCAATAAGTCCGTTGAAAATTGAGAAGTCCGCAGAGACGAAATCTCAAAATATCCCGAAATTATCCGAGCAAGGAAATTTTGAAGAATGGGAAGAGGAAATTACGAAAGCCGTAACAAACGGTATTAATGAGGAAATCATTAACGGGTCATGGAAAAGACCGAAATGTCTCCCATTTCCGAAAGCCATCACTACAGCCATCACCAGAGCCTGGTTTGATGCGGATGCACATAATCAAGAATTGATTATCAATACGGTCGACACGGACCTACTACCGGACATCTTTCATTGCAAAGAATCCCATGAAATGGTAGAAACCTTCAGAATGAAGTATCAAACAGGAAAGAAACAGTCAAAGCATGACGTAATTTCGCACCTGTACAACTTGAAAATCACAGGAACGGGCAGTCAATATCTTCAAGAATTACAAGATATTCAGGCCATTCTCATTGAAGAATATGACGGATTTTCAGACACAGTGTTGGTAGGGATAGCCCTCCACACAATTCGTAAGAGGAAGAAATTTTACAGAGATTTCCTCGACAAGTGGAGCATTCTCCCGAATTATGAAAGGACATTTGAACGCTTAATTGAAGCTATGGAAAGATTCGACATCGAATTCCAAGTCCGAAAGGAAGGGATTATCCCCCTTCAGTCTCAATCGGTCAGGGCACAAGTACCCGTAGCCGAAATGGACGAGGATCAACGAAAAGATTCGAAAATCGTTAGGAATCAATCCAAAAATTCCGGAAACGAAAAGCCTCCAACATATGAAGACTTAATTCAAGGAGCCAAGTCTGTAGAATTCTCAAAATTCGAAGCAGCACAGGATAAGTCTGAGGACATAATCTCAGCCCCGAAAATGCCTGAAAATACGAATTCAGTCGCTCATAAGCCTGGCATCATAAGCCCAGCACTAGAAAAGCCTGACCCCATTGCGTCAGCCACAGACGCGGGTAACATGAACAATTTCAAATTCGTTCTCGACCCCGACACGGGCAATGTGAAGACAGGATATTCAATTTCACATTCCCCCAGCTCTGAAAATTTATCGTCTCCCGAGAAACCGCCTCGGTCGAAGAAATTCAAGAAACAGGAGGGTGCGGGCACTCCCCCTCAACTTACCCCAGACCTACACACGGTCGGAGGGAGTTCAGTCATTCAATATGGAACTGAAAATTTCAAAGAAACTATCCAGTCAGCAGAGACGAAGGATACATTGTCATCATTTGACACGAACACGGACGAAATTCATAAAGCCTTTATGGTCCGTATCAAGATTGAAGACGAAACGGGAGAGAACCATGATACTCCCCAGTCATTGTCAAAGTCCTCGAATATACAGAATTCGGACTCAAATCAAAGTCTCCAAGGCGAGCCAGCGGTCACAGTACAACCGCAAGAATCTCCCTATCCATGGGAATTAGTCGAAATGCCCAGTCAATGTTGCCAAGACACATTTGACAAAGCCATGCAATGGCATATGGAAGAAATAGAATTCTTGAGAAAAGCTCAACAATTACAAAGCCCTTCAACAATAGATCCATTGATCGAATTTCCTCAGTATGAGAAGGAGTCACTTCAGCACTCAGAAGGCCAAGCATTCGACTCAAATACGTTATCTCACGTCTCAACTCCGGATGAAGTACATTATACCATAGGAGATACACCGTCAGACAGTGACGAAGAGAGAGACAATGGAATGAATCATTCAGAATTCGAAGATAGAATTCGGTACCTAGAATCAATTATAGAGAAGACACAAAAGAAACTCTTAATAATTAAAGAAAAACAAAACGCTGGATATCCAAGAATATCTTCAGCTGAAGCCCCAGGCACATTAGGAGGGAGTATCATCCCTACATTTACCCCGTCACAAATACGGGAGGAACTTAAGAGAAATCCGTTCTCGAAAGAAAAAGAACGAGAAGAGTTCATGTGTCATGTCTTGACCTGCCTCATATTCTCAAAAGGAAATGAAGAGTTAATACGTCAAGAAGAACCAGAGTTTCCAGAATGGTATGAGAAACTCAAAGCCTCAAGCAAGAGCGCTGACATTGAGGACACAATACAATCCTCATCACAGAAGAATACACAATTACCCTGTAATTGGTGTCAAAAGCCAGTACATAGACGCAAACAATGCATGCTACAGAAAACTCAAGAAATGAGTCAACCTACTCGAAAGTACTGTACGTTAGGATTATCTTATAATCCGGAAACGCTCTGCCTCGAAATAGAAAATAACGAGGAAACAATTAAATTGCTCAAGGCAATTCCAAGGATCATCAATAAAGAACACGTTTGTTCTCAAGACGGATGGTGCATACCCACCAACAGGCAACAAGCCGAAAATAATGAGCCCTTATCTATTAGTCACCAGGACGAAAATAGAGAAACTGACCGTACACAGAAAGGTCAACAGAATAAAGTACTCATGGTACGAATCAATCATCAGAATTCTCAAGAAGCCCCCACCTCCAGCCTAAGCATATCAAAGCAACCTGGAGGCGAGCAGAGTCTTCAGTCAGTTGAGAAGTTCGATTCACAGAAACAAGACCTTACTACAGGCAACTCCAGCAACATGGACAACCAAGGAATAGAAATTGTTAATTCCCTGGCATCACAATTCCACTGGACGTGCGACTCGGGAGCCACAGTCCACATTTGCGGACGAATAGATTGGTTTTACGGCCCCCTCAAAACTCAAGAGAAGAACCGCACAGTCATCCTCGCAGACGGAAAAGAAGTGGAATCACCCGGAACGGGTACAGTAATACTTGAAGCCTTCAATGGAAGCGAATGGAAGCAAATGGAAATACCGAATGTATGGTATTTACCGAATGGCTCCAATATATTCTCAGTCAATTACGCCTGCAAGAGCATGGGACTATCCTTTCACGGAAACGAGAATTATTGGGCATTCTACAACTCTCAAGACGAGAAGATGATGGAAGCAAAGACAGTACGTCGAAATCCCACAGATACGGGTTACTCCATCATGAACTTCCGACATGTACTGCATACAGGAAGTCCTACAAGTCTCTACAACGAGCAAGAATCAGACGAATCTACGGTTACCACCCCCCATCAAGGGAAGGAAACGGGTAGAAGAAGAAGTAACACAGCGGAATCCAAGCGAGATCGCTCCGCCACAACTTCGGATAAGAAAACAAGTTCCAAGTCTCAAGCGCTGGACACAGCCGTCGCATCAAAGCGCTCCATTCGGAATCAGTATCACTCATTACCAGAGAAAGTGATATTCAAAGCCTATCACGGCAACGGGATTCAAAATCCGAGCAATTATCAAGAGGCAATTCGAACCTCAGAACATTTACACTGGATCCGATCAATGGACCAGGAAGTTGAAGCCCACATGCGAAGTGGCACATGGAAACTTTCTACAATGCCCAGCAATCAGAAAGTACTGAAGACAGCGTGGACATATACCCACACAGAAGAAAATGACCTTTACCTTTCTAAAGTGGTCATCATAACCGAAGATGGAAGCTTCATCAGGTTAGACGGTCTCATCACGACCGACGCATGCCAAATAACATCAAGACTTATTTTGGCCGACGCGGGTATTCGCGGAAAATACCTAGCAACTTTTCTACTCAGACCCTCAGCAGAAATGAATCGTACTGAAGGGAAGAAGATTTACTTGGAACCTCCAGAGGGATATAGCCATGGTCATCGACTGGTATATTCCGTGAACTCAAGCCTTAGTGGTCTCGTACTCAGTAATAAATCGAGACACAAGACGCATCAGTTCTTACTGCTATTACATTACAAGCAAAGCCAATACGATGAAGACTTGTACATTCAATCCTACACGGATCCCCATGGGAAGACACATCATACTTACCTGTTAATCAATGGACAGGAAGTTCTAGCATCTGCCACACACAGTCAAGACATTTACATACTTGCAGCAGACCTAGAAAGAATGTTTGAAGCGGAGAGAAATTTACTCCCGAATACCTGGATGGATATTGAAATCTCCAGAACAGCATCTTACGTAAGCCTTACACAAGCAAACAAGATCAAACAAGTTTATATAGACTACGGACGTCAACCCACGGAAGAAGCTACACTTCCATACGACAACGAAGAGATAGAAGATTCTCAGTTATTGTCAGAATACGATTACAAGAAGTGTCACAATCTAATATGTGAACTTTTGCAAATTCGAGATGCCACTCGACCAGACATTGCCTTCGCAATCGAAAGAATTGAATCCGTCCATAACAATTATACGGTACAAGATTATGCCGCAGCCAAGAGGATTTTGCAATATTTATGGACCACTATGTACGATAATCTCCGGTTTGCAACGATTCCCCTTGGGAGGGAGAGAGATGTACATAGAGATGGAAACGCTTCACTCAAAGAAGTACAGGTGGAAGTACAAGCGAAATCGTGCTACACCGTGGATTCAACTGGAACATTACTCCTGACAGGAGGGGTAATTACGATAAACAAAGCCGCAATCTACTGGCAATCGCGCAAAGAAGTAGATAGGCACAAGACTCTAGAAGAAATTGAAGTCAGTACATTTTTTGACTTACACACCCCAGCGGTCAACATTCACTTGCAATTATGTGAATTAACAGTACGAAAATGGCTCACACCCATAGTACATCTATCAGACTCAGACTTTGGATGGAAGATCATCTATAAGCAAGACGACCAAGATCGATGGTCACGGCAGGACCAGAGAAAGTTATGGTACCTCCG
The DNA here is from genome assembly GCA_949802685.1 of Dicyrtomina minuta. Taxonomy (NCBI): domain Eukaryota; kingdom Metazoa; phylum Arthropoda; class Collembola; order Symphypleona; family Dicyrtomidae; genus Dicyrtomina; species Dicyrtomina minuta. The sequence goes on along the minus strand of OX461808.1, from coordinate 43,181,732 downwards.
AGAAATGGTAGAGATGGACCTCATCAAGCCATTACTTGAAAAAGAAGAGCTTCTACAAACAGACCTCTTCGTCAAGGCTGTCACGCCAATTCGACTGGAAATTAACAAGCGGAACCTACGCATCTCAAGCCAGAGAACTCCAGTCAGAGAAGTTTTAAACAAGAAATACTTTCAGAGATTAAGTCAAGGTACTCTGAGAAGACCTTACAGAGTGGATCGAATCAGTTCTCCACCCACACAAGAAGCTATCAAAGCCAGATGGTTCGAAAGAAGAATTCTCACATCTGAGGATAGAAAAGCAATTTGGAAGACGAATTTCCTTCCCAGGATCGCTGAAAGCAAGGATCCGGATACAGGTACTCAATCCATTGAGCAACCGACAGTACACATAGTAAGTCCTAGTGTACGAACCCCTACAAAGAGAGAAAGTGACAAGTCCGAATCGGAGACATTAGTCGAAACCGATAACTCCAGCAAACGAAGTAAGTCTGGACCATCAAGTGTAGAGGTGACCCAAGACTCCTCGAATCGCGTTGAAATACAAGAGCACACAGCTGCAATCTCACCTGAGAGAAGAAGACCGTGTACAGGTCTCAGAATGAAGAAAGGACTTCACACAATCCTACTCATAGGATTAATGCTATTTCTCAACATGTCAAATGGACACTCTATCAAAAAGCAACTCTCATCATATGATACAGAACAGAGAACTACTCTACATTGGAATTTTCTGGACCCAGCCGAAGCAAGTAAGCCTGGTCACATTCAATCTGTTCTAAGATGGCCTTCTCAACTACCTGACAGTGGTAGAGAAAGCTATGGGGGATATCAACCTGGAAAAGGACCTTCATTGCGCGCCATCACACTCACACCAGAAAGAGAAAGCTCATGGTCAACCTCACAGGTAGATGAGACCACAAGAAAACAAAATCGAACAAAAGAATCTTGGAAATACAGACTTAACAGTCACAGAGGTGGGAAGCCAACCCAGCTTTCACCAGACAGCAGCAACACAAGCCTTCAAACCAATGAAGCCAAGAAAGAAATCCTCACAGCAGGAAGTAAGTATAAAACATACAAATTTGATCACGGCATCCCCCGACCGGGGAAGCAGATCCATCAGGTAGCCTCATCAGTTCATATTGAAGAGGAACCACATTCAGAATTATCAAAAGGAAAGCATCAGATTCCGGACTCATCCCTGCCCAAGCAAATGAATAGGAACGACACTGAATTTTCACTCAAAGAGAAAGCTCTTCGAAGGATGATGCAAGAATTTGTGAAAATTAACGAAGAAAGCCAAGGCCACAGCGTAAGCCCTTGCAAGTTTACAAGATGCTACACTCAGCAACACTTTCCGGTTACTTTAGGATTAAGCCCTATAAAAGGCAGTTATCCGTTCCACACACTTTCAGTTTGTTCTTACACAGAAGAGAAAGTCAATTTAAGAAATGGAAAATTTGGGAGTTCTACTACTCCACGAAATATTGAAACTGTAGCCTTTACAGTCAGAAGACACCGCATGCAAGTTTCGCAATTAATTTGGAATGAAACTCAGCAAGAATGTCAAATTTTGAAAGTGTCTCTGCATCAATCCATGGATGATGAAGAAATCAAGATTGAACGCTGCGATGCCGAAAGGATACTCCTAGGCAAAATATGGATCAATGGACAAGTTCATGAATCCACGCACAGTCCAAGGCCAAAAGTGAACAGAATATGGCCGAGAAAGAAAGCTTTAGCCGCAAAAGCAAAATTCGTAGGTGAAGACACAGGTGACGACGTGAAAGCCACCGACAAGAGAACTCAGGAAATAAGAATTTGCGAAATTAAAAAGAAACCCACATCAGAGTGGTTACAAGTAATAACAAGAACAATTATATTTGCAAAAGGGAAATTTGTTTTGACTTCTTTTGCAGCAGAATTCCACGAAGAACGAAACTCAATCAAAAGTGGAAGTACATGGAGAAGCAGGAGCAAATCCGGACCTCCGAGAAATTTAAGCATACAGAGACAAGGATGCAGTATTTTGACTAGTGACGTTGTAATTGTCATTGCTACCTGCAATGGAATTGGGATGTACGAAGTTTGGGATGAAAATTTGTTCTTAGTAACTAGTTTAAGGCGCAACCGCACACAAGAATTGACAAGTACGCAAAGGGCAATTGAGAAGACGAGGACCAAGTCCGTACCTTCACGGAAATTAATGAAGAATTTCCCCTCTATTCGAATTCAACAATCCCCAGCACTTTGGGTCGAAAAATCATTAAGACTTAAGTCCCGAATCATTCACAACAGGGTCGCATTCCGACCTGAAAAAAGAATAGCTCAGAGAAAGCAAGCCAAGACAATTTTGGGTAACTTCACTGTTATTGTCATCCGGCCGATTAGATTGTTAAATATATCCGAAAGAATCGACGCATTCTGGATAACCCAGAAGACTCTAAGAGAGGTATGGGAAAATTCTCCGAGTTTCTCCTTTGAGGGAAATTTGCCGGGAAATCAAGAAGAAAATAGAACGCAGTCTGAATGTAGCAAGTCCCAGAGACGTAGGCATCAGAAACATAGCAAGTACCTGAACAATCAAGCAACTGTCGAAGTTTTGAACCAGTTGACATGTCAAAGGAATGGAAAATTACCAGGTACTGGTACTCGAAGTGGAAGCCACCACAAGCAACAATTGAAATGCTCAACAGTATTAGAAAAGGCAGATGAATTAGAAAACGCCTCATATGAAGAAAGTCTTCTTTGGGAAGACAGCCAAGAATGCATTCCTTTCTCTAGAATCACGAAGAAAGTCGAAGAAATGCGGTACTCACACAAGAGAAATATCCCAGCTACCGGTGCCAAGCAGCCAGCTGAGGATGACTTAAAAACAGATTCCAATCCTTTTATGGAATCGAAGAGAAATGTCCAAGCTCAAGGACATCGAGCCTACACTCAAGTAGTCTCATCAAGAACACGATATAGTTCATACGGTTTAGCTACCACAGCTAGTAATGGTTCAAGTCAGGTAGGAGACACCTCCGGGCCGAAGACAAGCAATAAGTCGATATTGAATTTTGACTGTTTTCAAGTTAATCCAGTCATTAACTACGAAACAAGTCTCCGTCAGACAGGAGCAGAAAAGCCTTTCTCCCGGAGAAAGCCAAGTGACAGGAATATGTATCACCCACGATATTTGGTAATTCCAAAGTCACATACTCTGATAAGTCATTTTGCATCTAAGCAAAAATCAGAGCCAGAGGGATGTCGAAAAGTCTATCCAAATTCAAGAGTTTCGGAAACACTCAGACAGAAGAATCCCCCCATACAGTTTCAACAGCAACTTAGCAACCGAAACAAGATACACTCAAGTGGAAATAATATTTCAAGTTTTAATTTCCCATTTTCAACTCTACTTCGCGAAAGGCAAGGTCTCAATAGAATCCCACTTATGCAAGGGAAAGCTGTACACAAATACCAGATCAATTTCTATGCATGGCAGTACCAGACTGCAATGCCTCAACCACAACTGAAGTTATTAGAAGAAAATTATCAAGCTCACGCCTACCAAGATTGGAGACAGCGTTACGAGCTACCTAAGGTACAATCAGACCGAAAAATTCAAGGGCATAGGCTTAGCCGAAATGCAGAAAAAGAGTCACTAGCAACAGAAACAGACTCTGTACCAAGTGTCCAAGAAGTGTACATATCTGACACGCAGCAGAGACCCGGGCAACATAGGAAGAATGCAATCTCCTATCAAAGCGAACAAATCGGGAAAAGCAATAATTGCTTCCTTCGATATCTGAACTATCCACATCTATTTCTGTATAGGAAATCTTTTTGCTGGATCAGCATATTACGGTCTCTCTCAGCATGGAGATTGGAGACATATACACCTGGCTACCCCGGGAGTATACTGGAAAAGTTCATCACGAACAAGTTACCTCTCACTCAGATTGCAATCCCAAAGTATGGAGAAAGCACCCTGAAGTTCGACGAGAATAACCCCAGAAGGTTAGGTCCCAGCGACCATGGAAATTTGAAACCAATTCATTGGAAGAAAATAGAACACGGGAACCAGGACCTGGACCCGGAAAATGATAAGTTCTTGCAACGGTTAAGAAAGGAAACATGCTTAGTTAAACTACCGCAGGAACTATGCACTCTGTTTAGCCTTATGTCCGCACAGTGTACACACACAACCTTGCAACTACAACAACACAGCGCTAGGACAAGTAATGCCCATGAAACACTGAATTACCAGGCAGTCCGTATACGCTCAACTCAATCCGATGTAGCTCACAATATAATGGTTTCGGACCGTCCCATACTCCAGAGTGAAGGACTCAAAGAAATTGGAAGACTGTACACAGTCAGGAGGGCAGATGCGACTCCCTCGCAGATTTTGAAAGCCGAGTTTTTATTGGCACTATCCGAATTACAAGAAATTGAAATTTCTGCAGGACTCCATGATATCTTAGCTTTGAATGATATGCATGAGAAGTCAAACTATAAGCCTCAGAACGAGCCATATTCTCAAGAAATTTATCTTGATCGAGAAATTCCTGAATTTAACAGATTTTCAGAGGAAAATATCATGCTAGTCATGTTGACGTATGCATTGATTTACTGGTTTATATATGGACTACCAGTTTTTAACCTAAAATATCTTCTCTATGATCAGAAGCCTTATTTGACTGACATATATCTCCATACATTCGGACCGAATTATGGATTGACAAAACCTGGCGAGTCGAGCGATGTGCCTGCCGACCAAGACCCAGTAATGACGCTCATCAGCAACTATTACCCAGATGGCTTCTCGGAACGAGACACTGGACAGATGGACATATTTCCTACATGGACTGGACAGCCAGCAAGTGGCTAGGAGTACAAGACACTCATTTTTACTGGACAACATTTTTACGGAGCTCACCTGGATCATCTCATTAGGCAGATTCGATTTCATAGGGAGTAGTAATTATCATAATGTTTTTTGTTGAAATTTATTATTGTTAATATTTCAAATTTTTTATTTCCAGTTCATTTCATTCAGATTTTATTCAGTTATTATCTTAATAGTCTATATTAGAGATTTATCAATTCTCGGATCATTCATTTTATTCTTTTGCCTCAAATTGAAGGAGGGTGTTAAAATATAGATACATGTACCTATGTAATTAGGATGTATTATATAATATAGACATATTTCCCTATGTAGATAGGAGATGTTAAATGTAGATACTTGTAACTATACATATAGTACGTATTACATTATAATCTGGCATACATAATGTAGGATATTGCGTTATGGCAAATCCGTATCATTTCAATCCCGTCATTGGTAAAAGAGGGATTCAGCACATTTCATTATCATGAGATGTTCTACTTAAGCAATCATTGGATTCATGCAAGCTGCAAATTATCTTATCTAATCAAAGATTCAAGTTACTTACAAATTGTAACATCTCCATTAACATGGAGATGAATATTTCAGAATAATTGTCAAACTTTAAGAAGTCAAGTTATTGAGCTTCTCTATACAAAAGCATTGGACATTATTTGTGCTGACGATTCGGGAATGTTCCCTCTCGTCATCCTTCAACTAGCAATTATATTTTATTGTTTTATTGCAGCTACCCAAGCATGTATATTTCACAATACAGGATGGTGAAGTCATATTCATTTCCTTCACAGCATCCGTACTATTGTAGTGACACGTCAGTTCACATTCGATTATACAGTACTCTCATGTACTATTGTTCTAAAACATATGTAAACATTGATATATCAAAATTCAACCAAACCGAGCCATGCTCAGACCAAAAGACTGACAAATAAAGTAATCTTAGACTGATCGCCGGAGCAACAGCATCTTATTTATTTTCTGTTCCTCTGGAACATTTTACTTTTCATCTGAGATTCACACTTCATAATAGTCTATGAAGATCACCGCTGATAACTAGAGATTTTCATAACGTACTATTTATTATATGGTTATGGCTATATGAACACCCAAGCCCCAGGTTCGAGCTTATAAAATTAGAAATTCTGCTGCAGAGTTGGGGGAATTGTCAGGAGAATCTTACTGAAAAATTAGATTTGGCTTTCTTGGTTCACTTGGTTGACGTTTTAAAAAAAACGAAGCTTGAATTTTGTGAGGAGAATTTATATTGTGAGTCTCGGAAGTTTCGAAGGGACTCGTTTTTTCATGAAGTTTTAATAAATGCTAGAAACTGATAATTATGTCGCAGTCTATTGTCACTTACGAGATTAGTTAACCACGGGCAACACATAATCTATAATTTTTGGTGTCTGCAACAATTGTGCAAGCCTGCGTTCTCTTAGAAGTATTCCTGCGCTTAGTAATGGACCCTTTGCAAAAGTACACGCCCTGGCGGAGCAAAAGTGAAACAGGCAATGGAAAATCATACGTATTCTTAAATGGCTTTATTTCCAATATGAGGTTTATAGGCGCAAATTAAAGATAATTGCACAATTAACACTTTAAGATCATTAAATTGGCAGTACCATGCCTGTGGTGACCGTAAAATTGATTCTCAGGTCGACGTATGTATTTCAACGAAAACCCCGTACCATTTTTATCTATGTCTTTTTCGGCATAGATAAAAATGGTACGGGGTTTTCGTTGAAATACATACGTCGACCTGAGAATCAATTTTACGGTCACCACAGGCCTGGTACTGCCTATTTAATGATCTTAAAGTGTTAATTGTGCAATTATCTTTAATTTGCGCCTATAAACCTCATATTGGAAATAAAGCCATTTAAGAATACGTATGATTTTCCATTGCCTGTTTCACTTTTGCTCCGCCAGGGCGTGTACTTTTGCAAAGGGTCCATTGGTGTTGGTGTTAGATAAGTTTGGAGTGACATAGTAGTTTATGTAACAAAATAGCAGGATTAGGAAAACCCTTTCGTTGTTATTGTCTAGTAATAGTAATAAATGACTACAAAAATCAAAATCGTCATTCGTATTCGTACATGTAATAATTCTAAAATTCAATAGTACTAATCTTGCTCGCATCCCACCAGATGTCATATTGAAATAAAGGAAATTTCAAACGAGCTGGAGTTGCGATAATTGTGTAAATTCAGTGACAGGGTAGCTCTTGTAATCTGCAATAAACAGCAGTCTGGACTGGATATTTATTCAAGCCATTACAATTTAATCGCACCAACGAATGACAGTGACGAAAACTAAACCAAAAAACATGACGTCACTCTCAAAACTTTATAGATTAGCCGTCCACCCGATGTGTAGTAATTGCCGTAGTAACGTAGTAAAAAAGTAACTACAGTGGAAAATAGCTGTGGAGGTCTGAAAAAAGTAAACTTGAATTTTACCAAAGTTACTACTCCACAGCTATTTTCCACTGTAGTTACTTTTTTACTGCGTTACTACGGCAATTACTACACATCGGGTGGACGGCTATTGTGTACATTTGTCTTGGAGACAAAGTCTACGACAGTTTTACACTCCAAAGTCATACACCCGACGCCCTACTAGTCTAGGACAAGGGCGGGTTATAATTATTATATCGATTTTAAATTGCTATATTTGTGGCTCTGTCTTCGTATCCTAATCCTGCGGTTCAAACTTCAAAGTATCAAATAATCAAATAAAGGCTTCTCCAGTAAGAGAGGCGAGGTAGTCCAGAGGTCTAAGGGCCGAGGCTCTATTCTGATGGTCGTGGGTTCAATTCCCACTCGGGGGTCTATCGTGAGGTAGATTATCCTTAAAAACCCGCCTCTCCTCGTGTGTGGTGACTACGACCTTTAAAGCTTACTTGGCTCTGTGTTAGTACGGGGTAAGCTAGCCACACCTGTCTGTTCCTGGAAATCAGCGATTACGCTGAGGAGCTTGACAATAAAGCCATTACATTTACAGTTATAATTCCAAACATCGTGCTGCATATTAAAGATGTGTTTGGAAATCTACTGGCAGGATATAGGAGCAAATCGCGATTTACAGTGGTATTTTGTCCATAATTTGGACCGACAGAATAAAATCGAACCGCTTTACCTGCCTTGATTGCACTTCTAATCCCTGAACTATGACCTACCCATATGAACAACGAGAAACGGTTCTGAGGATATTAATCTTAATCAATTCATCAACTTTAAATTAAACAGTTTACTAAAATAGTTATACTAGCCCATGAAGGGTGATGCATTGTTAATCATATGGTATGTACTCCACTACTCCGTATTAACTTAATTCTTATCACGTTCATAGTTACAGACACAGTGTACTTAACTGCGGTCACCGCAGAATTGTATTGACCTCGGACTGCGTGACTTTTATTGTTATTGGGCTAAATTTGTCCCATATGAACGGCCTGGTCAACACCATTATATCTTCGTCGATTGTCTGTGACAACCAAAGTGTGTGTGTGTATTACAGGAGTATTATTTATGTTAGTAGTCCTATTCTACAACTACTACTATAATATTATTATGTGAGATACTTTATTTCAATGAGTGGAGAAAGTAATTGACCCTTGAATGTTTAAAGGTCCGAATGAAACGATAATGAGAGAGTTCCCAATTGACTATGGCACTAATAATGTACAAAGTTTGGTTTTATAGTCTCCAGCCCCAGCCCGTATTAATAGAAAATAGCTTTTCTACCCAATTGCCCATTGCAAGATAACACTTGATGGGTTGAAGCTGCGGACTTATAGATTTTCATAAATTGGACAGGATAATTGGTAGTTGGAGCAAAATACAGCCCGGGTGGGAGCGGCAAACCGGATGGACACTGGGAGTGGATTGAACAAATGAAGTCTGATCAAGATAAAACACATGTGTAGAGCTGTAGAAATAATTTATTATTTTCTTTTTCATCTAAAGTGAAATTAGTTGCAAGCTACAAAAAAAACTTATAATCTGCTATTATTTATTACCGTTGCAGTTTAGCTATTTTGCTTCTTTAGAAACGAAATAATGTTTCTTTAAATATAGGTATTTACTTCCCCAAAAATGTAAGAAGTGTTTTCCAAAAAAGCCCAACTGGTCTAATTTCTACTTTACAGAAGAATGTGAGCTTGCGAGGGTTTGAGAGGTCTTACATTGAATAGTACGCGGGTACTCAACCATTTGTAGACGTATAAGCGTAGTCGAATCTCATTTCAGTGCGTGAATTTATTTGTTTACAATATGGTGCAGCATCAGTTGTCAGTAATGGAACGAAAAACTCATCTTTTTCGTGCTCAGCATTACCGAGTTGGCAGTTTTCATTATTACTTAGAAATACAAATTCGTAAGTGCGCGGATCTATCATATTGCGAATGTCTGTTGAATTAATGTCGGTCTGAAAGGCCTCAGCTTGAATAATTGCTGAGGGTACTTACTACTGATACTATAGGATATGCGGTAAATTACATTACACTAATAGTGGGTTCAGCATATAGATAGTACGTAAATAAACGTAAAAATGTTTTCGTTTATTGTCATGTCGTGTAATCCCCGTTCAATCTGATAAAAAGCTTTTAACAAATTAAAAGCTGTCTAAATTCAACAACGAGATCAAAGCAAATGGTGCAATTCTCAATAATTGGCGATAAACACGTATTTTCCTATTTCCCCTTATTTACTTGTTATCCCCAGTCATGAACAGTAACAACCTTCATATAAATTACCTAATTTTACTTTTGAAACATATGCGCGTTTCCTATTTACATTTTTCTAGAGTTTAACCCTCAGAAAGAAACCTAATTACATATTACCTAATCGAAATTGCATTTAATTAAATTGCAATCGTATCCGTGAGTGCAGCGTTTCCATTATGCTACGTAAGTATGCAATACTTATAAATTAATTGTGTTACTGCTACTGTCTAGCCATAGGAAGACCAGCTGTCTGAATTTGTGAATGTATTGATTTTTAGAGAACGCAGCCTTGAAATTATGACGGGATGAAGCGTTGCCTACAGGCAAAATTTTAAAAATTAAATTATCTAAATTAGAAATATATTTTCAAAAGACAAAAATGCCAAAAATAAAGATTAAAGAGCATCACGTTTTAGGTACCTATCTAGATGGTACCTACCTATATACTGAATTGGGTGACTTTGCAGTTAATCGATAAATGATATGCACAGAAAAGGAAATAGAAGCTATCCCAATATTTAAATGATAGCAGCTATGAATAATTTAATGATGGAGCTAAAGTGCAAACTCTTACGTCGTCCGTGTTCGCATTCATTTTGCATTGAAGTTCTTCCAGCTCCGTTTTAGGAACCCCAACCTGGGGAGGTTCCAATGGTGGTGGTGGCGGCATTTTGACTTTTATTCTGTAAGAAACAAAAGAAGGATATATTTGTATTCCCGATATTACATATAAATGCACGATGCATAAATATATATTGACACTAATGTAAATCCAGATCCAAAAAGATCCGAAGCTCGTTTGTAATATTCCTCGAGATATTTCTTTTAAAAAAACTGTATTATGGAAAAGATAAAAGAACATTCAACAGTGCTTTTGGCTTTGATACAGCGTGGTTTTGGGGCTACACAGCCATGGGCATGGGCATGGGTGACGTACAACTGCGGTCCGAAGATAAAGTCAAAAGCAAAAAAAAAAGAAGAAAGAATGCAACATGCATGATCTAAACATATCTTGTATGTACAAGTATCCAATAGATCTCCTCGCCCGACTGTTCTACAGAGAGAACCGGCAGTTGGGAAAACAGAGAAAGGAAAATTTTTCAAAATATAAAAAAAAGAAAGTTCTATACATTCTTTTTCCGGACGGAATGGTATATACAGTGTTCCCCTTGAATGGAAATGGAAATGGGACTGCCAAGCCAATGTAAATGCAATCAATTGGATATGGTCTCAACTGAGACTCAGCTGACTAAAGTAAAAGTGAAAATAAATACCCATGAGTATTTTATAGATGTATGTAACTTATCACTCTCGTAGTTCTTAACGTGTGCGAGAAACGCGAGAAATGCAACAGGGTTGATAAGGATCGAGAGCAGAGATGCATGGTCTTGGGCTGAACCCAAATATCAAAAATCTGAGTTTTTGAATTTCCAAGAATTTTTTTCCATCATAATATTCTATTCAAATAGAGGTGTTTGCACATTCTGTATTCTACGACGTCTCTTTTTCCTTTAGCTATATAGCCTTTTAATATTATATAAATAAGGCAATACTATGAAATATCAATAGAACAATCGGAAGCTATATACAAGCATGAAAATTACATCAAATAGTACACTATTTACAAAATTCAAAAACATGTTTGCGACTTGTCTGCCAAAATGTGGAAAATATTTACCCAGTAGTTCACAGGAAAATGTAATCAAAGGCATTTTTGAGTGTACTTTTTATCCTAATATTTTCATAAAATTGTAGACTCGTTGTACCTATCCACTGTATTACAAATACAACTTTCGTCTACATACAAATTAAATATGGCTATGTAGCAAAGTCTATTAAAAATATATCCGTTGGCGTTATATAAACCATATTGTCTGTGAAGAACCAAAATGACCCATATCCAATTTGAGCTACAATCAAAATCAGCTATGCCATAAAAACAAAATGTGAAACATGCTTAAAATGTTAATTAGGAGTTTTTTGAAAAGTGTAAAATGTTTGATTTACATGTTTTTGAAAATTCCAAATTGTTCTATTTACATGCTTTTGAAAACTGCAAAATGTTCTATTTACATGCTTTTGAAAACTGCAAAATGTTTGATTTACATATTTTTGAAAAGCATAAAATGTTATATTTACATAGTTTTCAAAAGTGCAAAATATTCTATTTAAATGCTTTCAAGACAAGTTTAAATATTTTTGTAGATAGTGGATATTGTTTTTTAAAGCTACAAATGGAAACGGGTCATTTTGGTTCTTCACAGACGATATATTGACATGGACCAAATTATAGAATTCTAGGAAAAAAGGGGCAAAAAAGTAACATAAAATATACCTAGACTTAAATGTAATGTAATTGTAAAATAGTAAACAAAACGATAGAAATATCAAATACCAAATACGTAAAAACAAAGCGATCGAAAAACACATTGAACTAGAGTAGCTGAACTGAACGGAACTGTAATGCAATAAAAAGAAATGTTAAATTAACTTCTCTATAGAACTCATCCTCTACCAACATTTTACATTTATAGTATGCAGATTGATCTTCTGTTCTGCCCAAAAATAAATTCAAACGAAACGTCGAAGTATGGAAAAGGATTCGGAAATTCAAATGCGGTGCACCGTGCACTATGTAAGCGTAGCGTAGGTATACCTACTACATATTATTATAATATAGTTTGCCGCTGTCGTCCGGGGATTAGGAGTAAGGAGAGTCACTGAAGCAGAAGCCAAAGTGAATTTATTCGCTTTTATAAACCAACAAGGCATGGGACAGGATGCAAATTCAAATATAACGTCTAAATATTATTGGTTTGTAAATTGTCAAATAAACCAAAGATTTCATATGCAGTCAGCCATATACAGCCATATAAATTCATACACATGCTAAGCATGACTTTTCCAAGACTTCCAACAAGTTTAAACATGGACGAGAAACATAATATACACACTGCCAACGTAACGCCGCCGGAGCAAACTCATATCAGACATTGGAGCCTATATATAGCGGACCAGTATAGTACCCGGGCAGGAATACGGTATAATGCCCGCTAATGAATGGAAGCCAAAAACATGTAATCAGTATTTATTTTATTATTCAACGTTTAACACTATCTCTAAATTAAAATTTATGTCATACATAATATACTAGAAGCGGAGACGAAGAAGTTGAGAGAACTTTCATTTCATCATCGCAGTCACAGCCACTCCACATAGACTCGGAGCTCTCTCTCGGTTCACTACAGCGCTCGCAATTTCAATGGAAATAAATGAAGGGAGAAAGGAAACTTTACCATATTTTAAGCCTATGCCAAATACAAAGTTACATCCAACACCACACCGCACCGTCGACTCCCGACTTATGAAACAACTTCAAACAATTACTGTGTGGAGAACAAAAGGAGAAGAGCTCCGTTGTTGGGAACTCTTAACTTTTTACTCCACGTCAGTACTTACATAATAATACAAATTAATACACATAGTTTACTACAAGTTTAGGGCGCCTTGGAAAGGTCAAAGATATATATTTCTATATTTCATTCCTTCGCTTCGCTCCCTATGCATGCCTTGTTTGATGATGCGCATACGTAATTATATGTAAGTAGTTATTCATATGTGTATTGCCAATTAAGACATTCCAAATCCAGAGTTAGTTCAAGTTTATAATTAGATTTGTATTATTATTTGGCTTCGTCTAATCCACAAACTGATTTTAATTTCTATCACAAGAATTCATCCAGCCATCTCATGCATGGGTTCAAAAGGAAAGCGAGAGGTATTTCTAAATTTAAAGTGGCAGTGCGCAGTGGTATAAGGAATTAAAAGACGGGATTTTATTAAGTTGCTTTGTTTTTTGACGACTGTTTTCATTTCATTTCATCCGCAGGGGATACATTGTAATATTTAAAAAAAAAAGTTATTTTGCTGTTTTAAAAGGAAGTACTTACTTAAATACTATTCAGAAATAGTGCAGCGTTTTCCCATTCATAATTTTACTAAGCATTTAAAAAAGCGGCATTTTAAAAACAATGCCGAAATTCTCAAAAATGTTCATTGAGTTAAAAAATTTTGTGAAGTAATAAACCAGTACATTATACTGCAAATAATCGAAGTGACCTAAATCCATTTTTAGCTAAATATCAAATTCACTATATACAAAAACAAATAGCATAATAATATGATCATAAAAGCTTGCAAATAGAAAATTTTGAATCTTTTAAAACGCGTTAATAGAGCATTTTACAGTTTTTAAACATGATGTAAATAAAACATTTTACAGTTTTTAAAAATGATGTAAATAGATCATTTTACAGTTTTCAAAAATGATTTAAATAAAACATTTTACAATGTTTAAAAATGATGTAAATAGAACATTTTACAGTTTTTATAAATGATGTAAATAGAATATTTTACAGTTTTAAAAAATGATGTAAATAGAACATTTTACAGTTTTTAAAAGTGATGTAAATAGAAAATTTTACCGTTTTTAAAAATGATGTAAATAAAACATTTTAAACCTTTCAAAAAGACGTAAACAAACAATTTCAAACTTAACTAAAACTCGTAATTAACTATTTAATTACCAATACCTAGTTTAGTTCACCTATTTTAAGATAGCTTATTTTAGCTTAAGTTCAAATTGGAAATGGGTCATTTTGATTCTTCACAGACGATATGGATATTTATAATAGAAGATTATTTTCGTCCAAACTTGATTGACATAAAATAGCTTTTTTAAGCGCCTAGAGGTTTACTGTATAGTATTTAGGCTTTTGGAGGCGTCAGTTATTAATCATACTAATTATATATATTTTGGTTCCAGGTTTTTTTGATTGTTCAGTTGTACCTGTTGTGCTTACATATCTTCCATCACCATCGCCACCCTCACACTGCACTGTCAGTCTCATTTCAATTAATAATGCATGAAATGCCTCCAACTTTGTTATGCTTAACACTACTTGAGTATTTGGGGCTTTGGGAACGTGAGCTGTGATGAGGAGCGGGACGACTGGATACTTGCTTTGTCACGTCGCGAAAGTTGTGTAAGAAAGAGACAAGGCAAACAAAAGAAAGTTGAAGTCGGAGTAGAAAGTGAGAAAGAGAAAGTCATCACAGAGTTCATCCAGAAAAAAAACATAAAGAGAAAACAAAATGTACCTAAAAGTAAGCCACTCCACGACTCCCCTGCCCTGCCAAGAGGTCCCGGTCCATACACAGCAGTACTTTGTAGTGAATAGTGAATTTAATACAAATACAAAAAAAAGAATAACAACCGAGAAAAGAAATCAAAATCAGAATCAATCTAATTTGTAAGAGGAAGACGCCAGACAAAATGCCTTTCTTCCCTGTCAGCCGTCGCTCTAACTTTGACATCTACAGACAAGTCTGTCCTACTTCTGTCTAAAGTTTGTTCCTCGCCAAAAACCTATACCTATACCAAGACCTACTACTACTCTACAGCCAAAAGTACTTCAAAAAATACAAAAAATAGATAGTTTATACAGTCATGAAATAAAAAAAAAAGAATTTATTTCCAACATATTATGTGTATATATAAATATAAATGGAAGATAAATAGACGTCAACGTCGAAATCAAAATCGTTCAGATCAAAATCAAAATAGAAGTATGTGTGGAAATATAGAAAAATCTATTAAATGCCCATTGAGGAACCATACAAAAAATAACAAGAGGCAATATTATTAAATAACAGTCAAGACTCGAGAGAGAGAGAGAGAGAGAGAAAAAAAAGAAAGAAGTCAGAGTTGAAGACGGAGCATTACTCAAACACTTGGGCTCTCAAGTCAAGTAGCAGTGCTGCTGGTACCGGTACCGGTACCGGAACCGGTACTGGTAGCGATCCTGGCCCGGGTTTCGGTCTCGATTCCGTGCTGTAGCAGTCTGTCGTAAAGAGGGACAGATATATATGTATAGCATATAATTATTTACCTTATACTGTATAAGTATACATGAGCTATAAATGGAAAGCCTCCCCTATAAAAAGAAGCCATAATATAACGCGAAATAAAGTGAACTGTGAGACTTTCTTTCAGAATAAAAAGGCACAACAAATTTCACATAGCAGCACACAGAAGGAGAAGGATGTATACGGGCGGGCTTATGGAAAAACACTGCGTAAAGGAGAAAGGCAGAAATAAAATCGATTTTTCCCTTATATTATATCAAGTTAGCTTCTATATAGTTTAACATACAGACAGAAACTGTATTTGAGACAGTCCTATTCTCTTATGCAATTATAGGTAGGCATTTATAATATAAAATAATCCGCACGGAAAGAAAACATACAAAAAGAACCATACGCCACACAATAGTATATGGTAGTGTCCTATACACTCTCAGAAGGCAAGCCATGTTTGGCTCTCAACAAGCCTCAAACATGCAGCTCAGTCGATGAGTCCGAGTCCTGCTGGTTAAACTGGTTATTATTGCTTTGGTTGTATTTGACTCCCGTCATTTTCCGAATTCTTGATCAAACGACCACAGATGAAAGATCATGAGCCTTTGATATCCCTCCATTTTCTCAATATGCTCCTATTATCTTTACCAAGAATTCTTTAGGCAACTACTGACTGATACTGCGGTATTGGGATTGGGGGCATATAGTTTCAATGGCTATATAAGATGAGTTATTATTTGTACATATACACAACTCTTTAAATTTATAATTAATGGTATTTATAGAATATTTTGCTCAAGAGGAACGGTATTTCAAATTTCGATATATAGCGTCAGACGAGATACATAAATAAATTACAGATTTTACCAATATGTATTGTCTATTTTCTTGAAGAACCAAAATGACTCATTTCCAATTTATGCTAGAATTAAAATGAACTATGTCAAAAAAACACAGTAAATAAGATACATGCTTAAAATGCTAATTACGAGCTTCTAAAATGAGCAAATTGTTCTATTTGCATGTTTTTAAAATTGTCAAAATGTTCTAATTAAGTGTTTTTGAAAAGTGCAAAATACCCTATTTACTTGTTTTTTGAAAAATGCCCAAGGTTCTGTTTACATGCTTTCATGAACATGTTATTTTAATTTTTTCTGTAGATGGTGCATTTTGTTTGGAACTAAAAATGGATATGGGTCATTTTGGTTCTTCACAGACTATATGTTTTTCGCTTATAGAAACAATTATCACGAAATTCCGACACACACAAAAATCATAAATTTAGGAAAGTCTGAATCACTTTTTAGCAATTCAAATACTAATATAGTGACTAGCTTACGCTATTACAGGCAGGACCATAGAGGACTATATAGTAACTAGCATTTACATTTTTCAAAACATTTCAGAGAGGAGAGAAATACCGAAACCCAGAAAATAGCACGTATTTGGATTGGAATTTCAATGAAGATGTTATTTCCTATAGCCAGCAGCTCTACATATGTACATAGAACCATGCGATACGGTACCAGAACTCGCACCATAATAGAAAATAGAAGAACCCTAGGACCCGGAGCCCCGAGCCTATAGCTAACAAAGAAAGAACTAACTAACTTGAAGCTACAAGGTTAGCTTCCTTCCCTCTCCCCTACATCCTCCTCAGCATCGCATCGGTCTCCGTAAAAAACGAAAAATGAAAACGTTTGCAATTTAAAATGAAAAAAGGAGATCCAGTCTAAATTCTAAATATCTCACTATGGTGAGTCTCCATGAGTCTATATATACAATCTACCATAATAAAGAAAGATTCTTGCTCACCCTATAAAAATAATAAAAATCTACCACACGAAGCTAAATTATACGTTATTTTCTCCGTTTTGGCTATTTTTCTATTATGTTTTATGTTACACATCTGTCAGTGGTATTATTATGGTGTTGGTATTTTGATATGGGTAGTTTTCGTTCTGCTCTCATGTATAACAATAATGCCCTCCCTGCCATACACACTGCCATATCATACAGATAATCCCGCCTATAAGTATGTAATTTGCAGTGTTTATTTAAATAAATTGTATAGTTTTATTATGTATGTATCTATGGCAAATTAGATTTTATTTGTAGTCAGTATTCGTGTACGTTGGTAGGTACTGTCATAGATACTACTTATAATTCGATGCTGGGTCTGTTGCATTCTATGTAATTTCCATTTTTCCATCTCAACATAAGCCGAAATGGATCCTGAATTGTAAAGACTATTAAAATGTAGAGCTAAAAAATATATGTAAGGTAGACCAGACCAGACCAGACCACAATACTAGAGTAGAGTTGGTTTAACGACTTTATTTATATGCTGCACCTGCACGTACACTGCATGGCAGTGGCAGTGCAATACAATGACCATATACCATATTTACCCACATATATACTACAGTATTACTATAGGTAATTCTGTGAGTAACACGTAATATAACATTATGGATGGAGGTATGGACTGGAATACTTTTCCAGTTTCCAGTGTATTTCAGTATATTTTTGGGTATAATCGTATAAGGATCCGTATGGCCATGCCATAATACCATCACCATGTCATAAGGTTTGAGATCTCAAGTAGAATAATATTCTTCCCCGACTCACCATAGTCCACCACTAATACCATTCTTCCAGCTCCATTTATTTTCACTGCCAACGTTTGTTAAATTCACGACTCTCCTTCCTCTTCATGTTCCATGACCTTCCTCCCTCTATAACTCTAAAACAGTACATAAATGTAAAACTGAAACGCCTGGGAGACGGAGACTGGGTCCAGGGACAACTGTAGACCCACAGACAGATAAAAGAGGGGAATATTTTTGCTGGAGCTGGAAGAGTGGAAGCTATGGAACTTCTGGAATGCTCGAGCGCGAGTTATATGCGTGAATTCTCTAACACTATATTATATAGCTTTAACTTTCACATCACACTCTCACCGCACATATCACATCATCAACACCACGCCTGAGACAGCCATAAAACCAGTACCACCAAGGAAAGACCCGAATTGAAATGCTATGGTATATTTAAATTTGAAGTTCGGGCCCGGGCTACGTATATTATAATTCATAAAATGTTTAACATTTTTTTTTGTAGGCCATTTGTCATTTTTCTTTGAGAGCTATATAGGAGCAAGCAGGATATTTTTGTGTGTACGACATAATTTAAATATTTATTATATTCGACATTTACTTATATGTGCCAAATACCAATGTATTTTTTCTTTTGAATTTGAAATTTTTGCTGCATATGCTAAAAATGGCTGGGGTGATATGTGATATCTATAAATCGAATAGCGAGAGTCGTAAGACAGAGATTGTAAGCTCAATTTTTTATAATAAAATATCTATATCTATTGTAATTTACATGTATGTAGGTAGATGAGATACACTCCTATAGTCACTATAGTCATGGTTTGTGGTAGAAAATGTTGAGTCTATCTCCCATTACAACCGGACCAGTTGATTGCTGATTTATTGAAATTTTGCTTGAGAGCGATCTTTTATCTTTTATGGTGATATCATTAGCAGACCATCTGGAAACCGCAAAATGGCAGCAAAATCTACCTTAAAGATGCCTAGGAATTACATTTTGACAGCTTAATAGATTTACTGCGTTGGTTCCTACCATTTGTCATATTAGGAAATCTATTTGATATGGTTATTAAAGATATTTTAGAACTGTTGCAGTTTCAAATGACAAATGTTCTAATAAATGTACCTAGGGTAAAAGTAAATACCATAAATAGTGGAACTAATGACAGTATGACAAATCACAAGTTTTGGGGAACAGGTAATACAATAATTACAATTATCATTATTAGTTGCTGCGACTATTTACTGACCACCCTGAAATGGATAAGGCGCAAAACTTGGAATTTGAAAATCACATGCTAACAAAAATGTTAATGTTGTAAGGTCGTCCGCCGTGTCGTCGGTGTAGGGGGTGTGCCACAAATAGTCATTGATTTAGGGGGGGGGGGGGATCCTAAAACCCTTCTCATTTACGGTTATGTTAAAAAATTACGTCATTCTATTGTTATGGTTGGGGGTCCTTCAAAAACACGCCTGAAATCGATGACATCATTTTTGGCCTTTCCCTTGGCTGCTAGTAGCCTAGTGCTGTTTCTGTTGGGTGATTGGGTATAGCAAGTTATAATATGGGAGCTCTCAAAAATAACGTTATGCAAAAATCTGGTTTGGCCCCCACCCCTCCCCCTGTACGTCGCTATTTTTGGTATGTACACACATGTAAAGGATAGGGCGGTTGTACCCCTCCCCCCCAAAAAACGTCCAACGTTATTTTTGAGAGCTCCCATACTGTAGGGACAACCGAGAGTGAGGTCTGGCAAGGATAAATTTTGCATGCAAATGAACGACAGCTTTATCCTTGCTAGACCTCACTCTCGGTTGACCTTACAGTAATTATGCATTATTTCTAATTTTGTACGTGATTTTCGAGTTTTTAGGTTTAGCGTTTCAGTTTCAGGCAGTTTCAGGTTGTTTGGTGAGCATATACTTTGAGCTCCGTAAAAACGTACCAAAATATATTTTTAAACATAAGCTTTGATTTCGTTTGTAAAAATATAAAATCCCAATTTCTGAAGCAAAGAAATTTCCGGCGACAGACAGGACAGACACCGCGGGACTGATAACCGGATTTAGAGCGAAGTCTCGACTCGACCTCGTTGTGTGTGACTGTGACAGGATCGAGACAACAATAGAAGGTGAAGGTGACAGTCAGCAAAGGAGACAGTTTTATATTATACAATATTTTTTTAACAATTTTACCATTTAGGATTTAGAGTGACAACAGGAAGTTGAAATGTGATTCAAAACCGAATTTCAAATCGTAAGCAAAAGAAGTATACTATAGAAAAATTTAATTTGACTGACAGTATAATACGGTTATGTATTTTTCAATTTCAGTATTAAAGTTGAAGTTGTGAAATAGCACACATGAAAGTACAAGTGAATGGGCGGCACTCATTTATTTGGGAATAAACGAGTAAAGTTCGTGGTTGGAGTGAGAATCAGGCAATGTGGCATGGCAAAAGGTATACTGTTGAATCGTTGAATTTGTACATATACACCAGCAACTCCTGATACAGAATACTTACTATCTGTAGAAGACGACAATACCGAACTATACTGTGTTCTAGCACGCAATTCCACTTCCAGTCCTACTTCCAGTAGTTCTCCAACTCCAGCCTAACGATAACGTTAGTAAAGGTTGTTTTAAAAAGTCGAGTTTCAGTGATCTCACACGTTATCATTAGATGTGGGACCGATAATAGAATGTTATGTTAATGGAAATGAAAGCAACGTGCTTCACACATCCCAAGACAAACAAACCACCTAAAATAGCCAACCAACTTTCGTATGAGCACACGTAGTATCAATCCTCGTTGAAGAGTTCAGAGTGCAAATTGTTTCATTTATATTTCTTATCAAAAATACATAAAGCATAAATTCAAATTATTTCTATGTATTTTGGTTGTGAAAACGAACGGTACTCATGCTAACTTTCAGGAATTAACTTTCTATTTGCATATTTTTGAACATGGTACTAGGTTTGAGGTGTTTAACGGTCACTATCATTCATCAACAAAGTTGTTTGCATCGTTTTGCCGGTTTTGAAACGAGTCTATTTCTCTCCATCTGGATATGCTTCCTTAACGCAAGATAGAAAATATTAGATAAGACTGTATTTTCAGATGCATGGCATATATAAAATATTGTGAAATTTAGTACAAAAACAAAAATTTTCGCACATCGAGATACCACAAAAACGTTTGAAGATTCAGTTTATTTGTTGTTCAGTGCACAGAATAATAATAGGCCCAACATCTCTACTCCACGTGCTGGTAAACGATTACGATTAATAACAACGAAGCCTTTTAATACAATGTAATTTCCTTGCCCAATATCCGCAAACTGAGATTTACTAATTGACTCTCATTAATTCACACGAGGCACCTTGAATACAAATTACGATTCAAAAATCACGTTACATCTGATATACTTGTACCGCTCTTTTGAAGAGTATTTTGATTCTGCCATGTACACAAATTGAAAATACGAACACGTTTCCTACAATCTCAAAATTGCAATCACAACTCAAGGACTCGAATGAACCAAAGCAAAGCTCGAAATAGTAAATCTCATAAAAAATAACGTTATTTGGTTTCTAAAGGATCGAGAATTCGAGGTTGGACTCGGGAAAAGCTAATTAGTATACTGCCAGTACAGTAAGTACTATCGCAAACAAGCCAGCTTGGCTTACTTACCTATATTTAGGAGTGTACACACAAAATCGCTATATATCTGAATATGTTCTACACTTTAGGTATTTTAACGTTTAGTATATTTAATTCATTTAATGATCTTCAGGAAACACCAACGATTAGATTACACACCAAGAATTTCATAGGTAATTTATGATGAAATCCTCAAATTGGAACTTCAAAATAATTCAGTAATTACATTTTGAACACGGCGAATCACTGGAATTACGTACTGCACGTACTCGGTGCTCCAGATTCTACAAGTCTCCCTCAATCACTCAGTCACTCAATCACAGACAATCACAACACTATTAAGCTTATCATTATGCATTCATGTCTTTGATAGTTACAACTCTCAGAAATCTAAATAATTAATTCTTGTATCAAATTTATTATTGGATGTATGTTTTTGATTTTGAAAATTTTAGTGATTCACCAAAACAAGAGGCTGGGAGACAAAACTTGTAACAAGTTAACCAAAAACTAACATTTGTAGTAACTAGTAATACTTCTCAGAATTTCGATTTTACATGAACTGATGAACTTGGCGTCTAGTGCGAATGAATTACAAAGGGCATAAATACACAGTAAAACTTGTAAGGTCAGCGGCGGATCCAGAATTTTTTTCTGTGGGGGGGCTAACAATGTTAAGCCGCCATATTGGAAAATGGCCGCTCCTATCTCTGCAATGTTAAAAAAATTCCTTCTGGAGGGGGCTTAAGCCCCCTAGCCCCCCCTCTGGATCCGCGGTTGTGTAAGGTTGTTTATATTTTAGTTCCGTGAGCGACGAATATACAGGACACAGACTGGCTGATAGGAAACATTTCAAAATTGAACTATATGCCAAAGTTAAAATAAAATTCCGTTTGTTCTTAAGTACTGAAAAGCAAATAAGTACATGTACATAGACAGTAAACAAAACAGAAACAGACAAAACTGTCAATTCTTAAACCAATAAGTACTGTATTTCTTACAGTTGTTCACGGGTCCATAATAGGACCCGGGACTGGAATATTAAACGGGTCTGACTAGTGAGAGTGAGAGGTAGAAATTGCGATAGTTCACTGGTCTACTAACACGCGATTATACGACTATACACGGGTCTATAATAGTACACGTGTCTGAAGAGTCTGGTAGGTCGGAACATACACGGGTGAACTGTTCTAGGAAATACTGTATATCAAAATCAACATCCACTAATTGTGAGGTATGTACAGGAAGCATTGGATTTTTAATGATTTGCACACTTCTACGGATAATTACGTTCATAAATTTATAAAAAATAGTAAGGAATGGGTTTTGCAATTACGCAAAAAAAGTCCCTTTTTTTTGGCATAGTTACTTCAGCGTTTTAGGCTATCTACCCACTATTACATTGAGAACTCGAGCCTTGTTCCAATTTGTATTTGGGAAAATGCTTATGTGGCGTGTGGTTTAGTCTTGTGGGCTGCGGTTTTATCCTGGAATTGATATTTATTTGACGTCTATTTTCTGTATTTTCGTGTGACGTGTGTTAACCTATAATAGGTAGGTATATTTTTGTCACTATACATATACGTAAATTATAGCAAACCAGGCAACCTCCATAAAGAATCTGTTTTAAAGCATAAAATAGAGATTAAGCTGCAACTGGAACTTGAAGCTGAAGTTAGCTCAAGTTTATTTTTTAAATTGACGGCGAACTTTATTAATCGGATTACAGCACTTTTCATCACATATAAACGGCTGATTCGGCTGCCCTAGAAAACTATAATGATCGAACTATTTTCTTAATAATAAACTAAAGTGATGGAGGATGGGACGTGACATGTTTATATAATTACATTATGCTTGGATTCTAAAAGCAGGTAGGAAGATATTCAGATAGCTTACTGTAGTTGGCGTTGTGCGTTTACTAAGTCGTATTTTATTATACGTAATTTGATTAGATATTCTGACGATATAATTACCATCAATGCCAGGGGCAGACTGGCCGCAGTAATTTCAAAACCCTGTTCAAGGTATTATTGGCCGCGGCCACAAAAACAGTTTATCGTCTTCTATTCAAATATGTATGAGACATTTACGCTACATATTATGGACACCGCGGCAGCCATCGTGGGCCAATATTCGAAATTTTCTAGGTATGATTTTCCAATCTATGCCTCTGATCAATGGGATCTATGGATGTTTGATTTTCTGGAAGGTAGCACAACATGAAAACGCGTTGAAAATGCAGAAAATAAGATTAACTAGCCCCATACCCTATATAGACCCATATTGGAAATTGGAAGCTCATTAGCAGTTTCAAGGATGACTATATTATTCCTTAAATTCCAACTATTACATAAATTCGCAAATCATAAACGTCATACGACAAACCAAGAATAGAAATGGAAATATAATATGGAATTAGGAAATAAGACTCAAATTCTTGCCTGGGGTAGATTTGATTTCTCTGTATGAGCTCAATGGCAAACAAAGCATTAAACATTTAATTGTACGTGACGACGTGACGGGTAACAGGAGCCGAAGTATATCATGCTTCAACGGTGACGCGCGGCGGAAGCATTGGAGTAAATGAATTAATCAACTTTCAAAAGATACAGAAAATAAGGATGAGAAATAAAAGTGAAATGAGAAACAGCTGATTATAGATAGGAATGAATTCAATGAGTGGACTGTCAACTGTCCTGAAATTTCTAAAGATATTTATTTTCTAATTCTATAAAATTGTTTCTCTACCTCAGTCAGTCAGTGACATACACTTGCAGTAATGAACTCTGTTTCATAATGTTCTCTAGATATTTCTCTTCCAATTCCAAAACAAACAAAAAATAGAAATCAATGTCGTTTCTTGTTGCTAGACACGTATAGGATGTAAACGCCTGAATCGGCAGCCCCTGTGAAGGGACTGACTATGAGTGGAATTTTTGGAAGGAATTCCAACGGCGCGAAGATTCAGCAATTCAGCCTTTGAAATGATAAACTTGGATTACATTTATTATTATCCCTTCTTTCCCTTCACTCTCAACTTTACAGATATAAGTAAGCATTCTTCCAGGAGTGGGACAGGGACTGGGATCGGAGGATGCTCATCCCATTGTCCCACTTAACTCTTACGACTGCTTTTTATCTAATGAAAATTCTCCAGTTTTTCCCGAGTCAGCTCGTATAATATCAACATTGTTACACGCCACGACGCCACACGCAGACAGACTCAGGAGCCTGTACCTACAGATACTTTCTACTCCTGTCTCTGCAATGGTATCTCTTAAAATTTAAAAGGAACATGACAGAAAAGTATAAGTGATGCTGACGCTGCGCTGGTATGCGTTAGCTTTTTATGTTTTTTTTGTAACTGAGCTTAGCCCTAAGTCGTCTTTCATTCAAAATTCAAATACAACGATAAAAAATAAAGAATTAATTTAAATATCTATAATATACCATTTGCAGTAGAAAGTAGGTACCGTCTCAAAGGCACATACAAATTTAGGCTATGAAATTACGAGTTCAAGAGTGTAACCATTTATGATGTGTAATCTACTAATTTAACAGCTGAGCAATGCATCATACTAAATGCTAGTAACATGTGACTATACAAGCTTTTAAATTAAATGGTTATACGATTATGCATTGCGAGAAAGTATAATAATTAATAGCTCAAACGTTTTATAGATAGCGCAAATACTGTATTTTCAGGGTTGTGGGTTTAAGGAAAGTGAAATTGTAATTTTTATGTTTAACAAAGTTGTGAAATTAGTATGTTGACCTTTCGAAACGGTATTTTAGTGTTTTGACCTTTAAAAATAGCTCACATTATCGAATTTAAACATCATCTTTTTAGTACGTTCAAAAAGGACGTTTTCAAAGATTAAAAAACGGTTATTTTGATATTTCCGAATTTTCTCAACTATGTATGTAATTTGATTAATTAATTGTTTTTCTGCAAAGTCCAATTCGCTGGATTATATTGTTGTACAAAATGTGTCATATATGTTGTACAGCACAATGTTTTTAATATTTATTTTTTAATGTTGGTAAAGCACCAAATATAACCCACGTCTCCAATAGAAGCCGAATGCAACAACTATACTATAAGTCACAATACGAACCGGGCCTCTACCATAATAATGATTATACTATTTTTTTTATTCAGCTCAAAAATTTGTATATGTATTCGAAATAAAAGCTGGGCCTCTAATACTAGCTGGGCCTCCTTTATACGCCAGGGAATAGAGGGTCTTGTCGTTTAGTTAGAAATTTAGTAGCCGGGGCTTCTACTTGAAGCTTTACGTTGCTTATATATTTTGTAAAACTAACTAATCCTTTTGTTCTAAATCCATAAAAAATTGACAAACTATGAAAATGCTTTGTACTCACACATTAAAATTAAACGTTCCCACTTTAAGTGGTTCTCTAAATAAATGTGTGAGCGTTCTCCTTTGCAATGATAGCACTAAAAAAAGGTTATAATTGCTGGCAGCAATCTTTTCTCTGTAAGAAAACGAGCCTCAAGAAAATGTCTTTAAGAAATAATTACCTACATTTAATAAGTAGTTTTTTCTCATCTAATGGGGCAAAGTTGGTCTTGGAAATGTGAGTACTAGGTACTTATACAATTCTTGGAACGTCATATTGTTTGTCGTCATAGACGGAAATAATTACAGCCATTAAGTGAAAATGTGTGCCTCTCACATAATGAACGGCTATGATTTCGTAATCACGTCCATGCATTTCCAACGACGAGGTATAATAGTATCATTTATTTTGTGATGATGGACGATGACGATTTAGAAACGTAATCATCCCAATCCATTCCTGTCGACGACTTCCACTTTATCAAATCATTCCTCGCATGACTCTCATAGGCTCCGTGTATAAATTTAAACTTAATAAACACTCTAATCTTCTCTTAAATCGTATCGTAATCGTCATCACCCACATAAATCCTGGTCTAACTCTCACTCTACTAACATGAAATCTTACATAATAATTTATAATTCAGTAACGCCCGGTCGGTCGAGCCACTCAGGCTAATACTCCAAAGCTACACTTTTTCACTGAATTATTTATGACTACATTGACGTTTCAAAATTGTTTATGTAGCAACAAACGATGATGTATAGTCACCGCCATTTAAGAACATAACAGGCCCTACAGCTATCTACAAGCGGATTAATAATATTCCAAGTCTAAAAAAGAGTTTCGAAAGAAACAAGAATATGAACTTGTTAACAAATTTTGATACAAGTTATTTTACCATAAAGGAAATAAAATCCGTTTGGAAGTTTAGTAGTTTAGCACAAGTACCTACTTTTTAATTAAAAACATTGCAATTTCTTTTTTTTAAGGCTCAAATTGGTGCACCTTTATTTACAATTTTGAAATTTTTTAAAAATATAGCGTAAGAATTAATATAATGGCAGAAAACAGAGTACAAAATAATTCAAAAAATTCTGTGTTAAGTTATGCATATTTTTTTATTTTTCAAGAATTAATTATTATGTCCTTTTTACGCATAACCCTTTGTTTGCCCTTTTCGTTTTAACTGTAGGTAGGTAGTTTAACATTTGATACTTTTTCCATATATACTTTCTATCACAAATGAATCACGCTTGTTTTGCAATTGTGTAACAGTTTGAATAAAGCCAATAGTTGATAGAGTATAGAAGTGTGAAACATGTTATTAAGTATTAAGTAGGCGCCTTATAAAAAGCCGTTTGAGAGTAAATCAATAGAAAATGTTTGAAGTAAACAAAACCTGTGGAGAGGGGAGTCTCACAGGTTGCAACATATATCTATGCCAGCCACACAATAGAAAGGAAAAAGCTAAAATTGGAATTCCGAAACCAAGACGAAATAACTGTGAGTCATAAAAAATCCATATAGTCAGTCGTAAACTGGTAAACAAAAAATAGGCAGGCGAAAATAAATAAGAAGGAAGAGCGGACAGCCCAACAAGAACAGCTCAAAAATAGCTCAACCCAAATATGTAGTAAAAGTAAAACAAAAAAGTAACAAAGCTATTCACACATCATATTATGTGAAGTGGGAACTTATTCTATTGTTATTGTTTTTGCCTTTTGTAAATCCAAATTTGCAGTCTAAAAATATTCATTGAAAAGAAAACTTATATTAGGTATTATACCTATCTAGGTATAATATTCATATTCATGCAAAACCTCTTAAATATCAACATTGTAAGCATTTTCTACTTTACTAGCCAGAACTAAAGCCAATATTGGTAAAGTACCAACGGGCTAAAAAATCTGTATTAAGGAATTTACATCAAATGAAGGAATGAAACTATTTTAACATTGAAATGCTTGAAATGATTTTTATCAAAAATATGTGATTGACCACAACCCATTTCGTTAATCATTTTTTGTAAAACAAATTAGCCTAAAATATTTAAAATGTGACTTACTTTTTTATCTAATCCTTCTGTCCAAAAAATTCACACAAAAAACCCTTATTGCTCCTAACAATGCTATATAGATCCGAAATTTTGTACACTTGATTTTAAACTTTCACTTATTTTCTATTTGTCACTTGTTTTTATATTTAATACTTTTGATTGACGATGGATTGATTGAATTTTATTTTGAATCTCTTTTCTACAAATTAAAATGAAAATGAAAATCAAAGTCAGTCCATTTATTTTTCACCTTCTTCTTCTTCTTCTTCTAATAATAATAATTTGTATATTTCTTCTCTCTCCAGAGCTTCTCGTTTATGTAGTAGTTTTATAATTATCACAGTTAAATTTTTTTTTATAGATTGTATTGTAGTCGTGTAGTGCTAATTATGATGATTGTTGATTCAACGGATTTTGTTTTTGTAGAAATATTATTTGTGATTAATATGTAATACTTGGTTTTGATTTTTTGATGGTTTTCTCTATATTTCAGTCCGTTGGTATAATTATATATTTACATATATATAGATATATAAAGTCTCTCGCGTGTGTTTTGTAATTGTTTGAAATTCGAAGTAGTTTTTTTTGTAGTTTGACGTTTGTATTAAAAATATATATGATATATTAGTTTTTTTTATATATTTAGTTGTATATATATGTAATTTTGTATCTAATTAATATTTGGCTATATCCAGTGTAGCAAATATGATTTTGTAGTAGTATATATTTTAATTTTCATAAAATATGTTTGTAGATTTAATACTTTGTCGATTAGGAAATTTTCATATATTTGGTTTTGATTTGTAGGTAAAGAATGTGGACGTTGGAAGAAGTGGACATAGACAAATGAAATGAAATGAAAAGAGTGGAGGAGAAAACGTGTGATGATATTATTGAGAGGAAGGATAGAGAAAGGTAGAGGTGAAAGAATGAAGAAAGGAAAGAAGGGAAAACAAAATCAAGTAGTAGATTTTCTGATAGGGATTGCTGGCTGTGTCTGTTTGGCGTGTGGAAAGAGTGAGTTGTATTTTTTTTATCCTTTCTTTCTTTCCTTCGCACTCCTGTTGAGCCTTCGTTTCCCTTCTCGTTTTTCCTCAAGAGTGTAACTTTCTTCCTCGTCTCTTCTTGTGAGTGTTCTCTGGCTCACTTTCTTCCTTTCTGTTGCTTGACGTTCCGTCGTCTGAAGAAATTATTTTCTTAGATATTCTTCTTGTGGTGAGGTTCTCCTGGTTCTCTCTCTCCCACAAATTCTCAATTCCAAAATGGGGGTAGACAATCCGATCCGACGACGAGGACGACGACGACGACTACTACGAGGAGGAGGAGGACGACGTCGACGATGTAGTGTGTTCTAGTCAGACTCAGACAAGGAACTGAACTCAACTAAACAGCTCAGACTATGTAGCATGGAAGGATATCCGCTGTACTGTATACACTCACCATGCGACTCGTTTTTGTGGACCTCTGCCTGCAAATGGGATCGAGAATGAATTTACTCTATATTATTATATAGCCTCATCGTTTTCGCTAGAATTGGAAATGTGTTGTTGACGTCGTCGTTTTTATCAGTGTGGTAGATGCAAAGCATTCTCTCTCTCTCTCCGTTAACGTTTTACTCTCATTGTTTGCCTAAGGGGCCTCTACGCATAATCTCTAATTACTATTTACCTACGTGCTTCCCATACAGGGGAAATTGATGTGCATAGGAAAGGAATTCATTCACCTTTTCAAAGTTTGAAAATTTCAAATATTTCCTTTTTTAAATTTACTCCTGTTTTTTTTTAAATATGCTGTTATTAATATTTGTACTCGTGCAGATTGCAGATTGAACATGTACATAGCAAGATTTGAAAAGCATGTAGTTAAGCATTTACTTACGCTGTGTTGTGGTTTTCAAAAATGTGTTCGTGGCATTTTTCTGTATTTGTGACGTTTGAAGATAAAGCGCTATTTTAAGTTTACTGAACTCTTTACATAGTAATGAAACATTTCAGCGATTTTCAAAAACTGGTATTTATCCATTTTTGTTATTTTTGAAATCCCTGTATAGTAAATAGTTTTAGCACTTTTCAGAAAATTTTGTTTTCAAAATTTGTGCATGTTTTTGAATGTCCATTAAGCTAAATTATGTAGAATCTTTTAAACTGCAATATAAAAGATTAGCTCAACGCAACAAGTATTGTTAGTATTTAACTTTTTAAAACGTAAATCATTCTACGACTAGAAGTAGGTAATTGTTTAAGGAAAACCCCTACACTTTAATACTAAAGTTCAAACACGTTTTGTAAAGCTGCGTATAATGTGTTTTTGTAATTTTCAAAAACCTGTTTTTTGTGTTTTTGCTTTTCAATAAATTTTTAATTACTTTGTGTTACTAGAATTTATTTAAGTACCACATTCAATAAAATTTTAGCATTGTAATAATACTGTGTTAATATTACACAACGAACCAATTAAAAAACCTATTGAAATTTTTTAATTAAAAAAAAACCTGTATCGTAATCTTTTATAGACAGCTGTATTGCTGTATGTAAATGCTTCCTATTTAAAGAATTAAGAATAACACATTTTGCATCTCCCACAATGACATTATACTAACAGTATGCTATCACTACATCCGTGCACACTGTTTAGTGCTTCATTACTCACTATTACTGGGAGGGAGAGAGAGAGCAAGTCAGTTGGCTGGACGTGAATACATAATATCCATTTCCAGGAGATTCCAGCTGGAACTATATGGAGTTGAAGACGAAGGCAAATTGGAAGTGAGGAATTATATCTTCCGTGTATCTCAAGTCGTTCTTGAGTCCACACCCCCTTTCATCTCCTTTCCCTTGACTTTCCGTAAGAAAAACAGTACCAATATCAATACCAATACCGGTACGGGTACCGGGACCATATTATACAACCCGGACCTCAACCTGTACCATTACATAAGTCTCTTTTTTAGTCCCACTTTCTAGCTCCATAGCTTCATAGCCTAACCGACAGAAAGTAAAGAGTAAAAGTAACCCAACGCAATCCCAGAGTGAAAGTCTAAACCAACAACTGGGAGGAAAAGTCTATGATATTATGAACACAGTAAAAAAAAAGTGGAGTGACTTTGCCTTTTAAAAGTGTGTGTACGAAATATCAGAGAGAAGAGGAAATAACGGAGGAGGCAGAGACCAAGAGGCCGGCACGAGGCTGTAGCTCACTCCTATGTTACTGATACGCCATGTTAATACTGATCCATATGATCGTGAGATGGGAAGGGATCCAGCTCTAGATCCTGATCCTGATCCGGATCCGGATCCTGCTCCAGGACTAGGACTAGGACCAGGACCAGGACCAAGCCCACAATGAAAGTGATGTTCGTCTTCGTCTTCATACAGAGAGAGGTGGTAGAAGACGGTGAAAGGTTGGAGCTATTGGACTTTGGAATAAGGAAGATCGAAATCGGAATCTTGAAAGCCTGTCGCTGTCTTTCTTCCCTTTATTTTGTATGTACCTACCTACCTCTAGGTACTTTCACATGTTGAAAAACTCATCTTTTACTTTTCTCCTACACGACGAGGAGTACAAGTTTTGGCAGAAGTAGATCATCAACAACTTTCCACTTCGCCTCCTTTTTTTCTGTCTTGTTTTCTTCCACTCCACACTCACTCCTCCATTTTTAGTACATAATATTATGTATTTTTAATCCTGTTCATGTACATATTGCTTTCAAGATTGTATAATATCTCTCTGAACGATTGTGTGGGGTTCATTCACTTTCATATATCGTTTGTGAAGAACAAAAATGACCCATATCCAATTTAAGCTACAATCAAAATGAGCTATGTCATAAAACCAAAATGAGAAACATGCGTAAAATGTTAATTAGGAGTTTTTGAAAAGTCTAAAATATTCTATTTACATGTTTTTGAAAAGGGCAAAATGTTGTATTTACATGTTTTTTAAAAGTGTTAAATGTTCTATTTACATGTTTTTGAAAAGTGCAAAATGTTGCATTTATTTTTTTTTAAAAGTGCAAAACATTCTATTTAAATGCTTTCAAGACATATTTCAATATTTTTGTAGATAGTTGATATTGTTTTTAGCTAAAAATGGATATGGGTCATTTTGGTTCTTCACAAACGATACAGCTATGGACTACTGCTACACAGCAACTATAGCGACTGCTTTTTAGCAAGTGCAAATTGAAGATTTTATAGATATTGATATATTTTTACTCAGCATCATCGCCGTGTCTGCTCGCGTCTTCGTTCCCATATATGTGTACGCATTAGCTATATCAGTATATCTACGCAATTATCTATACTGCATGTAGGCAGGAGACTTATAATAAAATCCACAGAGATCATAGTAATATGTGAGCACTCTATATTGTTTGCGCTCTAAACGTCCATTGCCAAAATTGAAAGGATGACCTCTGGTCTTTTCAGAGTGCAATGTAATGTTATGAGGCCCAGAATTACGCTCCAGCTTCCAATTACGTACCTACTAGAATCTACAAGTACCTACCAACGAACCACTACCACGCTACCACTACCGTCCTCCCCATATAATGCCACACGTACGCAGAGTGAAAACACAAAAGGAGATGAAGAACCACTAGTAGACCGGCAGAGTTCAGGGTTATAGTGATAATTCTGCGACTACTTGGTCAGAGTAGTGGGAGCATTTCTCTCTTTTCTTCACCTATAGTTTCTTTTTTATGGCTAAACTTGAAAATACATGCGGTGTGTAAATCTACTGATGTGTCAGTCAGGGGAGATATATACAGTAGTCCCTCGCTTATATGATATAATTAAAACCAGACCCCTATCATATAAGAAAAATATCATAACTTCGAGGTAATTTTTTATTCATGTATGGTTAATATTTGATATGTTGTAAAAGGTTAAAATAGGTATTTCATTGCAGTTAATAAGTGCTTACTGGGTTCAAAATCAATTAGAATAAAATAATAGTAATAATACTGATATATAATAAAAATTTAATAACTTTAGAGCGACCAATAGATTTTAGATTAGTTTTTTGTCATTATTTTTTAGAAAAAAAAAGTAGTTATAACTTAAAACTTCAAAATATAACAACTTGGTGAATAAATATTTCCTTAATTTCTTCTTATTATTCAGAAGTATCATAACTCGGATTTTGGTATCATAACTTCGAGGGATCAAAATTCGGATTTTGGTATCATAACTTCGAGGGTATCATAACTTCGAGGATCATATAAGCAAGGGACTACTGTACCAAAATCTAGCTATGTAATTAAACATATATGTACCTACCTACATATATTTCGCAAACGCCGAGCTGAATATACGTAATAGGTATAATAATTTTATTTATATCTATTTTTCAACATTCGAAATTTTCAGAGTACCTACCTACGTATATATCTAAAGGCCTGTATATATAACTAGACACAGTTTAGTAAATATCTGTAGCAGTGTGGCATTATACTGTGGATATAACTATTAAAGGAAAACGATGATAGTATAAATATCCATCTATGTTGCACTCAATTTACGCGGTATATTGCTCCAAAATTGAGTGTATCAAAATTCTACTACATAGTACATAGTAGATGACAGTGTAGAAAGTTAAATGGAGAAAGCGGTATGTATATCGTATGGGAGCATGGGGTACGTACGCACTGTCGGTGTCGGTGGGTATATTATATGTGCAGCTGATATGATGTGGTGAAAATGGGAAAATGTGCACAAGTTTCTGGCTGGCGTTGAGCTTGGTCGGACCTCTTCGACTTTGACGACAAGACCCCTGGTTTTGTTTGCTCTCGCATGGTCTCTTCAACGCGTAGAGTAGAGACGCACGTTCAAAATCCAAAGCTAACTACCTCCCAGTATACAGATAGTAACCAGCCAGTCCCAGCCCCAGTAAAGTTAAAAGAGCCCATATTAGTGCGAGTGTAAATATAGCCAATAATGTATGTACAGAAGGACAGGGCTAAATAATAGGGCTCAGTTGACGGTTATAGTTTAGGAAATATTTGAGTGTAAATTGGGGAGACAGGCGGCGGTAGTATATAGAGTTCCTCATATATGAGACGGAAACGGACAGAGATATATAGGGCTATATATATGAGAAATCCCGAGACCTAAAAGTTGTAGAATTCCACACGCTCGATTTTCATATAGCAGTATAGTATAGTATAGTTACTATATATTTGGTGTACACTGTTCGTGGATTCTTTGGGTTGCTCCACTTTCACGTCCACGTCCAAGTTCATTTCCACTCTCACGGGGCGTCGTAGGGTGTCTTTCCTTACGCTTACGCTCATGAAGAAGGATCACAGCTTGCTCGCTGTATAACAGAAAGGAGAGACTAAACTATACACCGGGAGGAAGCTCGTACGAATTCGTAGGATAGGAGCTCAAGCCCAGAATCAAAACCACAAACGGTTGTGTACTCTTTTATAGGTTGTACATAGTTTTGTTAGTAGAATTAGGTTTTGTACCTCATGGCTCGTTTTCCTTGCTGGTGGTCCGCCTGCTTCGTGTTTTATTTTCCGCTTATTGAATATAGATCGGATCGCGTATATAAAAGCAGAACTAATACTTGCATAATACTGTATAGATATAAATTTTGAGATAAGAAAGTATAAAGTATATTTGGCTATTGCTTTTGGTTCGAGTGATTTGATGTCCAAATTTTATAAGGTCCTCCCAAGTATACTGATCAGAGCAGTACATACTTTAGTAGTGCCTGAGTCAGTATTATGGAGTTTGAAAGTTTGAACCATGAATCATGAATTCCAATTTCCCATTAGTATTCGGATTGGGAAAGCACAGTATGAGGCATCAGGTTGCATCAGGATTAGGCACGTATATATAAATGTAGACATAGCGGTACAGTGTATTGACACTTGACACCGATATATCATGTATTCCTTAAATGTATATGCAGGATGCGCATTTAAATGGTAAACTATTTTCTGGGTAAGAGTTTGTCAACCTATAGGTTCGGGAAAACAAACTATTTAAAAAAAACGACAGAAAATATCGCGTATAATACAGGTTTGAAATTAAAATAAAATAAAATATAAAACTACGTTTTTTTTCAGAATTTAAAAAATGATAAATTATCTTAAATATTTGTCTTCGATCGTATCTTATTGGAGGACAGGGTCGCAATTTTATTTTTTGAAGAAGGGAATAAATCAAGGATTTTGCGGTACATACTGTTTTTCTTATTCTACTTGGGAAAGTTTGTGAAGAAATCTCTGGATGAAAAACTTCATTATAAATAATTAATGGCGTAAATATGTGATATAGTTTATAATTAAATAAAAAATTCAAGGCATATTATTTATAATCACAACCTAAAACAAAATTACCCACAGTAGAGATTTAAAAAGACAGTAGTAAATTATAAAATAAATTGTGTTGTATAATATGAGGCACGTGGCTATTGCAATTGGGTGAAAGAATTTAAGGTTACTTCTTTTTTCAGCGGTTTTAATAATTACGTAATTTGATCTTAAGTAATACGGATGCGTTCAGTTCCTACTTTTAAAATCCTTAGCGCGTCTTTATTCCTGAAAATATTATGAGAAAGGATCTAGAGTTGCATATTGAATATTACAACCGCAAAGACTACAATGTGACTTCCACTCACAATTTTAAACATGTTACTATGCGTATCCATTTATCCTATTTAATAGCAACCAAAAAGTATTTTCAGACTTTTTTTGATGTATATTAATTATTGTTTCTGCAAAAGTCATATTATTTCAAAAAAATTCAAGCAGCTGGAACTTTAGGGAAAGTATTATGTATTTGTGATATGTAGATAGGTAGAAATGAAAACATAAGTATTATTATTGAAATCGATAAAAGTGTTTAATTAAATGCTTCTTCCTCATTAGCGTGTCTAAAAATCATAGCAGGTTCTGAAAAAAAACCATTTACTGCATCAAAATTTTTGAAATTTTTTGTTTTTAAGAGTTTAGTCAGAATTAAACATACCTCTGCGCTTTTTTGTGAATTAAGTAGTTTTTAAGTGAATAGTTATTATTAAATATGATGCCAATTTTAACTAAAATTATAAATTAGGGCATTTAACTATTTTTTTAAATCCACCAAAAAAGTCCCATTTCATCAAGTCTTATAAACTTATTGTCTGTGAAGAACCAAAATGACCCATATCCGCTTTTAGCTAAAAACAATATCAACTAACTACAAAAATATTGAAATATGTCTTGAAAGAATTTAAGTAGAACATTACCACTTTTTAAAAAATACGTGAATAGAACATTTTGCAATTTTAAAAAATATGCAAATAGAACCTTTTACGGTTTTCAAACAACATGTAAATAGAACACTTTTCACTTTTAAAAAATATGTAAATACAACACTTTGCACTTTTCAAAAATATGCAAATAGAACATCTTGAAAATTTCAAAAACATATAAACAGAACATTTTTTGCACTTTTCAAACATGTACAAATGGAATATTTCACAATTTTTGAAAATATGTAAATTTTAACATTTTGCAATTTTCACAAACTCTTAAATTAGCATTTTACGCATGTTCCTCATTTTGTTTTTATAACATAGCTCATTTTGATTCTAGATTAAATTGGATATGGGTCATTTTTGTTTTTCGCCGACGATATATTTTTATACATTACTTTCGAAAATAATGTGGTTAGTATGCGATGTTTACGGAGTACTCTGAAAATACACCCTCATTGGAGATTTGGATAATTTACTACCCTTTTAGCCTCTATGCTCTAACAATAAGTAGTATAAACTTGGTTTTTAAGGTTTGAAGAGATGCCAAAGCCAATATTGTGGTTTTATCAGCATGCCTACATTGCCTGCCTACCCTACAGCTTAGTGTAAGTAAATACTTACTACCTAATGGAGTGCTTTGTTTAGAATAGCGATAGAGAATATAGCTCGTTTATAGTTTAATATATAGGTACACTGTACATGGCTATATGACCGTGGCTCTAGCTGAATACAGATGGCTAAGAATTGTAAAATTGGAACTATTATAATAGTAAATTGGATTTTGAAGGAGTAAGCAATATACATTATAAAAGCACTCACACGCCTTCATCTCGATTCTTCATTCTCCTTTCGTGCTTAATTATAGTTACCAGCTGTAGTCGTGTCGCAACAGTGAACAGAAAGCGTATGATAGAGTCCATTCTGAATATAGGCCAGCCATGCATCATCTTCTGGTGAGCCATGAAACTATGTTCTATGTCACAGTGCGATGTTATGTAATTAAAAGCGAGCCACCATAGCATTATATTCAACCCAATTTCATTATCCACTGTGGATCAAAAAGGTGGGGATACATACTAATATCTAGCTAGATAATTACATATATATATATGTATAGATGTTACTATTGAATAGTCCCATCCATAAATGCCATGACAAGGGAGGATGACCGGCACCATGCTATCCTGCCATGTCATTTATCCTTGATAAGTATTTCCAAAATAATGCAATCGTGCTACTCACTGAATAATTATTTACTCGTATGGACCTTCAATCGTTGAAGAAACAATAATAGACATTATCAGAAAATTTTCATACCTTTAAAAATGTCACTAGGGCGTCACATCTGAAATGCTATGTTGAAGCAAGTGGGGGGGGGGCTGATTCTTACTCCAATATTCAATTGTGCTGTACGCGAAAGACAAAGGAGCATTTCAATACGTTACAAAACTTGAAATCTGAACATTGTCAAAAAAAGTTTAATCACAAAACCACGCTAAAGAAATTAGTTCCGTTAACAACATCAACATTGCGACTTTAAGATTACATCTAATTTCATAAAAATTACTGGAAGTTTTGAATCCACACTAATCCACAGGATATTTATTAATACATCACTTGAAGCTTTCCATAAAAAGGCTCAAATAAGTCACAAAAATCAATTTATATAAACTTCCAACTTGATAAGTTATAATTAAGGTGGACAATTCTGTCCTTGTGCTCTCACATGCTTCTGTACGCAAAAAATTTTCAAAACTCCGAAAATTCCCAAAACCCCCTGTGTTATAATACGAGGAGTACTATGTAAACTTTCTCAAGAATTTCAAGAGGGAGTTTTCACAAAATTGTCTCCCGTCAAAATTTCTAATACTCGGGGATTTTTTTCCCTCCCAAAGTTCCAAACCTTCTACCAGCAGGGAGTTTTGAAACTGTCACCTGTAATCATGGAATACATGTAGATAGTCCGTAACACTTTAAATGCATATCGTTCTATTCACACGTTTTTGAAAAGTTGCAAAATTTTCTATTCACATGTTTTTGAAAAGTGCAAAATGTTCTATTCACATGTTTTTGAAAAGTGCAAAATGTTCTATTCACATGTTTTTGAAAAGTGCAAAATGTTCTAATTCAATTTTTTTGAAAATTTGCAAAATGTTCTATTTACATATTTTTTAAAAGTGCAAAATGTTCTATTTAAATATTTTTTAAAAGTGCTCAATATTATATTTAAATGCTTTCAAGACATGTTTCAATATTTTTATAGATAGTGGATATTGTTTTTAGCTACAAATGGATATGGGTCATTCTGGCTCTTCACAGACGATATACAACTATATGTATTAAATCGTAATTAGTGGGTGCGATTGGTATTGTTTCTTCCCGTAAATAAAATATAGCTTGTGTTTATAATACATTAAGAACAGGGTTCACATTATTATGCTCGTAAATAGCGGGCATCAGTCAGTCCAAGTTATATATAGTGTGTAGTCTACGGATTTTTATCGTTTTATATTTACATACAATTCTGGTTCTGGTCTAATACAAATAAACAAAGACAAGTCATGAGTTAAAATAAAGCCTTGAACTAGCCCTGAATCGTGAGTCTAGCACTACTACAATACTAGTCGTGAACAGAAGTAAATTTGATGCATTTTGAACCCTATTAAGGCTTAACGTAGGGTTTAGCGCATGGAAAATATGGAAGCATTAGTGTAGCATTTAAGTACTAAAGTATTATGCAAGTGCAAGAAATATCATGTATACATGTACGTATACATCTCACAGTTGTTAGTACATGCACATGTAGTGTGTGCATGGACCTACCATGTAATAAGTTTAAGCTGTGTAAAGTGTAAAGATAAAAGCCCGGCCTAGGTCCGGAAACATTGAAAAAGCATTTGGCTAAAAACGTTTGAGTGCTGAACTCTTGAGAAATTTCGGAGAAATTACGAGCAGAGGCATTAGCATTAGTAGGAGCATTACTACAGTATTAGCACTACAATTGCACAAAGTCCACCAGTCCAAGTCTAGCGTCCATGACGTCGCCATGCTTGTTGTTCATGATAGTAAACCATGGGTAAGAGAGAGAGAGAGAGAGAGAGAGATGTAAGTAGGTAGGTATCTTCGTAAATGCTCTATTATATGTATGCTTCATGATTTAAATACATTTTATATGGAAAAGGAAAGAACAGAGCAATAAGAACGGAATGGGATTAAGAAAATTGAGTATTCTTTACTTTAGTCGAACTAAAATGTTGTTTGAATCTTAAAAGGGACGAAAACGAAGCGCTTCCCATTACTGTGCTGAACTGTAGTCCATTGCACACAGATATGCAAGATGCAAATTATAGTCCATGCAATAAGTAGGAACATAAAATTCAAGTAATTAACACATATGCAAGCCTTCCCCAGTAAAAACTGAAGATTGCATAGGTATACTGATATCATGTTATTATTTAGTTGTTATTATGGGTTATTATTTAAAAATTAATATTTCTCTCTGGAGAAATTCTTCTTGGAGAAAATTAAACCCCATAAATCAGTGCGTTCAATTTTTGGAGCGCTCTGTATTTTGTAATAGAAATACTGAGGAAAACCACGATACTTGTTGGAGAACCTAATAACAAGCAATAAGAAACGTCTCGTCGGCAGGATTTTAAAGATTAATCTCAGACGCATTTAGTGGGTACTAGATTGTATTGGCCAGGGCCGGACGAAGGAATTGCGTTTAGGCAGCAATTTATTTCCATAACAAAAACTACCATTTTGATTTTATTGATAAGTTTCTTTGGTAAAGCAAAATGTTGTATTTTAGTATTTTTAGATGTTTTTAGAAAAGTTTAAAATGTTCTATTTACATGTTTTGAGAAAGGTGGTAAATGTTTTATTTCCATGTTTTTGAAAATTGTTAAATATTTTATTATGCCTGTTTTTAAAAAGTCAAAATGTACTTTTTAAATATTTTTGAAAACTGCAAAATATTTCATTTGCATGTTTTTAAAAACTGAAAAATGTTGTATTTACATATTTTTTAAAACTGCAAAATTTTCCATTTACATGGTTTTTGAAAATTCAAGCAGCGGGGGCTGCCTGCGCTGGCCGCATTATCCGGCCCTGGTATTGGCACTTTATTCGATTCACTTGATGACTCGCTTACTACTAGTTACGGATAAAAAAAGACAAGACAGAGAGCTATGAGAAGGAGCAAATCACTTTGTTATGTTTCGGCTTCGGTTCAAATTCCGCTCTGTCAGACTTTCAGCAGTCCAGTAGACGTTGAGGTATTTACATCATCAGCACATATTATGTACATACTACATTAATGTAACATGCCGCGAAGTAAGAATTCGCTTCCCTATGGCAGCTCGGGAATCTAGAATCTAGAGTCTAGAACTGTAGGATTCTAGGATTTCCTCATTTAATCCTACAGATGGTGATGTACATGCAATAGGACACATTGGAGTTCCAAGTACTACTCACAGCTTACATTTTACCCGGGCTTTATTCTCTACATAGTAAATCATGCTCCCCCTGGTCTTCGCAGTCTTCGTCTCGGCAAGTCGCCGTCGCCGATTCTATAAAGGATGTGAGTAGGATTTAATACATAATGTACTATCTCCACGTTTTGAACGACATGAAAATGAAGCATTTTCAGCTTTTATAAACAGTCAAATGATTCTATCTAGATTTGTTTTAGAATCCAGACTTGTATCATATAAGAAAGTGCAAAATCTCATAACAATATTTATAAGAAAATACACCAAAAACGTTTTCGCATTTATTCAAAAATACAAACAACGTAATAGTTGCCCTATTGCCCGTGCAATAAGTGTAGCAATTTTCCCCTACAAGTTTCATGAATATGATTTAATTCATGGTATATATATATATAGCAAACAATTTTATATGAGTATCTATAGGAGTAGTAAGTAATAATAATCTTAGGCATTATCTATCCGCCAGTGCTATCCGTACGTGCAAAAAAAAATAGGAATATGCACGTAGGTACCCACTGCTGAGACAGGACGTAAAGGACTTTGCCCCTCCTTTCCCGCACATGTTAACAAACGGTAAGTCCAACCCGCACAGGGGACTTTGCGTGATGGCTCCATAGCATAGGCACCTATAGTTGAACGAAACGAGCTAACTGCTAAGCTATATAGTATGTAATGTTCTAGTATTGGATTAGGTAGGTACCATATCAGAACTTAATAGACGTAGGAAACGTGTATAAATTACGTGGTACAAAAATCGGAAATTTTAAACCCCTACCCCCCCCCCCCTTTTTTGTATGTAAGCCCATGTAAAAGGATAGGCATTTTGAACCCCTAAGACGTACCACGTAATTTATGCACGCTCCCCTATCATATGAGGCTGTCTAATTTTTTTATAGAGAAAATTATCCACGATAGTAGACGTTAGAAAGTGCATAGTTAGAAACGGTACTTGGGCATACCATGAAAAGATCCACCGTATATTTCAGTCCACTTTAGCGAAGTATTTTTTGGCTATCTCAGAATACGGACACCTCTATAGGAATTTCCGAAATTCGAGAAGAGGCGTGGAGTGAAAGGATGAGCGGTAAAAAGGAAAGCATGCTCTCTTCATTCATTCTGCGAATCGGAATTCAGCTTTCGGAATTTCCAGAATTTCGGAATTTCGGATTCGGTATAGACAAACACCTTTAGACCGGCTTGTTTCTTTTAGTTAGCCTCCAGCAATGCGGCAGAAGCTCACTACCAAAATCAATAGAAGGGGGCATGCAGACCGGGGAGATACTATTGAAGTCAGTTGCTGGATCAGTGTGAGTGTAGAACTCACACTGGGTATGTAGGGGTCTCGTTGGGAATCGGAATTGAGAATTCTGGTTCGGTTTCTTCAACGTCGGTGTGGACAGGATACGGCACGAACAAGGATCCTTATACTGGAGCTACGAGTCCGAAACCGAAACGAAGTCTCTTTCGAATTCGGATATTTGGAATACAGGGACACTATATTATGTATTTGGATGTTGTCGTTGTCGCGACTCACGTTCTATTATTTTCGTTGAAGTTCCGGATCGGATCCGAAAGGATCTTCGGAGCTTATGCTTTTAGCGAGGAGGGATTTCAGTCTTTATGTGGGACGAGAAACAAAGCAGTCGGATGTCTGGATTCTGGATCTGAATAAAGGTAGAGAGAGAGAGGCAGAGCTGAAAGTTTTATCATATATACATGGTTTGGATGATCATGGAGATGTAGAATGTATACGAGCTTCCAGTCTCTCCCAGGATGCTTCCTTCCAAAATTCCCAACATTCGTATGCTGCACAAATACCTCAAATACTTTCACTTCCTTTTCCCTGGTGTTCTGTCACCAATGCTTCCCTCAATTATGTTCCAAACGTATCAAGTACCTACATGAGAATCTCGAATGCCTGAACGCCTGAATTCCTATACATACACAAATAGGACAAATATATTATAGCTACCAAAGTATGTAAGCTGTTTAGTTACGGAGGTCGATGGACTTGAAAAGCAAAAGAAAATACATCTGCTTGCAACGGGGTGCATAGTGTGCTATCTAAAATTTAAAAGGAAATAAATTGTACGGCATATATAACGGATGGTATCATATAATCAAGGGCGGATCCAAGGGGGGGGGGGCTAAGGTGCTTTAGCCCCCTCCATGAGGAGCTTTTTTAGCATGGCGGAGATAGGAGCGGCCATTTTCCAAGATGGCTGCTCATATCTTCTTAACATTGTAAGCCCCCCCCCCATGACCCAATCCTGGATCCGCCCCTGATCATATAATAATGGTTGTCCTAATGTTTCAAAACAAACTAACTAATAACTTATTAAAATTTCTCTCTGCTAAAACGTTTCAATGGGTTGTTTGAAATCTTTTTGAAAAAGCAAAAATTACGCTTACGAAAAGGCCAATAATTATTCATTTGATTATTTACGAGTGTTTATTAAAAATTATTTTGGTTGTTTACTAGCTTTTATTAGCAAAGTTTTCGATAATTTACCAGTTTTTACTTTTATTAAAATTTGTTTTGGTTATTTATCCGTTTAAAAAAATGTTTCTAGTACCAGTTTTAAAAATGGCTATTTTCCTGCTTTTAATTTTAATAGGTTCCAACAATTTATTTAACAGCGGTTATTTACGTTTTTGTGAAAACATCAAAAATTAATCAAACCATTTTTAGAAATTTTGAAAGTATCTCATTAAACACTAATTACAAATATTCGGATCTTAAACTTGATAATACCAACCTATTGGTGAAATAAAACTGTCCATTTCGTAGTCGAAAAAACGCTAAATCTGTCTAACTTTAGTTTCAGTTAGAAATAAAGAAAGTAGATGGCATTTTTGGTTTCTTATTAAAAGGTACATTCAAAAAAGTGTATTAATAAAAAGTCTCTGTGACAAATGGAAATGTCTCTGATGGGGAGAGTAGGATCTGTGGGAAGGCCACAGGTTGGAAGTTGGAGCATATTATATCATGCAGGTTGTATTATGTATTTAGTATGTAGTCTACTGGTATAGTTACTTGAGAATGATTTGTAGGCACGTGTCACCCGGTCACAATGCCCAGGGTATACCCTCAAAATTTTCATAGCTTCTTTTACAGTAGACCAAGACCAAGGTAGGTAGGTACCTAGGTACATTTGATCTTTAGTCAAACTTATACCAGAGAGGCTGAGTGAGCTCCATTTGTGTAACATATTTAGACCGTCAATTCCTCTAATATCTATAATACATAGCTATTTAATATTCATTTTCAAAAGCACTGGTGCTCTATATTTCTATGTATGCTGGCTGGGCACTAGGGAATTTACCCAAAACTTTACATAGTACTTTCCTGATATATTGCGTTATATGCTTACCTCCATATAATTGCATACAAATTTATGTCTATAAATCTTAGACAAGAATCTACATAAATAATAAAGCTCTATAGACACAATAATACCTAGCTGTCGGATACCTATAAATATATTATGTAGGCATACCTATAGGTAGGTATAATCTCTTTCACGGAACTACCGGAATGGAAAGTAACTGCGCTGAAAAACTGAAAATAGTATAAACGTCGCCTAAGCCTCTTTCTCGTCGCCTCTTTCTTACTTCCATTGTCTCTTTTTCATACTCTCGCACTGTGACTTATTTTTGGTCTCCTTTCTTCCTCTATGGTTTCCCTTCTCTATATTGGATGGATTGGATTTTGGATTTCTATTTGGATTTGGCTGCAACTCAATTTTACGCAGGTAAATGGGATTTACATTATCTACCAAAGTAGATCATATTATCCGCCACATGTGACTTTAACATGCAAAAAATGTGATCTCTACAGAAATTTTTGCTCTCAGGTGACTCCCTTTCTTC
This sequence comes from Dicyrtomina minuta, assembly GCA_949802685.1. NCBI lineage: Eukaryota > Metazoa > Arthropoda > Collembola > Symphypleona > Dicyrtomidae > Dicyrtomina > Dicyrtomina minuta. The sequence continues at coordinate 43,136,858 of OX461808.1, read as the reverse complement.
ATAAGTTGAGCCCGAACGAGATTATAAACCAGACAGGGGACAAGAAACAAACTTTCAACATACATAAAAATTTGTTAACATGCGTAGATGTCACTTTTTATATGTACTCTTATCGTTATAGTACGCCACATTAATACAACTTTCACACTTTCAGTAACATGTTCCGTGACAGTACAGTGACGTGTACAGTCCTATACGTGTAGAATGTAATAAAATACAAGGACAATTAATCAAAAGGAGGTATATAGTAATAATGAGGTCGTCGTTTCTACTATATTTGCCATCTGACCATCTGGTATATCATCTTCAAACCAAGCTCTACAACGCAGCGGTTTGCACCTTATAAAAAGCTAATAATGTAGATAGCACCTTTTACTCATAAAGGTCGAACACTGAGACTGGGTGACAATGACAAGGACGACTTGACTTATGTAACTCTTACGTGTGTGTGTGTCTGTGTCTCAGAGGATCTCTCCTGGCCCTTGGCTTTGGCTCCGCGTCTCTCTGGCTGACAGTAAAAAAATGGAATTCACTTATTTACATTGCTTCTCACGCTTTCTTCATTTATTCAACTCCATCTCTATACTTCTACCTACTTTATCAAGCCAATCCAATCCCAATCTACCTCATACATGGCTCGGGAATTTCCGTCCAATCCCACCCATACCACATGTACCATACTGTATAACTGCGTAATATATGAGTCAGGGGCGGATCTAGAAATATTTTCTGGGGTGAGCAAATGCATTATATTGTGAGTGAAGAATCAATATGGTCCATTTCCAATTTAAACTGGAATTAAAATGAGCTATGTCGAAAAAATCAAATGAGATAGATGTGTAAAATGTTAATAACGAGTTTTTGAAAAGTGTAAAATGTTCCATTTGAGTGTTATCAAAAGTGCAAAATGTTCCATTTGAGTGTTTTCAAAAGTGCAAAATGTTCCATTTGAGTGTTTTCAAAAGTGCAAAATGTTCCATTTGAGTGTTTTCAAAAGTGCAAAATGTTCCATTTGAGTGTTTTCAAAAGTGCAAAATGTTCCATTTGAGTGTTTTCAAAACGTGCAAGCTGTTTTATTTAGGTGTTTTTCAAAAGTGCAAAATGTTCTATTTACTTGATTTTTTGAATGTGCAAAATATTCTATTTCCATGATTTCGAAATTTGCAAAATATTTTGTTTCCATGCTTTCGAAATTTGCAAAATATTCCATTTTCCTACGTGCTTTCGAAATGTGCAAAATATTCTATTTAAATGCTTTCATATATAGGATCGTGTTATTTTTATCTTTTTAGTATAAGCAGACCATGTTGGCTTAATTTCCCCTATCTTAAAAAATTCATTTTGGGGTGGGCAACTTCCATCCTGCCCACCCCCTGGATCCCCCTCTGATATGAGTCGTTTTGCTAATATACAGAGAATCCATAGATATTTGATGCACATGGTGCTCGAGATGGACTTTTGGACTGTATATATATGTGGAGAAAAGCTGAAAGAAATTTCGAGCTTTCAGTTAGTTCCAGACACAGGGAAGACACTGCGAAGACAGTTTCATTCCAGATCTGGTTGTCAGACTTTTTGTTCGACAAGCTCAATCCTCGTCCTCGGATTGGAATTACAAGTCCAAGTCGGATTCGGATTCTATTCTTGACGTGCGGACAGATAGAGAGATGGACGGACGTGACGTATACTGTGTACATAATTCCCAGTCCAAGTCAGCAAGCTCTATCGTCACTTTTTTTCCTCCAGTTGTCGGCCAAAAGCGTTGACGTTGGCGTTGGTATTTGATATTGGTATATCTCTCTAATATATATTGACTTTTTTATTTTCGATCCCTTTTACCACCTGTGCAGCTTTGTAAGGTTACATAATACGTACTGCTGCCATTGCATTGTTTCATGTATTTCCGAGAAATCCTGCGGAATGGGAATGGAATGAAATGTGGTAAAAGGTGTGACGTCCTTCCTGAGGCTAGAAAGTGAAAGTGAAAGGTACATGAATGAATGGCCCGTGTGGCTTTACAGGATTGACTTTTGGCTTATAGCTGGAGCCTTGAGGAAATGAAACCTGCGGAAGTAGAGAGGTTTATATATTATTGTAGGCTATAAAATACTCTATAAAGACTCTGGTGGAGCGGTGATGGTACAAGGTAAACATTTAGTAAGTCTAAATTTAGTCTATGATTTGTCTGTCCCCCCTCCCCTATTGCCTTTCCCGGAAAGAACTGACACAATCATCATGTTTATCTTTGTGGGGCGGACAAGCGGGAAGGACTCTTGTTATTTGTACAAGAAGAAGAATCGTCGCACGGCTCCATACGACCGCGGCCACCCCACGATTTAATCATAAATTTCCCACACCATCCCATTTCTTTTCCTGAGCTCACTCAGCATCTTTATTTTTTTTTATCTATTTCTCTCGCTCAAGTTTATAGAGTGTTTCTTGGAGCGAGCAAGGGCGGGAAATAAGCTGACTCTTTTGCTTGAGTGAGAATTCCCAAAAGGGTTTTTGTAAATTGGAGAATTGAACAATGGAAAATAAGATAGAACGGCGGAAATTTATTTTGTAATCAAGTTTTGAAAAATTGCTTTATGTTTAATCTATTCCAATAAATATTTTTATTAAGTTACCCCTGCATAATCTGACCTCCTTCGGTTCTAACCGAACTGAAATATACCCAGTATTTGTCTGCAATTGGTATATAGTAATGCTTTACATTTTACATAATAATCATAGCTAGTATTTTTTAGATTAAGTTGAGGAACTGAAATAATAACATAGAATGTAAAAAAAATTTTTTTGCTGCTTTTAAGAAAAATAAAGTCTGTGAGAAAATATTTTTTTTAATATGGTGAATTTAAATTGTCATGAATTATTGTCATTATTAAAATATCTGGGTTTCAATTAAATCATTAAATCTAATTATTTTGTAAAAATTATAAATAATACTTCAGTGATATTTCACGACCCAAGCAAAGCCGCCCTATTTAATATGAATGTAAATACGTACGCCCATAAGGCCCACAAACTGACATAACAACTTTATTTGTAGTTTATTTCTATTTTTGCCTCAGATTTGTTTGTGGCTGGAAGCGGAGACTGAATATAAATTTAATGTTGACCCACATTCGCCACCAAACTTGAATTTAAATGGATTTTTAAAAAATAATTTTCTTTAAGATTTTTTGTTTCAAAATTGAAGGGTGGTTTGACTTTTAGTTAGATTTGTGATTTTCCATGTTTTTTTTTATGTTAATTTGATGCGGAATATTAAAGAAGTTTTGAACGAATAATATAGGATCTAGAATCTAGACATTAGTATTACGGTAATACAAATTAAAAAAATATTCGAATTCGCAAATTTAAATTAAATTTTGGAGTTTTGCATTGTGTAATAGATATTATTGAGCTAACAGTCTATTATATCCACTGAAGAAGATAGTACACAAGACATACGTTTAAATATTTAAACCTTTGGGGATCGGGGATGGTACTATAGTACAGTATATACTATAAAACAAATTCTTCAAGGATCATGTTGACATTTGACTGTACATTACACTTGTAGCACGTGAAACTTTGTTGGTCTCTATTACCACTTGAATGGAAAAAGCCATGGTCATGATCATCACATCACATCTCCATAAAGGAAAACCAAAAACCAGACCACATCGGACCATCACCATCACGGCCATAATATCATCCACTTCCGCGTCTGGGCTCGGCTCGTTACTGCTTGACTACTTTAATTTGGGAAGATTCGTATGTAGACAAATGGATGACTCGACACGTAGTACATTAAACAATTTGTTCAAATTCGTCTACTCGCTCAATTTTCATTCCCAGAGGGACATGGATAAGAATATATATATATGTATGAATATATATATACATATAGAAATGTCTAAATCTACATTCAATTGAAACGAAAATCCGATTAGTTAAAAAGCTCTCTACTTGATAAAATAAGGAAAGGAAATGGTAATTTATATTGTAGGTATTCTTAGGTACAAGTTAGTTTTTTTTTCTACGTAGTATTTACATAATTTACGTTACTTTTGCATTTCTCAACAGAATTTGACATGGAAAATATCATATTGAATCTCTCTAAAAATTCTTTAAAATTTAAAAATATGGAATTTCGAAATGAAATACTTTGCCCTTTAAAATTAATCAGTAAAACATTTAATTTAATAATAATTAAAATTATGAATTGAATAAACTGCTTAAAGTAGAAGTATATAATTAATATTTTTGACTTTTAGCGGTGTGGTTCAAAATTTGAAACTTGAAAATTTTAAGACAGCATCAGTTTTATTGTGGCTTTTACGAGGGAACTACTTAGTGTGTTACGCTCCTATTCAACAATAAGTAAGTATATTTACAACTGATTGATCTGCCAGATTGTACCGCAACCCTAAAAGTTTGATCCCAAATTTCGCTGTTTGTTCAATGTTGCACGCCAAAGTTAAAAAAAAATACGATATTTTTTAACTTTACCGCCTTGTAGCTCCTAAATGTTTTATCGGATTTTCGAAAAATTTGAGGCTTTGTGATCTATAGAGCATTATATAAAAAGTAATTTCTGCGTTTTGGAAAATTCAAATTTATTTACTTTGTTTACAAAATCGTACAACAACCGTTTTTCTGAGACCTTTAACAAAGTTTTAAAGCATAAGGAACCCCTGCGCTTTATTAGAGAACCGCGTTCTAATGGATACCCTCGTACTATTAGAAATGTACGGTAGATATTGTATGATTCTTTTAAATATATGTATAGGAATCAGATTAAATTAAGCTATGCTATAATGCTATATGCTCAAGTTAATGTCTGCAAGATATCATTGCATCAACGATGGTGCAGAACAAAATGAGAGAAAATGAACAATTTATTATATTTTATTAGTCTTTGAATTTTACGAAAATTATATCTATATATTTTACTCCAAGCCCAGCTAAGAGTAAGACCTTGATTTCACTAGAAAAGTTAACCATTGTTAGCCTTAAGAAACACGCTTTCAGAGTTAACCATTGTTAAATCTGAAAGCGAGTTTCTTAAGGCTAACAATGGTTAACTTTTCTAGTGAAATCAAGGTCTAAGAGGACAGGCGTACAAATGGAATACGTCTTCTTTGAGTGGAAATGAAACTTAAACTGAAAAGAATACTTGGAAAAGTATAATTTGTTGAATTCAGCTTGACACGCAAATCTTCAAGTACATCCAACGATCCAACAAAGCAATGAAGATAATGGAAGAGTGATTAAACTTTAAGCCACGGACAATAAATGCTCAGTCTCATTGTGAGTCTCTCTGTCGACGTCGACTGGGAATCTATGATTAGGCACCTTGGACACGTGTCATTAAACGTACAAACTTACGATTACAAAGGAACGTGAAGAAAATTATGTGGAACGTATGTAACTGTAAGTAAAGTGAATGCACACATGCAAAGACAAAAGGATACTAATTTGGTTATGTGGACGTCAAGTCTCGGTTTAGAGTTTCGAGTTGAGTGAGTGTACACTATGAGACTATAGTGATGGTTGATTGTATATGGTCCTTTCTATTTCTGTAATTTAATTCCTTTAATTCCAAGTTTATGTATATAGAATAATTACAATTACAAAATTTCATGTTTTCCGTATTTGGAGCAGAATGAAAATGCTCAGAAATTATGTACCGTAAATGCCCCGAATAAGCGCCGGACTGTCAGTCCAAAACATTTAATAGCACATACGGATATTTAACATATTTAAAATAGATAAATTATCGTAGGATCAGAATTAGGTCGAAAGAAATCTCTAACATACATAATACATAATATACTAATACATGATTTTGTCTTTAATAAAACAAAACGACCCAAAAACTTTAGTTTTATGCATAATTTTTGCATTAGCCTCATTTGTTCACCGAAAAATTTATGAATTTAAATAAGCGCCGGGCACAAATAAGTGCCGGGTCTCATATACCAGTCTGCCACCTGTCACTCCAAAATTTGTAATAAGCGCCGGGGCGCTTATTCGAGCATTTATGGTACGGTACCTACTTTTTGAAGATTCTAAAAAGGTAGGCAGGCAGACTGGAAGAGAGAAGCCATCACGTTACTACACTCTAAAGCAAACAAGACGTATTGAGGCAATCGTGATGCATGGTGTGGTTGACGTTGCATGTACTCCAAAATCCAAATAAAAGGAAGTGGATGACATAAAACAAAAGTTACCAGGGGCAAACTGAGGACACCATAGGGCCTAGGGAAAACGTGGCTATAGGGCCTCCCAAAAAATGGAAGCCGCCATTTTGAAATAACGTTGTATGCCTTAACATTATGTACATCTATTCGAAAATCCCAATTAAAAAATCCTCCCCTTGAGTCCAGTCCAGATACAGATGATACAGATGAGGGCCTCTCGGGACATGGCCGATTTGCCCGTATAGCCAGTCCGCCCCTGAAAGATACTCATTTGCCATATTTTCTACTAATAACCAAGGCACCTTACGTAGCTACGCATGGGATGCATTATGACGCGTAACCAACGAGACCAGTATTTTGATTTTCCGATATCATGTCACTTTGACCGTTCTGTACTTTTTTTTAAGTCTTGCAAGGTTTCTGCTATTCCCCAAACATGTAACATTGAATATTTTGAGATTTCTAAATAAATGTAAATAGAAAATTTTTGAGGTTCTGAAAAAACACGTAAGTAGGTACATGTATAAATATGAAGCTTTTAAAATTTGAAGTAAATGACAACCGAAAACTTTGAACTTCTGAAATAAAAGTAAACAGAACATTTTTGAACTCCTGAAAAAAGTGTAAGCAGAGGATTTTGAACTTCTGAAAAAACATTATAATGGATATAAGTTACAAGATTTGAAACAGATGTCGTTGAAAAAATATGTGCTTTCAAAAACACATAAAAATTCCTTTTTTTAGAGTAAGTAAAAGAGAAATAACCTTTCACAAAAATATGTTACTACTGACGGACGAAAAGTAGCAAGCACTCATGCATGTAATTTAAATATTTTGCATTGTATGAACACATGCAAGTTATTTTAATTATTATTACTGACTCCCATAAAATAAATGAAGTTAACAAATTTGAGACATTTCACTGTCACCTGTCACACTGCAAATATCCCTTTCTGCATTTTAAAACCGCCATTGTACATATCATCTCAAGCGATTAAGACTATTTTTTTATTTTTGTTACATAGTAGACTGCTGTTACATATTATGTAACATACAATATACATCATAATAGGATTTACTACTATTAATTAATTAATTAATTAATTAATTAATTAATTATTCTAATGTGTATTCACGTCTCCATTGTAGTTTTTTATACTATGATGAAGACACGAACACCTACGCTTTTTTTAACGTTAGTATACCACACGTCTACCTTCGACACACAATACAATCTGGAATCCCAACTAAAATTCTATTCTAATGTAAATAAAGTATTAATAATTATTAGTCAGCATTCAAGAATTCCAAGAAAAATGAAATAGGAGCTTTAAAACGTTCCACTTCAAAAGTTTTGAGTTTCTGTCTAATTCAACTAATTGAGTATTCAAGAAAGTATCCGAATCGGAGAGGGAGCATTTACTTGCATTATTTCCACATTGCAGTAATTACATAGGGATTTTGATTAATAATGTATACGAGCTAACGAAGCTAATTGTAAGTTATAGCGTGTACAATGTACAAAGTTTAGACTGTATAATTAAAGCGCGGAGTAGTTGTTATTGTGTTATAGTTATTCTCGTTCTCTCTTTTCATTGTTCTTGATCTAGTTACTGGATTTGTTTCTGGATACTTTTTAATTTTTATTTTTGTTACTTAATATATGTAAACAATGGTGCTCACTCAGTAGTGGTCGTCTTTAAGTAACGTACATTCATATCAGTATGCTCACAACTGAATTTTGTTTAATGCAATAATATATTCGTCTGTGAAGAACCAAAATGACCCATATCCAATTTAAGCTAGAATCAAAATGAGTTATATCATAAAAAAAATGGGAAACATGCTTAAAATGTTAATTAGGAGTTTTTTAAAAGCGTAAAATGCTCTATTTACATATTTTTCAAAAGTGTAAAATGTTCTATTTACATATTTTTCAAAAGTGTAAAATGTTCTATTTACATATTTTTCAAAAGTGTAAAATGTTCTATATATTTACATATTTTTTAAAAGTGCAAAATATTCTATTTAAATGCTTGTAAGACATGTTTCAATATTTTTATAGGTATTGGATATTGTTTTTAGCTACAAATGGAGATGGATATGGGTCATTTTGGTTCTTCCCTACGACGATATAATGCTTTCTACATGGTCTCGCTTCAGTTGGTTAAATTCTCTTTGTACGAGTGTATTTTGCACGAAAGTCTTTTGTACGAAATCCTATTGTACAAAAGTCTTTTGAACGAATCTCGTTTGTAAGAAATACTGCTTTTGGCTTTTGTACTAAAACGACATGTTCGAAGTCTGCATGTACGAATGTCTTTTGTACCAAAATGAAATTTACAAAGTTTTAAGTTGTCGCCCAAAAAGCTTTTATTATTCATTCATTCACATGTGTAATCTATTGCAACAAAACAAGTAAACGAAAAATGATTATCGGGAAAATTCCAAAATTGAATATCTGTAGAAAACATGTTTGGTTTTGTTTGTCGTAACAGTCTCTAAGTAGGTTTTTTTTAAAGTTTTTTTTTCGTTAAAGTTGAATAAATACCCTTCAAAAATTATTTTTGTATTCCTTTTTGGACCCGCAATTAATTTAACGTTGATAAATGATATTTTTAAAACAAATTGAGTAAATTCGGTATGACATTTGAATGCTGCAGTAATAACCACAATCACACTACTCTTTTTCAACTGACACTGACTGCAGCTGGCTTGTCCTTATTGTTAGTTAGTCGTCCGTGTAAATTTTCACGACATCGCATAATTTAGTTATGACCTCCACATGGAAACATTGAGACAGTCAAGAGTAAACACTGTGCTAAAACATTCGGAATAAAAACTTCATAAATCCGTCAAATCGTACATACAATCTTCGTACATACAGTCTTTGTACTTACTGACTTTGAACATAAAGCTTTCGTACATAGGACTTTTGGACAACATGCCCCAAAATTGGTACAAATGACTTCGTACAAAATGCATTCGAACAAGTGACATAGGACCGTTCTACATATATGTGTAGTACCTATAAGCAGATATAGGTGGATACATGTCATTATTCATAGATATATCACATATTATTTAATTACATTCCAGAATCACATTACTTACTCTCTCATCAGACGCAGCATTTGGAAGACCAAGTCCAACTCCAATAAGAGAGACAAATTGGGATCTTCATTTTCATTTTCCGCACTAGACACACAGACCAAGTACTTTGTAGTTATTATATGAAAGAACGTAAAGGAGTTTAGCTTGGCTGAACATAATAACTGCACTCTGTTGGAGCTGAAGCTGGAAATTGGAATTGAAAGATTGAGACTGGTACGTGGAAATGAGTCATTTAGTAGCTATGTACGAGCCGGTCTCTCGCTTTCTCGGTTTTAGTCTGTTCAATATCTATCATGCAATTATATCTATACAGCGCAGCAGGGAGTCATGGCATCACTTTAGCTTCACGTCAACAGGGAAGTCTCTTGGAGAATGGATGGGTACATTATGTACTGTATGAGAGGAGTGAATTAACGGTTGTGGGTATTAGGTACTTGTCCTTTTGTAGTTTTATTGAAACTCTTCTCAAGTAATTCATATCCTTCCAGTGCGTAGAATCCGTGTTATCCTTGAAGATGTTATAGTACTGTCCGTCGGGGGATTTTTTTAATGATCAGCTGTGCATTAATGCAATAATAAATTTATACCGGGAAGAACAAAAATACACAGAGCCAGTATTTCACCTTCAATGAATGATACGCATGTATGTACATTCTATATATCGTCTGGGAAGAACCAAAATGACCCATATCCATTTGTGGCTAAAAACAATGTCAACTATCTACAAAAATATTCAAATATGTCTTGAAAGCATTTAAATAGAATATTTTGCAGCTTTCCAAACCATGTAAATACAACTTTTTACACTTTTCAAACACATGGAATTAGAAATTTTTGCACCTTCTCAAAAACATGGAATTAGAACATTTTGCACCTTTTTAAAAGCATGGAATTAGAACATTTTGCACCTTTTTAAAAACATAGAATTAGAAAATTTTTCACCTTTTTTAAAACATGGAATTAGAAAATTTTTCACCTTTTTTAAAACATGAAATTAGAACATTTTGCACTTTTCCAAAACTCCTAATTAATATTTTACGCATGTTTCTCATTTTGTTTTTATGACATAGCACATTTTGATTGTAGCATAAATTGGAAATGGGTCATTTTGGTTCTTCACAGACGATATATAACGTAAGGAGATACGGATCTTTGGATCCTATATGTACATAGGTATCAACAGCAATCCCAAAGCTTGTTAGTTTTTCTTGTTCCATAAGCATGCTTCTCCGTCTCCTCTCAGATCATAGAGTTCCAGTCTGTTTATTCGTCCAGTTGCCAATGCAATGCTAAACAATACAATGCAATGCCAAACACATCAAATAAATTTCCAGCTGATGCTGAGCTAATTTGTCATCTCGTGAACAAGAACAAGAGAGTGGTTTGATTAGCAAGTTTTCGTTCAACGAACAGCGAACTGCAAGTGGCACAAGAAGCACATTTTTGAAAACTATAGTCTTCAAATTATCTTGTATCCTCTGCAGCTGCTCCCCTTTAATCAAAATTGAAATCGACGTGATTATCTGTGCAGATACTCCAGTTTTGCAGAAGTACATATTCTTCCTGTAATCATATCGGTTCATTTTACAGTTATACATCATAGGCATAGTTAAAATGATTTTTAGTATTTTGCTCTTAGGCTCCTGTATTGATATTGATGCTTATTAGTCATCAGCGATAGGGGTAATATGGAAATAATTAGTTATCCCAGTTATCTAGGAAAACGAGAAAGCCTTTTGATGATACCGTGGCTAATTCGGTGGACGGGTGGAACTCCACACATGTATGAAAACAGGTAGGTAGGTAGGTACTGTAAAGCTTCTAATAATATCAACCTGGGGGAGTTACCTTAAACTTTTAGCCTCAAACCCGGGTATTGTGAAATGTGAAACCACAGACCCGGGTAAAATAATAGACCCGGGTATTGCTGTAAAATATTGCACATATACACATGTAAAATATGCATAGTTTATATTTGTAAGTCATATGCTTTGATTACAAGAAAGATTCTGTTTAATATTTGGTTTTAAATTTTTTTAATTGTACATACTACTTTGAAACTAGTAATTTTTAAAAAATGAGCTTTTTTTGAAAGTCTAATTTAATTTAATTTAAAGAAGTAGCTTCAGAGAAGTTCTAAAGAACAGAGAACAGGGAGGTAAAACAACCTGTTCGTTCGTAGTAGCATGTCGATGCCAAGTATAGCGTTTTGAATTTGTCAACATTTGCAACTGGCTTCCATCGCATATCTTCACCACCAATGATTTTGCCTATACTTCCATTGTTAACGATAGGAAAACCTGTTGGCCGTCGGCAACATGGAGCAGGTACAACAGTGCCATTCCAGTGTGTCAGTCTCCATTATAGAAGTTACTCAAGACCCAGGTCATAAGACTAGGACTTATTGCGAATGAGTTATTAAGGCTGTAAAACGTTTTCGTTTATGATTAATTAGAAAAACATGCTGTGGATATTGGATGACGATGGTAGGTAAGTACCTACCTACTTTCGAAATTCTTATATATTATATAATCCCTAGAGTAATTCAATTTTGTTTTCGCTCATATATTGATATTGATGTGACGTAACGACCTGCTCCAATTTCGTATCAATTTTGTTTTCATACTTGCAGCAGATCCAATTCCAGCAAAATCTAAAGCGCTCTTCTCCTTCTCAAGTAACCAATTCATCATGCAGATTGTATGTAGATGCTGTCGGTCTTGGAGTTGGTAGATTTGTGTGTCAGAAAAAGAAGTAGTAGCAATTCATTTACGGGAACGGGAATGGATGAAAGAAAGGGGTCCTGCGGCGCTTTGATGATGAAGCAATTTTTTCTCGTCCTTTCCATTTTGTTCTCTTCCCAGGCCAACAAGAAGAAGCTCAATTTACAAGGAGATTGCTTCCGCATTTAAATGCTTTGAAGGATTAATAGATTACTTTTGTGTATGCCTCCGCTCTGGGAGGAAAAATTACGTTGTTGCTAAATGCTGTGTAGAACAACATAAAAAGTTGACATGTAGTTCTATACAATGGGGGAGAGGGCAAAATTCCGGAAAAAGGCAAAAAGTCCGAAACGAGCACTATGTATGTCCAACTTACTTTTTTTCGGAGGGCGTTTTGCCCACGTCGATGTTTTTTGTCCTCTTTCGCATTACATGCAATTTTTTAAATGCTAAAACATTGTATTTACAATTTTGCTGAATATAATGTAAGTAAACAACGGATTTTAATTTGTTTTTTAAATACTAAGCAACCGCTCTACAATTCTTTTTAAAATGCAAACCATCGTATTACAATTTTCGTGAAATACAAAACCTAGCTGTGAAATTATTAATGTTTAACTGTAGTTAAAACGCAATCAAAAATAACGTACAGAAACGAATACTTTTAAAAAATTGCACGAAATATACAAACTGCACCTTAAAACTGAAAAAGCTGCACGCGATTTACACTATACTATTATTACTAAAATAGAGGAGCAAAGCAGGCCATTTACCCCAGCAGGATTTTGCCGAACTTTCTGTTGTTTCTGAAAAGTGTAGAATGGGAGTTAACATACTTTGTACCATTAACTGGAAGCCCTGTATGTTAAAACACCATACAGTTTTAGGTTCCAAATAAATATGCATGTAATCTAATCGAGTCTTTTGAGTGGTTCCCACTTTCCCTAAAAACGTTATACAACAAATGATAAATTACACTCGAGATACAATTACGATTATGATTCTATCTTCTGAATTCCACGGGTGGAAACAATTCAGACTCGCCTTGAGAACAGATTGGAAAGTTTCACATACTATCTGTATGACTTTGGCCTAAAGTCTATAAATCTTTATTCTTTTTTGTACTAAACGTATCTCCTAATCCTGCGCCATAAACCATAAACGAAACAGATGTACATATGTAGTGGCAGAGGTTATACGTGGATACAGCCGTATGTGCTATATTTGTATTTTAGTATTACACATAATGCATGTAAGTACATCTATCTTATTTTAGAATCTGAATATTTTTTGCTTATAGTTTTATAGATCGTCTGACGTCTTGAATTTTGAAGGCAGATGTAAGTTATAGAGTTATAGCAAAATTCAAAATTGCAAATAAATTATTTACTACTCCGTAATCCAAAAACCAATTCCACCAAATCAAGTGTGCAAAAACCTAAAATGGAATCTGTACATAATTTAAATGACAAATGATTGGCAGCGACAGCACGCCAAATCTTTGAATGTGATCAGCTGGTGTATATTTAAATACTTTTGCAGTACTATTCTAAAATGCGAGCTGGGAAGGCTTTTCGTCTTGAATACACGACGCCATGACGCCCTGACATGATATAAATATATTTCTAGGGAAATCAATACTGAGCTGAAACGGTAAAACCAGTGTCATCTCATCTAAATAAATTACAAAGGTACATAAATTCCAATTTAAATGAAAAGCTCTTGAGTTTAAATGAAATTTAAATATTGCACTTAAATACAAATAAATAGTCATATATATACATATATACATAAGGGTGGTGGTACCATACCGGTACTGACGCTGAAGTCGATGATACAAGATAAATTAAAGTACCCAGTACATACTAGCACTAGCAACTTTATCACTGCAAGCCCAACCCTACCTGAACCATGGATAAACATCAATTGACAATTGATTGTAAAGTTGTATATTTATACGCAAACAATTCTTGTGAGTTTATTACTATTTTATTCGTTTGTATTAGATGTTCGACGCTCGCTCTCTCCTCTCACACAAGGATCATTCCCAAAATGAAAATGTACAAAGTTAACCTTTTTTTTGAAATATTAAAAATGAAATCTTAACATATAGACAATGTACGTAAGAAAAATATTGATTATACTGATACATATCTAAAAGTAGTTCATCATTTTGGCTAAAGTTGAAGCTACAGACTTGCGTGCCTGGATAAAGATAAACTACCCGGCTAAAACACGGATAGAATTTTTGAGCATCAATAAATTTTTCTCATTGCCGAGCGTCTCAATCTGTTTCAGTAGCTCCAAGGAATCAGCATAGTAAAACAGACGAATCACAAGGTCCTGATATTTTTGCAATATGTTTCCTTTCATCTGAGTTTCCAGCCTCTCTGAAACACAATTTTCAAAATATAAATCAATAACAAATTCCAATTTTAAATTTCAAAAGTGTCTACATCATCATGGGCATGAATGCATGACAAAAAAACACTTTATAGTTTTTTTTACAGAGCCTGTAATATTATAATTATCTATGTGAGTAGTGAGTTATAACACAATAAATATGTTTACCGGTAAAATGCAAAAGGTTCTCCTTCAAAATAGGTTTAAGATCAACAAGGTTCTGAACTGCTACCAGTATAAGAACATTAATCAATGCCGCGTGTAATTTCATATCCTTACTAGGTAAATCTTTGACAAAATGAGGAATTAGGTAAGACCAGTCAATGCTAGCCGTGAATCGACTTTCTTCCACACCAGACGTCAAAGACAAATTATCCTCGAGGAAACTGTAAACGACTCTCTGGAAACCAATTTCTAGTGCACGCTCAATGAATTTAGTGGACAGGGTGCCAATCCGAGCAACCGGGAGTACAAGCATCTTAGCAGTTTCCAGAATTATTGGTACAAGCTCATCTTCCATAGACCCGTTCTTCATCATGCCTATAAATATATTCAAAAGAAAGCAAACATCAAACTTGGTAAAGTTTCAAATGTACGAATACTGCCACAAGTACAACATTGTGACATATTTTTAGACGTGATGCATAAGTTATGCAAAAAGTGCGACAGGGAATACGAATTTTCAATACTGCCAATAGCCGCAAAAAAAGAGCAATTTTTTTAGTTTTATTATAATATTTGACTATACTGCCAATAGGCTTACGCAACTGCCAGGTAACTGCCGATTGCCTTTTTAATACTGCCTATTGCCTTTATGCCGTTGTAAATTACTTGATGAAATAAACTAGTACACTCACCAGTAACATATTTTTCAAATTTTTCCATTAATGGTCGATCCACAACTTTTAAGTAAGCAGCCACACGGAAAAATTGTGCATTTATGGTTACAATCGTACCTCGTTGGCTCTCGTGCACACAAGAAAAAGGTAGAGAGTTAAAAAAATATTTTTTTAAGTCTTGACCAAAGGATTTCCTCACGTCCACGATCTATAAAAATTAAAATTTTTCAAATAGATACAATACAATGAGTACAACTTAACTTGTATATATTATAGGAACTTAAAGACAAAAAAATGTAGAATATGATTTCATTTTTTGGGCGCATAGCTCCCCGTCCTAATTATGCTATCTTTAAATTTCCTGGCGAAATGTACATCAGCTTGAGCAGAGCACAGTAAAGGCAGTATATTCTCTAATTAGGTAAGTTCATTTTACATAAATACGTAAGCCAGCGCAAACACTAAAAATATTGCTACTTGCAATCCAATTATGTTCCTTAATAGCCAAGTGCATACGAGCTACAGGTGTTCATTATATTTGCTTAGAAGCTAGAAAGCAAAATTGCCGAAATTTTCTGCTGTTCTCCAAATAAAAGATACATATAATAATTAATTTAGAACTCGCTACACAGTAAATTAAACAGCGAAACAAGTTTTAAAATTCTGGGAAAACTTCATTTGCTCTTGTTCTTATTTAAATCTACACCATCCAGCCAAAATATATAAGAAAATCTCTAAAGAAACCCTGGAATGTTGTCATACAGTGTTACATGTCCGCTGTACATCCTACCACATTGTACAGCTCACATGCCAACCTCACAAATCAAGTCTGAAACCGGATGTCTATAACAAAAAATTGTCCGTACCACGTGTAACATGAGTGACTTCCACTAAATTTTGTAAAATTGCGACATTCCAAGATTTTTGGTTTTAGTTATGATACATTTGACTTACAAATTTGTCCTTCGAATGGGTGTTCATCTTCCCTCCTTCAAGTGTCCGATCTCCACTATCTAATGAATTTCCATGTGGACTTGTTTTGCTTCTATGGAAAATCAATCGTACCATTACATCCACGACGCACTGGAGAATCTCCACTGCATTTTTATTCAAATGATTCACATTTGACTGACCCTGATTTTCTTCCAGCTCCTCTTGACCTGACAACACATAAATTTATTGAGGAATATCAATTAATAAGTACACTCTCTTATCCACGCCTTTGTTATGCGTGCTACACTGTAACATTGACAGCACATAAACGAGCAGAGTACAGGACAGAGCGAGAATATACGTAGTCATATTCAGATAGTATACAGAAGCTGAAGAAAACCGTAACCGTTTTATTCAAAAAAGTACATTTAGATAATTTCATCTTTAGATTATAAATCTATAATTATTAATTAGTTTTGACCTGAAGAACCCAACATGTAATAAGATCAACTTAGTCTTTCTTGAAACCCCTCCTCTGATCACCCTTGCTTGAATGTATGTAAATGAATTTGAACCAAATAGAAAACTAAAACTTAAAGGTTTTCAAATTAATAAATACGAAAATAAGTTCTGAGTTGTGACATTTAAAAAACTGCAGCTCAAAGAGAATATTACAAAATCAGAATATATTCCATGCAGCTGCACTCCAAACGCAGAGTTCGAGATGTAAATTTTTTACAGTCCATATTAATATTTTAAATGTAATACATTGAACTCTCCACATCGTACGTAAAAATTTAAATGAGCATTCAGAGCATCGATCAGAGAAGACAAACTGGGCTTTCTCAAAATTATACTAACATGGTTGCAACAAAAAGCGTTTTTAGCGTACCTTAAGATAAAATTACACAGATAGGTGTATATTGCCTATGCAATCCCAATACTCATCGTGCCCATCCTTTAGCTTAAGATGTAACATGCAATTCAAATTAAGTTAAATTAAATTCCACAAGTTAAAGTTTAGAATTCTTAAAATTTAAAGGATACTGTCTTTATTGTAAGCATTCTAAGAATATTTCACAATTTTATTGTATCCTTTGAGCGGTAAGTGCATAGTTTGTGTGTACAGTTGCATTTGATTACAAAATTTTCATTTTTTTTTTTACATTTATAAGAAAAAATTTGGAAGCATGTACAAAATTGCACAATAATCACAATCATAATGGCTAATCATCTTCAAACTGTAACTTTGAAACTTTCGAAATAAGTTACTAACAGTAGAGTACCAGCTGATATCTGTTCTGATTGAAGTTGACATTAATATACATACTGTACATTTTTGCTGTTCAAATTCTTTAAAAACCAAAGAGAGGCAAGATAAAAAATTCCAAGCACAAATTACATTATGAATTGCCGCCGCCCCATAATAGAACACACACAGCGGCAACTGCACCTAACACGGGTATGTGATCGGATTACAATATATTAGTATAATATGATGGTGATCCAATCTGAGCATTCTGTGACATTCAGAATTGGACGTGCCACCGCGACAACTCTGACAACCTGACAAGGTTCTATAACTGTTAAGACGTGTTCGCATCTCCGAGCATCTACTATGAACTTTGTATTCCTATCTTGACTCTGATTCATGAATTTCGGCACTGGTGGAAAGATCTAAAGATCAATACAACTGATCACTAAATCAGCTGTCGGTGTCACTTTATGGAGATGCTTAGACATCTCTGAAAATCCCAACCCTCTCACTCGCTGTTACTCATGGCATTTGCTAATGAAAGACGAGAGTAAAGTTGACTTAGTCGACGAGGCTGGAAAAAGAGACATCCATACAATTCTTGAAAATCACAACTGGGGTGAGGTAGACACACCGACAACACCACCGTGTTTCACAAAAAAGGTGCTTTCCTTTTATCTTGTAACAAAATGAAAGTAGAATCTGCATCGGTTCAGAAGTTCAAAAGTGTCTAAAAACGTGGAAACGCTTTGAAAAAATTGAAGACGTAAAATTATATGATTGATGTTTTCAGTGTAAAGTTTTCTAATAATACGTCTTGAAAAGGCGCTTTGTTTTAAGTATTGTAAGCTCTTAAAAGTTAAAAATCATAATTGTTTTATGACTGAATCTTTGTTTTTTTTTAAATTCCATGCAATTATCTACTCAATAAGAACAAGCTTAAAACGTGTTAGGTGAGTATTGATTCTTCAGTCAGGACTGCAGGTTCAAGTAGTTCTACTTCCACCGCAACTTGTAGCGGTACCTAGGACCTAGGAAATCCTCGTACTGCAATACAGCTTTAAATGTTTTAACAGTTTCCCAATTCCAAGAAATCTGAATCAACAAGAACAGATTTAACTTGGACGAGAATGTATTTGCATTTCTTCCCAAGTGTAATATATTTATATCCAGTAAGGTGCTTTAGCATTTGAGTAACTTAATAATTCACCAATTCAATATTCAATCGATGTATAAAAAATGTAGGCAGCGAAAATATCAACAAAATAAATTTAGCATTCACGCTTCATTTTATTCCAGATGCAGCTTGTTCGATTACTCCATTAAAAATTATATAATATATATCAGCATAATAAGTACATAACTCCCGAAGTGAATAACGCTGTATCACAACAGAAGCAAGTGCTTAACATTGCTCTCTCCATGTATTGAATAATATAGTTTCCATATTTTACGTAAGTATGCTACACAAGCACAATACAAAAGCCGGACCCAGTCATCCAGTAACTAGTAACTAGGTTACTAGAAGATTACGATAAGCTATGTGTGCAACAAATATATTTCTTAAAAATAACTTTAAAAATTATTAATACCAAGGTTGATGCAGTTTAATGCAGAATATTAGAATAATAATATTGTTTTCTTTCATGGAATACTACTCTTGAAAATACGAATCGTCACTTTAAACATAAAAAACAATTCAAAACAATAACAAAATTCAACATTTTAAATGCAATGCAATGTATCATTGTAGTTTGCTGGAAATTAGAACGGAACTAGATCTACATTTTTTCCTGTGTTGCATCTTCAGTTTCGCACTGCGCATCACATTATTGCGATAGTAACAGAGGAAACAGTAGATTTATACACATGTTGAAGTAGAAAGAAGCAGATTGATAGTATCTTTAGTGTTACACGAAGAAGTAGTGCACAAAGCCGAAAATATAATTCAAAGTAGTTGGAACGTTGAAAGTCAAAATAAATAAAAACTGATTTCCTTGGCGCCAGGACGCTCAGCGGCGGATCCAGAGGGGGGGGGGGGCTAGGGGGCTTTAGCCCCCCCCCCCCCCCAGAAGGAGATTTTTTAACATTGCAGGGATACGAGCGGCCATTTTCAATATGGCGGCTTAACATTGTTAGCCCCCCCAGGAAGTCATTAGCCCCCCCCCCCAGAAAAAAATCCTGGATCCGCCGCTGAGGACGCTTCTGTAAACATCGGCGTTTGCGAGTACTGACTGAGCTATAATGATAATCGTGGCGTGCTAGTTTTACAAAAATGTTTTGTTTTGCTGAATGTTGTGCATTTGTCGTTTTCCACTTGCCACTTTAATTTAATTTATTGTTGGTTCTTGAAGAATTCTTTAAGATAGACCAGTTGGAGGTCCTGATTTAAGTATGTATGTATCAAGTACTAGTTTTGTAATCCTATTGGGCTTAACGTTAAAGTTGTTGGTATAGTGAAATTAAAAATACTACATTTAAATATTCGGAATTCAAAATAATACATTGCTGCATATTTACTCTAACTCTGCTCACAACTCAAGGATGGCCTTAAGAAAAATGTATTTAAGTTGTAATGTGACAAATGTGAATTAATATAGCGCTCTATTACTTATGACTAATACAATGTTGAACGAAATCAGGAAAGCATCTATATAAAAAAATGGCATGTCAAACAGAAATTACAAAATGCACTTCCTCAGAATTTAAATTAAATCAAAAGAATTATCAAGAACTCACTGATTTTATTAACAACGCCTCGGATGTGAAGATCCAAAATTGAAATTCGATTTTAAATCTTAAAATATTCAGTAGCTTAATTCTAATTGTAAAATGCTGAAGCAACGAACGCGATCACCAATTGACCGTCAAATATTTTGAAAATTTGTAATAAATTGTATTTAAAAAGAGTAAAACCATGTACTCACATTAAAATATAGCCTCTTTGCTGTGCATTATAAAAAATAACCTTTGTTCTACATTTTCAATCATTTTAAAAAATTTCAAATGTGAACACTTACAAATTATGCATCGTATTTTTATACACAGATGCATTATCTGTAACAAAATAAAAATACATATGTTGTGGAAAGAGAAAAAATATGCTGATTTTGATTAATTTAAATCAAAGTTATTCTGACAATACCTTCAATTTGGGAAATGGATGCCTGAACATGATTTAATAGTTGTTGGAGCGAGATTTCGGGTTTACGATTAGAGTGCTAGTGATATAAACATCAATAAAAATACAGGAATGCAAATTAAGAATCAAAATTCATTTTTTCTAGAAAAAGATTAGAATCAAAGGGACCTCAGAAGGAATGCTGACACACAGCTGTACAGCGAATGGGTAAATTGAAACTCAAATCGATTTTGTACTTTTTTATACGAGCATTAACTACTACTACTATTAGCTATTTAAGAAAAAGCAAGAAGAGGAGTAGCGAGCAAAGTAACTTATTGACTTACATTTTTTGGCCGAGTTTCTTTCCGCCTTTTTGCTTTTCAATAATTTATTTGATGGCGCAACTTCCACCCAAGTTTCGCATAAGACAGGAAAACAACTATGAATAAATCTGTATAAGAATCCTGTAGATGTATCCATGAACGTGGAAGAACCAGGAGAATTACCATCCGAATCTCCATTTCCAATAGCCGATCCTTCAATCTGCTGCTGACCTCCACAAAGTCCCGAAGAAGCATCAAAATCCAGTGATGAGGACATTATAACATGCTTCCGATGGGTCTCATATTCATAACCGAATGGATAATATAATTCCATGTATGCTGAATTCTTTTCCTTTGAATTTTCATTGGATTTTGAATTATTCTTGTCATTATTATCATTATATTCGTCATTTTTATGGCTAGGGTTGGCATTGGCCTCCCTAGCTTCCGGTTGAATAAAGTCACGAGTTATAATTTCCGAAGATGTCTCTTGACGTGAGGATGTCGAAACTGACTCTGTTTCTAGATCAAGGCAAGATGCAATCAGAGAAAGAACACGGATTCTCTCCTTGATTTCTGTCGACATATCCGATATGTCAAGTTTGAGGCGAGTTTTTGAACCACTGGCTGATGAGGTTGAGGTTGAAATTAAGTTCATGACAGCTGGAAGGATAATATCTTTTGAAGTTGCTACTAAATTGGGACAGTGCTCGATGAGGAGTGTGATGAAAGATAAACAATGTTGACGAATCGAGGGCAGAATGTTTGTTAGTGTGCACTTTAAATGAGTCAGCAACAGATTCCAAAATGGTTGTAGTTGATCCTCAGAAATCTGTAATATAATTTAATTGCAAGATTAACATTTTAGTATTTTTGAAATTTTCCTAATTATTGTTTAAACAATTACCATTAGCATTGCCATTACTTCAAAGAGACAAAAAAAAAGGGAGAAGTATAATACTGATAATACTAAATGATCAAAGTGTGGACTTTCCCTTGTACTACATAGGAAAGAAAAATGGTAAAATATCTATTGAAGACAGGAAAGAACATTTTAAGGGTATACGTTATCATGTAAGTAGGGTCCTTACACCAAGAATATACATGATTGGTACCACTTTTGACTTTGCGTTTTAGGGTAGATTACGTTAGATAAGTAAAGTTATTAGCTAATTAGTTAATATGATTGGAAGCATCGTAAATATAAAACAATCGTGATCATCCTTATTTTAGTACATAATCTTCTATTTCGCACAGTAAGAAACATTAACTTTAATGATTGGCAATTTTTAATGCTATTTATTTTACAACTTATAATTTTACAAAAAAGCATTACATAGCATAGCAACGTTTCAGCTATTCTCAAGTTTTCCTTCCGGACCAAACGCTCATTATCCGATGTAAGCATTGCAATCTTCTCCACAATGCGTCCCAAATGATTATCCAAAACATTATTTTCAGTGGTTATGAGCTCGTGCAATCCATTTAATGAATCAATCTTTGCGTTGGTGTTGTGATGATTTAGGGCAGTCAGTACATCCTGAAAAGAACACAATATTATTTATAACAGCAACTGAAAGTAAACGTTGATAATGGAAAAATTGCCAAACTATCATAGATGGAAGCCTAACAATGACAAGGCAAAACATGAAGTATATACTAACATGTAACACACTTTGTTCCCTGTACTTGCTACTGTTATGCATGACCTAATCAATTATCGAAAACCTTTCAATACGAAATGTGCATTTCACTTTAAACTGTGTTACCTAATTTAAAAAATCTTAATTACGGTATTGAACTACTTCTTTATGAACAACGAGACAGAACGTAACTGTAGACATTAATTACTGCGATACACAACTAACTGATTATACTTGACCAAAGGAAAGGGACACAATCAGTACCATATACAATATAGTAGCATTAATGAGACCATGAGACGATTGTATTCACTCATTGCATGTACTGCTGCGTAAAACTCATTTTTCAAATATATAATTACAGTGAACAGTTAAAAAATTAATAATTACACACTCACAAAAATATTTTGCTTCCGTCTGGTAGATGCCTCGCCCTCTTCAGCTGATTTGAGCTGTTCACGTAAAAATATCTTTTTACTTTGAAGTTTTGGTATAATAACATTTTGAGCTTTGAGCAATGTTTTTCCCTTTAATTGTGTCTTGGCTTTTTCTTGCTTCCGAATCTTCTTATGTTTTCCACTTTTTGCCATTTTTGATTGAAGTTTACAAAGTCAAAGTTCAATGGCCAACAGTAATATTTATAAATTCAAAACTGGTCAGATTTTTTCAACTAAATGATGAATGAAGAATGAGCGAACAAAAAGTATTTTATTATTGCTTCAAATTTAAGGGTACACACAAGCACTGCACTAACTTCGAATGTTGTAGAAATTATGAAAAAGACTGGCACAGATTGAAAAATTAAATACAGTATTTTATGAAACAAATCCACAAGTTTGGGTTTTAATTAGATACCTGCAGTTTGCCACCTTTGACCTTCGTGAAATTAAATCTAAAAGATGAAGTGTTGGAAACTTTGGAAGGCTAAACTTTCATTCAGCGTCAGCCCTCAGCCAGCAGTTCAGCATGTGGCAGTTTCGAATTTCGTACCTAACATCAAGGAATTCTCACTGAATACTTTTTTCTTAATGCTTTTATATGCGCTTAAAATTTAAATTCAATATTCAATTAATTTAAAAATTCTATTTCCTTTTCCAGTTCCAGTCTGTGTTGACTGAATATATGAAGGTGCGACAGCGCCGACAGCCAAGACAGACTGTAACAAGAAATAGATTTAAAAATTATGAAAAATGAAGTCGAAATCTTAATAATTACTAATAAATATAGCAAATGGCAAATTAGTATTTTAGCATCTCATTCATGCATAAGTAATGCATATGCTATATACGTTTAGCTGTATACATTTAGTTGACTGAACAGGTACGTGATGATTTGACGAACCTGTATGTTACCTCAAAAATTAATAAACTCTACCTATTAAATGATTTAATCACATGCGATGTGAGAGTACTAAAAGTACTAAATAGAAACCCAGTATCATATTATTCGTGTTAAAATACTGCACTCATAATATAATTCCTGCAAACAATCATTTTTGATTTCTACTAGATGTGTATTTTCAAACAAGCTACAGTCGCTACAGAATCTAGACTCAAAAATAAAAACACAGTCAATCAAAAATCAAAATGACTACGACAAAACCTACTTGCACAGTATACTTATAAATGTCGCATAAGTATAAGTTACGTAGTACAAACAGTAATTTGGAATGCATAAAAAATTAAAATAAACAAATGAGCATAATATTCTCCGTTGAACTACAAACTTTAGAAGCAGCTTAAAAATTTAGTCGACTAACTAAATACCAAGTTTTCATATTTTGTATATTCGTAGTTCAAAACGTTAAAATTAAGATAAAATAATTTTACTAATTTCAATCCAACAAAACAAGTATATTAAAAACCAACGATTAGTGATTAGTGATGTAAGTAATAGTACTCCAACATGAATTATCAGTTGTTTTTTAGTCAGCAAACTAATTCTTTCGAAAGGGGAAAAATTAGCAATCAATCCATATTTGATGTGAAAAAAATCTGACATTTTGTAAGGAAATTTCCTGCTGCTTGGCGAGATCCCTTACGAAAATAATTAAGGAAGTCCGGGAAGAAATATGTTTTGCAAGTTCAAATCCAATATTACCGACATTGAAAATGAGGAGGAAGATGGGCATGGCGATAGACTCCTATACTATATTCCTGGGAATGGAATTTCTGCCGGCCGCTACACAAACATCTCTTAAGCAACGTTTGTAATAATGCACAGAGAAAATGTAGGTAGTTAGACCTTAAGGAAGATGTTGTTATCATTTTTTTAAAGTGAATAATTACTTGTTTAGCAATTTTAACTCGTGCAAGCAAAATAACTCTAATTGTAAGCAATGCAATTTGTTGGAGCATTATTTCCTTATAATTTCCTTATACATAATAAAATTACTTCACAGTTATAGTCTCGATAAACTTGACCGTCAAACCGTCAACAGAAAGAGTAGTATTAATTTCTCGATTAATAGCTTATGCATTATTTAATATACGCAGTATATATATAATAACGACGTAGTCGTAAATGTATATACGCAGTTTATTTTGCACACTATGTATCATTATTAAAAATTAAAATATAAAAATTCAATACATATTATTACAGACAAACAAATTAGACAGCATAAGATGCAAACGAGGTTTTAATTCTCATTAATAGCTGAAGGATGTACATAGACGCTTGCTTAAGTAAGGAGCAATATGTGTCCGGATCTTCCTCTTAAAGAATTAGTTATCGGAGGAAATACCAGATTTACAAGATAACAAGGTATTAGAATACGGCATAACTTGGAATGGGAGTATGGGAGTAGATGTCGCACTATAAAGAGTACTTTGCACCCTATGTCTAAAAAAATGCAGCTTCAATGCCACAACTAACGATAAGTCTAGAATCTATAGAACCAAATTGCATTAATTAGATACGTATATATATACGTATTACATAAGTAAACATATGGGTAAAATATTTTATTTCGTCCTTTACAATCTACGATCCACGCTTATTTATGTTAAAAACGCAAATAAGGGAATAATTATTATTATGTACAACTTGCATTTTTTTCAATACAGGTAATGTTTCTTTTCCATATTCCATAATATTATATGCATCTAATATGTTCAACATAAAATACGTTTTTAATAACCGCAGAAACATACCCATTTAGTTGTTACAATTTTCAAAATATTAGTAGGTATGTTCTTTTTTTGTATAATTTATCATTGTAAAATATACAGTCTCTATGAGGATGAAAGATAAATAAATAATACCTCAGTTCTGCGTTATTAACTGAAGTGATCTCTTCACATTTTGCACTATACAATAGACGCCATAGTTGTCTATTATTATCGTCTAGACGGTTAGTCTGTTTGTCAGGGTTTGATCCCTGAAAGCAAATTTGTCTTATTTGCAATTCTAGTATTATCATCGAGGCTATTTGCAGTGACTGATTTGTAAAATATTACCCTATAGCTGCAATAATTTTGAAAAACATTGTCATAATCATAATAATTTGCTGCTCGGTGAGGATGGGTTACAAAGATAATTACATACAAAATGAAAAGGATGTTATTGATAAAACCTTTAAAGTTAAAATTAGTTTGAATTTTCCTTCTTCCGTAACAGTTGTATATTTATATAGCTTATGTATCTAATCTTCTAGAATTGAATTTGAAATCCTACTACAACCATTTAATTGTAATACCAAATGCACTATACAATAAAACTAAAGTAGATTTAATTGAGTAATCTTTTGTTTTAAAATTACTACATTTACTTATGCATATGAATAATCATTGCAATGTACATGCCTAATTATTCCGACTGTTATTATGAGTTCATTCAAACAATTTCAAACATTTATTACAGAAGAAATGCACCAGGAAGTTAGCAAGAAAAATTTGCTCGCTATATACATATTCGCGTAACGAGAATGAAATCCAACGAAGTATGGTAAGAACATAAATGCAGTGTGCAGTAATTATTATTATATATATACCCACATAACTATTTATTGTAATTATATTATTAAAGTGACAAGTCAAAATCATGAATGGCTTGCATTTTTTGGGGTCATAGATGCAGTTATTTTGCAAACTTGGGCGAATTTATCATGTATATGCAGATTAATTAACATCTACATTAAATTCTAGAAGCATAATATATTTAAGTGCGTATGGATGTATAACTAGACCTAAGCAGCAGACTGCATTAAATATATGATAAGTAAAACAAAAATAATTTAATTTATACACATACATAGACAAACTGACAATTTATTATTTAATTACATCATTTTTGACTTATTTTTGTATGTGTTCTTCTCGTTGAGAGTGGATGGGAAATATAGTATTAAAATATTAAATTAATATTCACACTTGACACACGTCAAGGCAGTTTTATTTGAAGCTGACATGTAGACGAAAGCAATTATGCATTTTTACACATCATTTATCTAACTTTTCTTAGTATAGCGTTTACTTTTGCATTTTGTAAACTCGCCGCAGACAGTTGTAAATTGATTGTACAATTGAATTTTTAAGACCTTTGACCTGCCGCTTTATTTTAATTGAGTAAAAGTGTAACGTATTAGAATTATCAATATAATTTATGCAATTCATCTTCACAGTCTTATTTACTCATTACTCTGCTGTTTCTGTTACTATACTTACTACATTATTATTATATGTTCATATTACATATCTATATGTATATTCATAGCCCTACATATATATAGTACATTCCATCGCGGACCTTTTGTTGTTGTACACAGATACTGTGCATTACTATTGGCAATATGTGCTTATAATATGGAGACTTTTATTTGTGAATTGATAGATAAATAAACATACAATTTAATATTTTATTTTTATTACTTTGACTATACTTATAACATTTCTGATTGTCGATTGTACTAACGATGTTTGCATCTGAAAATTTTCTTATTGTTACTAATTTTATTGAAGACACACTCCCTCAATTTCCTGATACATTCCTTTCGTTGGAGTAATGTTAGTTTGAGCGTAACTTAAGACTGTACAAATTGATTATATAGACAGCGCAATCATTTGACATTATTTGAAATTCAAATTTTATGAATTCAATATTGCTGCTCTTATAAAATCTACAAATATTATTGTAATATTTTTGTTACAGAAAAACAATTATTGTTTTTTTTTCTGGTGTCGCCTTAAAGTGTAAACATTTTTTTAACTTACAATAATTAATAATTAACAACATAATATCAAATAACAAGCAAAAGGTTTGTAACATCCGTACTTACAATTTACAAGAAAATAAATCTGCCATCTAGATACCTTACATTCTGGTTGTCTTATCAGGGCGGGATAATTTGGCCAGCGCAGGCAGCCCCCGCTGCTTGAATTTTTAAAAAACATTTAAATAGAACATTTTACACTTTTCAAAAATATGTAAAAAGAATATTTTGACTTTTCAAAAAACATGCAAATAAATTTGTTTGTACATTTCAAGAACATGCAAATAAAACATTTTCCACTTTTCTTAAAACATGTAAATAGAACATTGAGCACTTTTCTGAATCAAGTAAAAAGAACATTTTGAAATTTTCTCAATCAAGTAAATCGAACATTTTGAAATTTTCTCAATCAAGTAAATCGAACATTTTGCACTTTTCTAAAAACATGTAAATTCAACATATATTTTGCTTTACCAAAGAAAACCATCAATGAAATCAAAATGGTGGTTTTTGTATGGAAACAAATTGCTGCCTAAAAGCAATTCCTTCGTCCGGCCCTGTGTCTTATTTTGTATTACGTGTAAGATATAGTATTATAGTAGTGTTACTGAGCAAAGTTAAGTTATACTCAACTTACTTAACTCTAACTAAGAACCATTTAAGACCTTTCATTATTGACAAAATATCCCGGCGTGTTCAACCTCAAAAAGTATATAGCGTAGAGTAGAACTTTTAAGTACAAACCTAAAAGGTAAACGGAAGGGTATATATATAGCAGTCACGTTTTGAAACAAGAAACGAAACGAACTCAATAAAAAGGATATTGAGCACAACACCTTTGGAAATTTTTAAATTCGAGTTCTTTTGCGAATAAAATCTGCCGCAGTATGCAAAACAGAAGTAATTACTATTGTAAAAAGGTACATGATATAAAAAATATTATACACGAGGATTGAGTATAGAGTTGGCTTTCGTATCCATATCCAGACTTTTACATACTGATATAATCACAAGGTATTGGTACCGGCCTCCAATACACATTATTCCGGTAGAGAAATTCTTCAGAAATTTCCAAATCCTATATTCAACTTGAATACTTCAACTGATACTGAAGTGACTGACATTTAGCACTTTCAACTGCACAACATATAGCGACTTCCATTCTAATCGTGGATCTTAACTGCAAAAAAAAATATGAAAAATTCATGAATTTTTTAATCCTAATGATCCTTTGATATTTTTTAAATATATTATTAAAACCATAAAGATAATATTGTAAAATGTGTATAAATACATTTATATCGAGAGAAAAACGCGTAATAAAAGCGTAAAAGAAACTTGGTTTACAATGGCACACACACACACATGCACAAAGCTATAAGTTAGTATAAACAAAGATACTTAAAGGAATATGGTGTGTATATTGGTTAAACTTTCAATTTGTGAATGAGTTAAATATATTATGTTGAGGTATGTTACAAAGTTCGATGCCTGATACTACTGACATTTCACATTCATTCAAAAAATTCAAAACACAATGACACACACACACACACACACACACACACACACACACACACAAACTACGAGTAATATCGAGACATAGACGGATGCTGATATTATGGATGTAGTCAGCATATATAGGAGCTCCACTTTAAAATTTTCAAAAATAAATAATAATACCAACGGAAATCACGCCATTTATGGAATTTTACATTTTACAAATTCTCAACCATTAAAATTTAGTCTTTACTTGTATAGTTTTCAATTTGCAAAAAATCTGAGAGACTTTTATGTATGTAAAAAAAACAAAGTATTGCATAGAATTGAGGGGATATCATAAATCTATATCTATAACACTTTTTAAAAAACGAGCATAAAAATTTTCCCTTTCTTGCTTATCTTTCTTGAAATTAGAAGTATTGTAAAATGAAAAGAAATATTATAGGTACTAAATGTGTACAGTATTTTGCTATTTGAAAGAAATGATTTCAGTTATTCAAGCCGTACTCACAAAATTAGAAATATTCATCATTCAAGTATTCTTGTAACGGCATAAAAAAAGCACATTTAAATATTTTATATCTGCACAACTCATCTTGAACCGACTTTTAAATATGTCTATCTATATCACTATGTACACCTATACATACTGCCAACTGTGTAAGAGATACTGTATTTTTATTTCATTGTAATAATCTCAAATTGGCAAGTCATATTTGGCTCCTATCAAAATCAAAATCACTTACGGAAACGTATGCATAGCTTCAAGCTGCACTAAAAAAGAAATCAGCTAATTTTAGTTGATATTTTCTTGATGTGAGATGCTTTATAATTTCTTGCCAAGTTGTTAAAAGTACTTCGAAAGGACTGTGGAGAAGGTCTGCAATTACAGTCTCTAATTAGTTATAAGGTCCAGTTGTCAGTAAGGCTATAGACTCACGACGACAGAATGTTCCTGAATCAGCCCAAACGATGTCAACTACGTCTAAACTCAGTACTCTAAAAGCAAAATTAAAATTCATTTTATTAAAATGTTATATGTAACTTGGCCTAGTTGCCATTTATATAGCACAGTGATGGAATCTAAAGGGGAAAATTGGAATTTCATACATCTTATGTACTGTACGTATATTCCGTAATGGACCATAGACATTGTACCTGTAAAAAGGGATAATTGTCGAAATAATAAAATCAATTTAATATCACACAATAGACTTTATTAAGGATTATGCCAGGAGTTCCGTCATAAAGTATAGTCTATTGAAAAATATATACCGTAAATGTCCGAATGAGCCCCGGGACGCTTATTACTTTTTTTTTTGCAGTGCATCCCAGCGCTTATTTAACTCTTTACAGTTTACGCTTTAAAAAAAGAGACTAATTCATACAAAGTTATGCCTAAAATCATAATCCCGCTTTAGACATTTTTATTTAGCACTGCAAGCAGCATAGAAACATCGGGAGACACCCCCCTCCCCAGAATTCATCAAAACTTAAATAACTAATTTGAACAGAACATTTAAGAACAATTTATTTTAACCTTTTTTAAAAATGGGAAATGATTTTACGAGTAGTTAGGGCTCTGTATATTTATGATACGGATGTATAGAAATGATCTGATTTTACTTAACAGCTTTCGCCGGAATGCATAAGGTTATCGAAATAGTGCAAATCTTCTAGCGTAATGAAGGCGCCATTGATGATAGTAACTGATTAGAGCATACACTTAGTAACTGTGACAATTGAGATTTTATAAAGTGTGGCTCATACCTGCTGTCTACAAAGCAGAAACATGCTGTAGAACCCTACATGATCCCCCCCCCCCCATTAATTTCTGTAATGCATTATCGAATGTAGGTAGGTAGGTACGTAATGTAGGTAAGCTAGAATCAAATCAACTCTAAATCAATCTGCATAGTCTATAAAAGATACGGGTGCCCGATAAGTGAGTACAAAAGGGATGTGTAAGTTCGGAAATTGTAATTTGGTATTGGCAGTTTACAACACAGTATAAATCCATACATAAAATATTAGACAGTATATGCATGGAAGTCATAGGTACCTACCTACCTAACCTACGCACCTACATAGTTTTTGATGTATACCATATACATTCGTATATATAGTAGTTATAGTAAGTAAAGGAAACAACTTTGTTTCTCTCGTCTCCCCAACAAATAACCATGAGGATATGTAATTTGGTCTCTCGTCTCATCCCCGCGTCTTAAAACTCACACTTCTTCTCCGTCTCCTTATAGCTTTTTCATCTTTCACGTTCTGTCACACAGTAGTCCTTCCCTTCTCTACTCTCCCCCTGACACGTTCATGTTAAAAAGTATATAAATACAGAACTTTCAGATTGTCTTCCTCATTTCCATTGTGGAAGGAAGGGAGAGACGCTGACTAGTCGTAGTTAGCTAGCTACATACTATAATACATCACTCAAATTTCATACTCCATTTCACAGTTTTTTCTTCTAATATTTTATATCCCTCCCCGATTCTACAGTCAGTCAGCGGTGTAGCATAGCATTTACATTACCTACACAAAAGTTCAATTAAATTCAATTTATTATATTGAGTTTTTAAAAACAAATCCAATAAGAAAAGTTTTACCTTTCCTTTTTGATAGAGAAAACCAACTTCAATTCCACAGGCAACTTCTCATTTATCTTGTTAAATCTCTTAAAAGTAAAAATTAAAAGGAACTTTGTACTTACATAGTTTGTGAGTCCTTCCAAATATACAGCAGCAGAAAATAAAATAGACAAAAATATAAAAATAAGTCTAGTATTAATAAAACAAAGAAAAGGAAAAAATATTTTCATATCATTTGTTCCATTATCAAGTCAATACAAAATTAAGAGTCTACATAAAACTTACAGCGACAGTTCTACAAGAAGCTCCCTGCCGTTCCTCATTCTAGTATTATAATAAACATATTAAAAGTACCTACTTACACACACACACACACGATTTGTAGAAAAAAGCATACAGCTTGAAGACATTACATAATAATATGATAAATTTACTAGTTACTATACTTTGTGTGAGCTCAGGCTAAATCTATATAGTCCACATAGGACTCAAGTTTTCAAGTTATAAACTGAACTCTTAGCCTCCGTCAGTTTGTCTCCAAGTCCAACAACTGAAACTTGAAAATAGTAAAATAAAAACTCTCTCTCTCTCTCTCGGTCGTATCTTTTGGTTACAGTTGATCGTCTGGGTCTGGACTCTGGTCTGCTACTTACACACATTCACGCCTTCCGAATCAAATCTTGTGAGGACTCCCAATCCAATCGAATAGAGACAGAACACAGAACAGAACAGAGCTCACAGCCCCAACCAAGTGTGTGTGTTCAGGACAGAAAATAAGATAATTCATCCTCAGATGAGAGAAGATTCTCTCTCCACTGTCTTTCTGTCCATACACTACTACTAGACTGAGCTATTCCACTTCATCTTTAAATTCTTCTTTTGGATTTCCTCTGGTCTTGATCTAACTTGACGACAACCGTTATAGGAAAAATCCAAATTAATTTTCATCCCAAAAAAGAGAGAAGAATAACAGCCCACAAAAACAAAAATTTCTGCTTTTGAAGTTCCTGTTCAAATTAAACACGCGAAAATCAAAAATCAAGTTAGTCTCACATTTTTACAAAAAAACCAATATAAAGTGCATCTAAATGATTTTCCTAGAAATTTATAGAAATTACTATTAAATTTTTTTAAATTATATAAATCAATGCTTTTGATACAAGCTGATATATCCCAACTTTACTTCAAGCACTACAACTACAATAATTACCATCATCCGTCCTGAGAGATATTAATAGTAGAAGTAGTAGAACAGAAATAATTTAATACGATTAAACTGTGATACTATATAGGGAGATACTGTGTGTAATAACATTTGCGAATATTTAAAAGTCGACGACCTCATAATATAGTCTTCTCTCTCTCTCTCTCTTTTTGAAATCGAATTTAGCTCAGACTTGATAATCGAATATCTACATCAGCATAAAAATGGCTTATCTGCGGAAATATAGAAATTACAATCAATTAAAATTCTCTTCACCCACATCACTAGTGATTATTTTCGTGCCTTTATGTCTATTCGTCCAAGTAATTCTCGCAGCAGCCCCAATGCCAGAGAGTTATACAGACTCCACACATCATCCCGTCCAATCTCACTCCAAAAGTGCGTACGCTAATTATAGAAGAAATAATCCACATATTAGTAATGGTCATGGGAGTCCGTCCTCATCCACCTCTTCACACTCTAATACAAATACTAATAGTGACAGTTCTAGTGATACTAGTGAGCATCCTGCGACGGGCGAATCTGCACGTGGGAGCGGTACCGGTACCGGCAATGGAAGCAGTAGTAGCAGTAGTACCGGCTCCGGGACTTTGACGACTTCCTCCAGTGCCTTCTCCCAGTCTCAGCCATCCCTGGGTCAACAGGGGACGTACTCCTCTGGGATCGCGTCTGGAAATTCTACACTCAACGGCTCCGGCGGCGCGGGGAATTTCGGGATACAAGGAGATAATGGTTCACATGGTCCACTTTGTACAGAGAAGACGGGCTGTCGACGCGGGACTGGGATTGACATGAAGAGACTCAGCTTGCAAATGATTCGGCATGATATCCTGAGAAAATTAAGGATGGATGAGAGCCGTCTACCAAATATCACTGGGAAAGGCTTCCCAATCCCACCTGACTACATTAACGAATTCATTGACATGCAAAGTGACTCCCCACGAGATGACTACGATGACGAACATGCAACAACGGAAAAAATCATCGCATTTTCCAGAATTCGTAAGTATTTTTCATACTGTAGCTAATTACCTTTAAAAGTAGTATACGAGGCTGGACATTTTTTGAATTAAATTGTAAAAATTGTAAATTGTAAAATCACTAGAGCATTATAAATAGGAGGGTGTACGATAAAAAAAAGATCGTTCGAGGTACAGAAAAGATTTTCTATCTGCATGTAGTTTTGAAAATCAATTCATTTGCTATACCCGTTTTATCTTGAAAAAATTGAAAGTTCAAAAAATACTATATTGTCTGTGAAGAACCAAAATGACCAATCCATTTGTAGCTAAAAACAATATCAACTAACTGCAAAAATATTCAAATATGTCTTGAGAGCATTTAAATACAACATTTTACACTTTTTAAGCACATGTAATTAGAACATTTTCCACCTTTTTAAAAACATGGAATTAGAACATTTTGCACCTTTTTAAAAACATGGAATTAGAACATTTTGCACCTTTTTAAAAACATGGAATTAGAAAATTTTGCACCTTTTCAAAAACATGTAAATAAGACATTGTACGTTTTTCAAAAACTCGTAATGAACATTTGACGCATGTTTCTCATTGTGTTTTTATGACATAGCTCATTTTGATTGTAGCTTAAATTAGATATGGGCCATTTTGTTCTTCACAGACTATATGTATTATAGGCATTTACAATCTGCGTTTTTTTCTAAATCTACTTTTTTCGAATTTAAACACATAAGAAAATTATAAAAGAAATGTAAATAGAGTATTTTGCACCTCTGAGGATGCACCTTTACAAAACGAAATTACCTAAATGGTCTCCAGGGATTACATTTTTACTTTTACGACATAATTGCTCTAGACTTGAGAAGCTGGAGACAATCTACCACAGTGCACACATAAAACGTATCTGTCTTCCCCGTCAATGATTTAATTTACAAACTGATTATCTTGGTCTTGATCTGATTTGATTTTGACTGGAGAATTGAATGACCTATTATTTTATTATTCAAGGCTTTCTCTATCATCATGCTGACTACAGCCACACATTACACTACTATTGTGTCTGGGGCATAGCACTTTATTATGTAGCTTCTTTGCACTAGTATAAGTAGATTCAATTTTATATTTATATCGCATTTTCCTCATTGCATGGAACTTATGGAACTATGTACATGGACATTTCAGTTTCAGTCTGCAAGGCTCACATTAGTATTCAGACACCGTAGAGACTTATATAGAGACTAGACCATATTATAATTAGATATGCAATTCATGTGGTCGCCACTCTTCTTCTTGACTCTACAGCTGAGTCGCGCGAATCATGTATAATTTCCATATTGACCGTTTAACTTGACAATTGAGTTACGTAGGCGTAAGGGTTCATTGAATACATGCTTTGATGCTTCACATAGCGCATATACATATTATACAGTTGTAGACTTTACAACAGACGAGCTATAAAGCTTGATTGTGGTGAGTCGTATAATTTGCAAGTCTCTTTATAATTTTTTTATTGCATGTTCATTAAAGAACATGAGATTTGCCACACGCACATTCAAAACGCATGGTTTACTCGTATAATGTGAGGGTCACACTCCCAGACAGTTGAGGTTGAGCCTGGATCTTTAAGTCTTGAGTCTTATTGAGTGCAGATCCATACGCAGAATGTCTATAGATGTGTGAGTGTACAGTCCTAAAATGTCTACTTGGAGTATTAAATCTTTAATTGGACAGCAGTTAAGTTCAAGGAAGAAACTTTTAAAATTTATTTTCTAAAACCAAGAACATTTCTTTAATTATGTAGCTATAACTATGCATAGTTTACAGTTTACAGTCGACTTGGGGTAA
Source organism: Dicyrtomina minuta (assembly GCA_949802685.1). Lineage (NCBI taxonomy): Eukaryota > Metazoa > Arthropoda > Collembola > Symphypleona > Dicyrtomidae > Dicyrtomina > Dicyrtomina minuta. The sequence goes on along the minus strand of OX461808.1, from coordinate 43,100,948 downwards.
CCGTTCAAAGATCCACCTAATTTTGATGACACTGATCTATAAAATAAATCAGTTCAAAGTCACATCACATTTTTATAAGGAAGCATGGACTTACAAATTAGATGACAAGAGCGAAATTCAATACATTTTAAAGTTGTAATAATACAACCTCCCCCCCCCCCGCTCCCCCAACATCAATATTTAACTACTTGTAATAGAATATCTAGGTGTACGAAATTGTATCTCAAGAATTCCTATAGTAGCATTTGCATTTCCGTATTTATATCATTAGGATGCAAAGTATCAGTAACAATCAACGCTTATAGCGAGCTTTCACAACCTCTTTTCTCTCTCGACTCCATCTCTTTTTGCCACAAAAAAAATTAGAAGAGTAAAAATAAAAATTAAAAGTTTTTTAACTTGACAAAAAAAAACTTAACTATTTCTAATAGACGGTTTTCATTTCAATCATTTATTTTATGCCACGTGAGATGCCCTACTAATTTCCTCCCTTATTACTTATTATACATTCTTAAGTTGTTTTAACTCCAAGCTCTTGTAGTATTTCCCTGTAGGACGTTGAAGAGGGTTGGTTTTGAACTAGATCGAACTTGCTGACCTCAATTGAACAGTTTTTTATTTCGGTAGGTATAGAGGTAGTTAAAAAATTATAGGATTCTATAGCCTCATTGAGTATTACGTTACCGACATGGGTTACTGTTACAACCTACATAGGTACTAATTTTATAGTGTGTAATAATAGACATTTTAAATTATTTATATACACATGGAATACGATATTTGTAGTACAAAGTATCACAAAAAAACCTTACGACTTTAAATATAAGAGCGTAGTCGGAACGTAGTAAATATATTTTGAAGAATCAACAACAATGTAGAGTGATGTCAGCAGCAATTATGACTTTTGTGATCTGACATTTATCATTGATGTTTTTAAGCAATTAAAAACTTATCTAATTATATCTATATGTAAGTAGTACTTTTCCTGTGGAATTTATAACTTTTATGAAATCATCATTAATTTTGCAATTGTACCTATTACAAAATTTGTCTCTAGTATTATTTGTATTTGTCCAGGCTAGGGTCAGGCACTTGACTTTGATTTCACTTTTCACTCTTGAAAACATGGGGATATAGATAGGAAACGAGATTCTTCTATTAATTTTACACATATTATAAGAAATAGAGATGACGAGCTACGTCGAAAAATGAGACAACAGGTAGACATAAAAAAACATGAGATTGAGATTTGGTAGCCCATATACTGGCATTGTCATACAGATATAGGACTTTGACCATTAGTAGATTTTCTTAAAAAAATTAAATATATAGTAGTTATAGAAATGTTTTTTTTTCATGCTGATTAGCTGGAGTAGCGAAGTTACTCAAAAACGACTGAGGAGAGTTTTAACCTACACTCCTAAACTAATACAATAATCGTGGCTACTCCTCTGTCTGAAGTTTTTGCCTGTTATCTCTCTATTTTAACGTGTGTCCCTCCGTTGTGTAAATATTAGTTGTTTGACATTAGATGATTCAATGAGTGTATGATGATGTTCTATATATAAGTTAGGAGATGATAGGAACTAACGTAATTTGTCCATATGTCGCGAGCCATCAACTTTCTTCCCTCATTTCCCATTTCCAAAATCCTTCACTTTCAATCACTGTAGAGACCCACTATACGTTGTCGCACACAATATCTCAGATGCTCAGACAGAAGTGTGTACCCCAACATCTGGCAGGATATTTTATAGGTAGTCTAAAAAAATCAAATTAATTAGCAGGAACAGAGCCAATAAATTACAGATTTTACTTTTAAAAAATATACAGGAAACCGGAAATTCGGCATTTCTTAAAAATAATTATTAATAAGAATATTTTGCAATTTCAACCTTGATATCCAATCTTCTTATTTTTGTCTGGAGCTTTTGATATATAGAATAACAAGATTTAGATTATTGGTATTGACTTTGGCATTGTCATTGGTTGTATAGTGTGTGGATATACAGTCGGGATACAGAGTTGACAAGAGTGTGTATTGAATCTAAAACTTTCTTGAAACAATATGTAAAACTAGCTGTACATATTTTAATCTTTGTACAGTTGTTGAAGGGAGCGGATAGCCTCGTGGAGTGGGACAAATAGCTATTTAAATACAACATATGTAGTAGTGGTAAGCATATATTTAACATGGTATTTAAAATCGTGATACAATTGCATTTTTCTCCAATATTAGTGATAGTATCAAGTAGAATTTGTAGAATGTACCTATTAATTATATTGGAAATATTGACTTAATTTAATGATTACACATATCATATTATTATAGAAGATTTATTGTTTACTCCACACTCCAAGCTTTTCATTGCACTGCAGCTTGTCTACACAATTAATATTTGTCAGACAGAGACAGTTGCAGCTGACGAGTAGTACAAATACACCAATAGAATGGTACATACCTGCTTTCTTTTTCCCCTTCAAGACATATTATACTCTACACAGCATTTTTAGCATTTGGGACAGAAGAAGACTTTGGCAGACACACACGTTTTGTGATCTCACACTGCACTGTATGTTCACTCAGCATCTCGAATTATAGGCTACCGGTACATGTACTATATAAGATTAGCAATGGAAACCCAAGTTTTAAAGGAAGGAATTCGATCAGTCGCCACGGGACAACAATGACCTTAGATATGATTTTTTTCTCTCACTCCACAGATAATGGTAAAACGTCTCGTCAACTTCATTTCATGTCTATCCCCATACAGATAATTAATTATAATTATATAACTGTATCAATATTAATTCCATGTGCACTTTTGGTTTGGATGTATACGTATGGTATGATATATTAATAATACACGTACCTTTGAACTACTTGTCCCTTATAGTCAACAGCTATGATTAATCCGCCTCCATTTTTTCACATCTATATAATTCGTGTCTATATATAGAGAGAAAATTCTTCATGCGCATTATATATGCATAAATAACTGCAGACAGTATCTCCTAGAGTCTATTTTCACCCAAATAAAAATGGAGGATATGACACGAGAAATATGACGAAATTATTGGTTTTGTCTGTCGAGGCGTGTATAGGGGCTTCGTGTGGCCAGTCAGACGAGACAGAATATAGGGGACGCAGTCATTTCAAGTGAGATTTAGTACACCAAAAAAAGGAAGCTATATAATTATATAATTTAGGTATACAATTATTTAATATTTGCTCAGTTGTGGTGAAACGGGTAGAAATTATCATGCCACGTTTAACGCGTGCTTGATTCGGATTATGGGTTTTCCTTTCCCTTTCCGCAATGTGCCTAGTAGATTTAGAAAATGATGGAATTTCTTAGAGATATGGATAATTGCATAATAATAGCTTCTTACGTGATGGTTGTATTATTTATATATTTATATCATAATTAGCAGTTGATAGTTCCCTTACATAATATTATATTGTTGATAGATGATACAGATATCGTTCTAACAAACTCGTTATTTAAGAGAAGACGCTGATTGGATCGTAAGATTCTTCTTCTTCTTTTAGTCATTATAAGTATGTATACGGAAGCTAAAGACGAAAAATACAGCAGTTTATGAACTGATATTCTTGAGATACAATTATCGGAACCACTAATTATCAATTTTAGTATTTAACTGACATGTATTGTTGTTGTATGGATCTGCAAACACATGAAATTAACAGATCCCACATATGCGTTCCAATTATTTTTTGAATTGTGTATAATCCAAGGAATTTTTTTTTATTATACTACATAGTTTAATAAAACTCATACAATTATTATTATTGCACGAGATTTCATGACCTTTTAAAAAACGTGTAATGACCAACTTCTGTTTTTACCATATATAATGAAAGCATAGAAATCACAGCTTACAAATGTAGCGCAAAAGTACAAAACAAACTGCAATGAGAACGCAGGAGCTATGGAGCTACTTTAGTCATACGGATCTTTTATTAGTTTTTAGTACATTGTAGGATATGGCGACGACTGATATATAATTATCATGTAGCCTCGTGTACGACCTAGACTCATTAAAATATTATCAATCAACTATCTTGACTTTATAGGAAACAGACTAAAAAACAAGTACTACAGCTAACTGAAAAGTGATTCCATGATACCATAGTGGAAGTCCTACACGGAATTCTTAAAAGACGTTGAAAGAATGCGAATTTTATCTCAGCGGATGAGCTGGGCGCAAAGTTTTTTAGTTTGTCCAATTCTCATCGTCGGTCCCTAAAAGTCATTCATTCCACGACTACGTTAATACATTTAAATACATAGTTCTAAAGAACCCGTATGCAAGTTGTTCTTTACTGTAGGAGAATTCTCTAGTCACTCTACCAGAATATAATTCTGGTAGATTGAATACTTTATAACATTAGTAATTAGTATTAATCTCCTTTTTTTGGGGGAGTGAATTACACAAATCTAAATACACACACATATTATTGTAGATTACAAACCCATAGAGAATGTATTGAAGGGGAAAGTTCACAAATATCTATTTCTGTGTACGATTATCAATCGCCAGTCAATAAAATTGAATAACATTTTCATTTTGAGTGGAAAACTGGAAATTGGAATTCGATATAGAGATCCAGTTTGCTGCCTATTACAGTATGTATATGGATTTTGTCAACAGTATCATCATGAAAATATGTGAGCCTTTATTTGTCTTTTATCCGGCTGTGTTATTGGCTCTAATATCAACTGATATAAAGTGCAAACTGAGATTATCCATTAAATTTCAAGTTTTATAAATCAATAGCTTTTGCCCCCAACCCCGATTTCCATGTCATGGAATTTACAACTTCATTTTTACAAAAAATTCAACGTCAAAAATTGTAGTTGAAATAAGTTCTGAGGATTGAGTATAATATTATCTGCAATAATACACAAAATCAAATCCGCAGTTCATCATCGACGAGTCTACTGAAAATAAAGCGTGTCCTGATGATTATGACGTAACTATAATGTAAGTAAGTACTTCCATGATCCCGGTATTTACACTTACACAGTTGACAACAAATTCTCGACTTTGTAGCTTGTACTTTGATCTGAACTCATTCCACACGTTTACCGCTTTAAAGTACATGAGGGTGAAATTCGAAATATTGTTATGTATTGTATATGGCCATAGCATAGGTACTTACGCAGTGCTCTAACCTTCCATTTTGTGTGTGTATATAAAGTAAAACTCATAAAGGTGGCTTCTAATCAAATCCATTGTATCATTATTATTATTATTATTATTATATAAGGGAAATCAAGGGATTTTAATTAACAAAGGCGCTCTTATAAATAAATCCTTACAAAATATTACAAAATGGAAGGGCTGAAAGTTCACTGGAAGTTTTTGTTCCTATTCCACAACAAACTAATTGTAAATCATTTAGTGGCGTAGAATGTAGAATAAAGAATCATCATTTTCTATACTACTATAAAGTACTGGGAAGCCTTAATGTAAGTAACACGTGGTTACTGCGACTAAAACACTGGACAATGGTACACATTACTACGGAAAAGCTAAATAAAGTTTACTCCATATTTCATAGTACAAAAAAATATATTGAAATTAATTTATTATTTGAAATCGACCTCTTCTGCTTTCTAATTTATACTTCAAGATTTACGTCTAAAAGTTTTAAGTTATTATATAAAAGCTTCGGAATAGCAGCACTGGGAAATGGGAATAGGTAGGTGTATGTTGCATACTTATTCTAAAGGCACCAAGGTATAAGGTACTTAAATACATTAGTATTAATATTAGAAATAATGGAACTTTTACAGAACAATAAAACGTGATACCAGTTCCATAGTTCTAGTTAATAAAGTCCCTAACGTACTACACGTCCATTTCTGTTCTGTTCATGTAGTACGAATTCTAGTTATTAGTATGTGCATAATTCTAATGCCTTGTCGATTGTAGTCTCAACTGTAACGATAATTATTACACTCGTTAACCTTGTTTAGCTGTTTATCTTTGAAAACATTTGAATTTTGAATTGGGTCAATTAGTCTTACATACACATGCATACAAAAGTTTGTGTAAGCGTAAGTGTAAAAGCCTATACAACACAACTATACTGGCAACCGTTCAAAAACCTCCCAGAGTTTTATTAACACAATTATATTCAACCAAGCTTTAACTAATACAATATTACAAGTACAATAATTCGGCACTCTATAAAACAGTAACAAATAAATATTTATTCATGCAACTACATTTAACTTAATCAATTTCAAGGAGGACATTATTTCACTTGAGACCACAGTCTGTACTTACTAGTTAGTGCAACAGATACGAACCTGTAACATACACAACACACACATTCTTGATTTAAACTACAGATAACTAGTAAGATCAACATGCTGTATAGACGATAAAAACAATCCGCTGTTTGCATAGGTAAACTTTCAATTTTACTAAAAGAGTGATTACAACTTTACCCCTTTTGTTTCTGTCCGAAAGTATATTTAGATAAATCTATAGTGAGTCAACAAGTTTTGATTCCCGACTTAGCGATATATTTATGTCTAAATAAGTTTAAACATCTTCCAAAAAATCTTTGTCTGGACCAATTCTCGGATGTATCAATAATAGCTACAGGGGAATCGCTGTATAAAGTACTTCACGGTTCACCCCAAAAAATACGGAATAGCGAAAGCACCTACCTAAGTTATTTCAAATAGTCAGTATACTACGAATACTTAGCTAGTGGACATCTAAAAACAATGTCCGTTTTATGGAAATTTCCGTTGTATTGAAGTACGTTACACAGCGATTGCACTGTTTTCCTTTTTTTACAATAAAATGAGCTTCATCCTGACGATCCTGGCAATTTGGAACAACAATCCATTTTTTACCTGTTTATTTTAAAAATTTGCTACTTAACTGATTAATTTTTGCAGCGCTATGTATATACTAAGTACTTATTATATTATATAGTGACGCTCATCACAAGCTCTGAGTTTTATTCATTTGCTAGATCAAGATATTTTGAAAGGAGATATTTTTACCCAAAATAAAATGTAATAATTTGCTATTAAATTTTTGCCTTGCATTAATTAGTGAGTGATTTAGTGAGTGAGTCCTGGTGTAAAAAATGAAAAGCGGAATTGAATGATACTTATCTTTATATTATATATAGACATTTAAATCCAAAGATTTCTATTAGTTTATTGCTACTGCACTTGCCGCTCCCGGAGGCCGGAATGTGTGTCTTCCTATGTAGGTACCTATTAGTGGAAGAAAAAAACAGAAAACAAATGTATTAAAACAAATTATGGCATTTTGATTACGATTACTTACGATGATAGGAGGGCGCCTTGAAAACGTGTAACTTTTAGTTGACAACTTGATAATGAAAAAAAAAGATTAAATATCATCCGTACAAAATCATCTTTAGAACCACAAATAGTAAATGTACATATAATCCTTAGACATGGAAATCATGGAGTAGAGCTAAACTACAGAGTCGAACATAGGGCATCGTTCAAAAAATCCAAACTTATAATGTTAATAATAATTATGTCATCAAAGTTACACATCCACTCCACATTCCAGCTGCAGCTTCCTTCTATTCCCATCATCATCTATCTAAATCCACAATAATATATATAATAATATAACGTGTGAGGTTAACACTGGTAAAATTTGTAAGATTTTGAACGCGTGAAAAGTGTAGTGGTTAGGTATTATTATGAACAGGTTTGAGCGACGTCTTTCATGAACTCATCGCGTGCAAGTCATTGCTTCATCTAATCAACCAACTTTTGTGTATAGAGTCCACAGTTTTTATACATAATTATATATATATGATAGATTTTAGTATGTTTATATTTTATATTAAAGCATATATACTATATCGTTGTGATAATGGAAGAACTAGTATAACATACTAGAGCTAAAGTTATAACTTAAAAGTCACTATATACATATAGCAGTACTAAGCAGTGTGCACCTCCTCACATTATACATTGTAATTATATGCAATTCACACTACATAGACAGTTCATTTGTTGGGACATTGGACAGTTGGTTTCAATTTTATATTTGGAATAATCGTAAAAGCCTATGTATACTTATGTAGCTTGTATCTTTTATTCTAAGACCGGGGTCATTTCGGCTATTAGACTAATTAACTGCGAGACACAAGACAGTGTCTGAAACATATGTACCCCACGGCGGCTCTAATGAACTACTGATCAATGTAATTTAGCTTTTACTATCATCTATTTAATATTATCACTTTCAGTATTAGTAACATGGTGCCCATTATGTACACACAGTATACCGATAAAGACAAGAAAAAAATTGCCAATGCAATGGTTGGTAATAGTATAGGACAGGACGAGATCGAGATGATGGAACGTTTATAAAAAAAATATGTAACAGACAAATGAGTAACTATTATTGAATTAAGGGACGATCAACTTGCTTGCACAATACGTATAATATTTTTTTATAAAGGTTCAATATTAATCTGGTTCTCTATAGTGGGAATGGTTATGGTTCACTTACTTGAATATAGTCTTAAACATTTAAATCATATAATTTTTTTGTTGAATGAAATATTATAATCGGATTTTTTTTATTCTAAATTTTTCAGAGCAACTTAAAATTAGCCAGAAAGAATCTCGAGGAGTTTACTACTTTACATTCTCGGATAAATTATCAAATATGAAGGTTGAAAAAGCTTTATTGTACATTCACGTCCGGACCGTCCAACCCTACCCCACCCATCATGCCTACCCTTACAATGAGAAAAAGTTTTACAACTTTACTATAAGACTTATGGAGTTTGTTCCACAGAAAAAGGGGGAGTCACCACTGTCGATTAATTACGGGTAAGTTGGAGCTTTTTTTGTACTGTTTTTTAAAAATATAACCACATATTTTAAATTGAAATAATTTTACACTTTGACGAATGCCCCTATGGCATCTGTAAAAACATATGGAGATAAGATATATTATAAAGTCTTCAAAAGTATCGCCCAGTTGGTTGTAATTTTGACCCAATAATTGCAATGGTTTCAGGCTGTATAAACGTGTCAGTGTCCACATGTGTTTGATTTATGCACATCACCTTGACCTAATGTGCATATTGTAACTCAAATATAAATGTATTGATGAGACAATATTATATTGAAATATATAACTGTATATATATAGATATTTCAAGCCAACATTTCGCTCAGCCGGTGATAGCCATGGTAGCGGTCATGGTCATACTCGTCATAGTAGATCTAAGTGGGTGCAAATTGATGTCCGTGATGCTCTTACCAAATGGCTGGCCGGAACAGCACCGTCCGCATCTAAACGAATTGGCCTTGTAATTGAAGCCATTGACCCCAATGGTCAAGATGTGAGCCAGGATGTGACCATCGTTAGTAGTAACGAAATGGATGTCAACTCTGTAAGTGAAACATATCCACATCAATCATTATAAAAATATATTATCCTCTGTTGACACTATCGAAAGAAATCATAATTCATACGCGGTTTCTCCTCATATTCTAAACCCAAATACTAAGTAACTAACGCCATTTTTTGTGTGCATACGATGCGATGCCCTGATCCCTTGAATTTGAGATTCATCTATAAAATTATAATTTTACATACTATCTAATATTTCAGAATCCTTTCATCGAAGTTCATGTTAGTGACAAGGGCAAGTCAAGGCCTCCAAGAAATATTGGTATGACATGTGACGAGAACTCTCAAGAAACGAGATGCTGTCGCTACCCTCTCACCGTTGACTTTGAAGATTTTGGCTGGGACTGGATTATTGCACCTAAAAAATATGATGCTAACTACTGCTCTGGTGAATGTCCTTATGCGTTTCTTCAAAAGTACCCGCATAATCACATTGTTCAGCAAGCCATTCCTACAGGAGTCGGAGGACCTTGCTGCGCAGCCAGGAAGATGTCTTCAATCTCAATGTTATATTTTGATAGTGACTCCAATATCGTTTTTAGTGTTTTACCTGGAATGGTCGTAGATAAGTGTGGGTGTTCATAGAGCTCTCTCTGTCTGTAAACAATAGATTTTTCTATTTTAAAATACGTTTTTTTAACTACGACTTTTGATTTTTTTTTAAAACACTATAAAAAAATTCAAAACTACGGATTATATTTAAAAAACAAGTTCTCAAATATAAATTCAAAATTACTTACAAAACTATAAAATATTACAAAGTTAAATTGTCTTCTATAAATCCATATATTGATTTGATCAGTGAGCCCGCGATTTCTATTGGATTTTAACAACAGTAGTCAGTTCAATCAAAAATATGAGAACCAATTTTAGTTTTTTAATTATACTTATGACTTATTACAATTTTACAATACACATTATTACTTTGTATTAACTTAACAAAGACATTTTCTACCTCTTATTTCTAACTGTATTGCGATTGCAAAAAGATTTTCACAAACGTTCTAGTACAACGTTTGACGTCAAGTAAGTAGATAATATATTTTACAAAGTCGTCGGCATAAGGATATGAGTTGTCAGTTTCTTTCAATATTGATGATCGATATATATTTCGCTTTTGGGTTTTAATTAAGGTTAATTTTTTGTTCCCCTTTTTTTGAGATTGAAAAGAAATATGGTTGAAGTACAAACACAAAATATCATTCCAAGAAGAAATGATTAAAAATAACAAAACATATAGAAATGCTTTTTTTTGCATTTTACTGAGATTTTGTAACATTTAAGAAAATATAAGGTTATAATTACTAAATATATCTGACTCAGGTGATTTATCATTCCGGATTTATAGAATGATAGAATGATGACAGGGCAGCACAGCATGGACTGAATTGACAGTAACAACTATTTAAACCAGTAATCAGGCAGAGGGTGTCAATATAAGTGATTGTTTCGGAAGCAAAAAAATTGCCCTCTGTAGCTAAATCTCATGCAAAAAGATATTATTATCTCTCTTTGATTTAAATTCGATGCAAATACAAAATCAACCACAATCACGACAAAGACTATAAAATCTACTATCACATTTTAACTGCATAACAAAAATTACGTAATGTAACATCTTTATCCTTAGCCTAGAAAGCGTTCCTTAATGACGTCTTCATAATATTTGGTCAATTTCCTTAATTTAAAATTGGATTAAACAACTCACAGTCAGTATCATACTAGTAATATGATTTTATGATTTAGGTAGGTAAAAATTTATTTAAAAAAACCATTTAAGGGCTTGTAAAATAACTGTAAAGAAAAAACGACTATAAAACCAACTATAGGGACCCACACTTATATTGACTTACCGTGACCATGAATGGTGTGGTACATATATTGGTAGGTTTTTGTATAGCTTAAGTTAAAGTTTAGCGTACTGTTTGTTGCTATATAGCTATAGATGGGTATCTACTGAATGTTAATTAAACATTTTAACGGTTAATTGATGCCCCGCCTTGAGTGTATTTTGTATATAAGTGAATTAATAAGTACATATATACAGATAGATACTATTTAAGTATGATTGTGGGATGATTACAATATATATAGTATTCCATTTGGAATGCGCATGGACTGCTTACTCGTGACTTTCTTATATGACTTCCTTTTAGGCGATAAGAAATAATATTATGACCATAATATATTTTCAGTTTGAATACATTTTGAATATATTTGGTTTAGTTATATTATAATTAAATGTAGTGTGATAATTCAATTTGCTTATACTTGATTGATAGTCATAATAATAATTGGTCATACCTCAAATGATGGAAAAATGGTGAGTTTGTGTATTGAAGCTTTTAGTGAGACAATAGACAATTCATTATTGACTTTTGATAGATGATATAGGAGATGGTATGTGACTAATTATAAATTATTAATATTATTATTATGTATCATCTCAGATGTATTCGACACATTTATATAGTCGCTGTTCAGATGTTAGCCATTCGTCATTTGTATATTTTATTGGAAGTCGTAAATTTTTTGATTTGTCCATTACGAATTACGACTGGTTTCAAGGCTCCGAGATTTCGATTTCGATTCATCGAGACAGCATTTTAATTGTCGACGTCGACGAGATCGCAATTCGCAATCGACTTCTCTGGATATAGATATCCGTGTCAAGTAATTTTCTCACCACTCCTTGCTCAAAAGAATAATAGAATGGCAGGGACAATGTATATATGTGGCTATGTGCGTTAGTGTGTAAAAGTCAAAAGATTGAAATTGAAATTCGGTCTTGGCTCTAATTTCCTTGAAATTTTGCAATCATCATCGTCATCATCTCTTTATATTATGCAGATGCTTTTGAACTTAGGAAGCTCAGCAATTTTTTTGCGGTTCTAAGTAGTAGTTGAATAAATTAGAACATCATATATTATATTAGGTTCTCAGTTTGTGTCAGTAAGTAACTACTAAAATATAATATTACTGTACATAATATATTGTACATAGCTTAGCATATTATTGTAGTATTTTGATGGTCTTGGTCAAGGTTTATGTCGTTATCATCATTACTTACGAATATTGTGTGTAGCCATCAGCTCTCTCACTGCGTCCAACTGTAAATTAAAATCAAAAATTTCTTGCAAACTCAGCTATGTACTAGTTAAATATGCAGAACTTAACTAACTCAACCAGTTAGCTGCAATAGTTAAATTAGTTGGTGTGTTTTCTTTTTATTGTTGTGTCTATAGAAGATGCTAGTATGCGAATGGATTTTGTTTTTAATTCTTTAAACGACTATTAGTAATGTAATGGGAAGATTGGGATGGGGCGAAGTGCACGATCCTTGAATGATTTGAAGTACTATACAAATAATAGGTCAATGCACACGCAACTAGTAATACTAACTGTTATATTAATAATCACTATTAATTTTCATAAATATACGTTTACTGAAATCTTTACTGAAAAGTTATTTGTTTTCATTTTGTACGATGCTTTTTATTTTTAATGTTTCAAATTAATACAAGTGTTTCACTATGTATGTATTTATGTATATATTTTAGAGTTATAAATTACTGTACACAGCAGTTCCTTGAATCAATAGTAACACACAATATTTTAAAGAAAACTAAATTATTTTAAGTTTTTAAATGAATGCTGAATGCAATTTCTTTTCATTACTCTACCTACATTAGGCAGGGGTTCATGTCGCATCAAGATAATATAGACAAAAAAAAAGTTCTTGTATTTGTTTAAATTGACTATAAGTATCTGTAGTCTTGATTCGAAAAGTGAAACTGACTTGCAAATAAATGAAATTTCAAATGAGAAACATAAGCAAAAACGTCGGAGAAAATGGTTGCGACTGAAATTTCAATTTTAAATGTTTATTCAACTTTGATTAATTCACGATTGTTATAGATTTAATACTGAAAATAAATATGAGCTACCTACATGGCCGCATGGTACATATACAGTTATCTGGTATCATAATATAATTATATCTTCCTGTTCCGATTGAAACGCATTAAGGAGAAATAATGCATGTATCTCAAAAGTCTGTCAGAGTAAGTAATGTATCCAAATCCAATAACTCATCTCCTATGAAAGCTAGTTGCGAAAATGGCTATTGAAGTGATAAGATGAGTCTTTCTATATATTTGTAAGTAGGAGAGGTATACGTTGTCATGGAGGAATTTTGATTCGCAGGTGTTCAATATACAAAGCTGTTTTAACGGTTTTCCGTGTATAATGTACCGTATTTCCTATAATAGTACACCCCATGTACTATTCAAATTCCAACCTCTCAGACCCGTGTACTGCCACATATAATATAGTTTGTTTATTTGTTAAATAGACCAGTCCCTACTAATAAATCCCTACTCCTCCCTTAGACCCTTAGACCCGTGTACGATTACACGGTCATTAAGTGAACAGTTATAGGAAATATGGTACACATTATTGTTTCAATTTTCAGATTAGCATTTAGACGCCTTTCTCTTGCTAATATTGTAAGTTCATTCGCATGACGGTCTTCGATATCAAGTTTTGAATGGCATTGTATATTTCTTGTAGATCATAGCAGTGGTTGATTGGCTGAAAGTTTGAAAGCGAGAAATATTATATGTGAGAAAAAAGGGGAATGCGATCGATTTAAAATGCCAAGCGATGATGACAATAATCTGGAATTTTAGATATAACTACCACTATTTATATATTTAGCAAAAATTCCCAAGCCGAATTTTCAAAATAAATAGATTTATAGGAACGAAAATGAAAAGATGACTGATGGTTTTGATTTGGTTTTTTCCTTGTGGAAAAACGGTATTTTTAAAAGTAATAAGAAACTGAATAATCTTTAACAGGGGAAGGAGTAGCAGGCAGATAATATTTTGAATAAAATTGAATCTACATTGTCGTGCTCAAAAGCTGGAATTCAGATTTTTAGCATGACAAGTCGGTTCCTTTTAAGGTTCCTACTATAGATAAGATCCAAAATAAATTCATACAATGTTAAATTGCATAGATCTAGTAAATACATACAAAGAGCTTTTTGTGAACGGGCTATTATTATTGGTTTAATTTTTGAAATTTTACTCGGATACATGTATTTGAATTTGACTTAATCACAATCATGATTTTGGAGTCTGATAGTGAACTACTGAATATATAGTACTATAAAGTATATAGTGTGTATAGAGTAAAAAATGTAAAATTATGGCTTGAACAACGATAAGAACTCAAGAATTAGGAAGGAAATTTATTCAAAATTATAGTTGTAATAGTGTGTTCAAGTACGTGTACAAGCTCTATTTTTACATATCCATTATTTATATAAGGCGACGTGGACAAGATGTCAGCAATGGTTAAATTAAAAAAAAGAATCGTGCGGGGATAAGTCAAAGGGACCATTGTGATTTTGTGATATATGTTTATTAAATTATTTCTATATGGATTGAATGATTATGTTAAGTATATCAACGCCAACTTTAATTCTTAAAATGTAATAATTATTTTTGCTGTAGGAATCACCGTATTTCGTACTGTGTATTATATATTTAATATTAGCGTCGTTTTTAAAAAATTTATAAAGATATATCTTAAAAGTGAGTGCTAAAATCCTTCAAGTATGCTTGTGTTCCAGTATATAGCTTCAAAATACACCACCGGTTTATGTAATATATATACGTGGCTTCTTATGTTGTACTATTATAGCAAATGTGTGTGTAGCTATAACTATATAACATGATGTAATTATGTATATTATAATTTAATTGAAAACATTGGAAAGGTAAAGGTTTTTTATCAGGCAATAAAAATGACCTACGTGTGTATTTATATGATTTTATTTAAGACCTTAAACTAAACTAATCTCTAAATTAATTTCGAGATTTAAAAAAAATATAAGCAGGTAAAATTAAAAGTTGTGTGCAAGTTTTGATTAAGTTGTATGAAAGTATCGAGTTATTGTAATTTATAATACTTTAATATGTTCCCAAAGTCTTTATCATATAATGGCGTCATAAACACTGTAATTAAATTATACTATTATAGTACTAATTTAAAAGAAAGCCACCTGTACAATAAATAGAGACATACTGTAGTAATAGACATATCTTATTACTTGATAAATAATAATGTTATATATTTTATCTGGTTGCATTCAAGCGATACATATAAAACTTACCGCAAGTGATTGGTAATTAAATTAAATTAGAGGAAAGCAATGCAAAATGTAAATACACATCTTTATAATATTATGTATTACTATTCGTATTGTTAATAAAATAATATTTAATTTACTATAGCGACACCTGATTATTTAAATTACCTACTACTTCAAAGGCCATCGCATTCATGAATCCGCTAATTTTCCATGGCAGCTTAAATGACATATGTGTAGGGATTGAGGTTTTGAAGGAAATTGAAACTGAGATGATTAACTATAATGTCATATAAAACAAATATCTGTCACGTATGCATAATGCATCTACTAAAACCGTAGTGGTTATTATATTCACGCGTCGAATACTTTTTATTAGGGAGGATTTATGAGCCATCTCCTCATCCTGACTTTCCAGTCTGGCAATGGTATACTGTCTCTGACCTTGCTTGAGCATTTAACAGTAATTTTAAATCAGCGTGAAGCAAGCTTCCAAAACTTACATAATTAAATGACTGCTGATTTGGTTACGGTCTTGTTAATATACGACATAATATGATGCCATTACTGTCGTTATATAGACGGATCTATTCTGAAAGGCTTAAATATAAAATCAAGTGACCACTGAACCATAGTTTTTTTCTAAAATTTGTATATAATTTGATGAAGTACAGTTTTTATGATGACTAACGTTTCTTACAATTTCAAATTTTTGAGATGCATAATTATTTTGATAAATTATGTAGTGTATGATTCATATCTAAAGCATGTTGGTTTCTCAATCAAATAGGTTTAGTTTTGAAGTCCAGAGTGGACGCGGAGTTCCATTAAATATTTCACCTATTCGTGTGGCTTTTTATTCTGCTACACGCAGCTCCTTTATTTACCTAAGCTGGCAAATCGTTTGCAATTTATTAGAGTTGACCATACATCTACTTAATGACCTTCTATCTGGTGTCACACAGTAACAATGATGTTTTCTTATAGTTTTGAATCTCAAGAAAAATTCCATACCAAATAGAAAGCCCATCACGTCACGTTCACACGTTACAGAAGACAAAATTGGCAGACAGGACACATTACACTTTTAAAAAAACTGGAGTCAGTTATCACTATAATATCATAGACTTACAAAGTCATAAAAATTTGATTGGCACTCAAGACTCAATAACTAATTTTTGCACGCCTCTTCCCTCTTAATAGCGTCACATAACTGGTAATAAATTTTCAGAATAGCATTTAGACGCCTTTCTCTTGGCTCCTGGGAAACTTGTTGAAGACAAATTACTATCCGTGTTCGTGCTTTGCACAAAGAAAGATTCAAATAGTAGTGTGTATAAATTGTCGTTGTCAGATAGTTTAGCTATTAATAATTTATCTACACTGAAAGGATTACTATAAGGATCGAATATTAATTTATTTTAGTGTTAATGGGTCTATTATCAGTTTAGTTACAGACTATGCAGCAGTCCTGTAAGAAATTGTACTGACATGGAGATTGCTATTATTTTTTGGGGAGACTCTTGAAACGTGTTCAAGTGTCCACTTTGCGAATTGCTATTTAAATTGTAATACATGAAAGTATGTAGCATGATGTCTGCCCTCTTTATGGCCGTATCATTTTTGTGCTGAATTATTTTGATTGCATGAAACATTTTCAATCCCCATTAAATAATTCCAAACACAAATAGAACGTGAGAAAACTATAAACTGGACAGCCTATAATAATTAGAACTAGAAGTAAGAGCATAAGAATGCTATAAACTATATATAATTATTGGAAATTAGTACAATTCAATGATGATAATAATATGATTCTGCGGTGAGGAAGTTTCTGTATTTTTTGCATTACGTAATCTTTTATTTGATATAATATTATCATCTTATCTTATTTATTGTCATCGAATACGAAGTCGAAACTATTGATAAAAATATTTTTCAGTCGTTTATATATAATATATGCCGCACGAGGTCAAACCCCAGACCCAATACTGTAATCTCTGAAGTTTTGTTTCAAGATTCCAAAAATATTTCTTTAACACTATAGATATTATTTTTACAATGATTTTAATTATCTATAGTACAGTAATATAAATGGAATTAGACTTTACAATATCTGAATGCCTAATTATTAAAAACAACCACAAGAGTCAGCCACCATGTCTACATATTGCTTAAGAACGACATTGTCATGGTTATCATAGTATAATAATGATATAGGTAGTAATCTAGTTGGGACACAGCAGGGTCTTCCCACGTCGGGTGCAAGATTCAACTCGTGAACTATACTTTGAACTGTAGCATGATTTGATGGGTTTACCTGAAATTTAATAACATTGAAGAATACAAAATTATTAGGTGAATAGTGCAGAACTCAAACTCAAAAATTGTCATGTTTAAAACTTGAATATTTTTCAATATGTACTATACCTGTTGACCCAGAGGAAAGGAACATGGCCCATCACAGTAAAAAGCATTGTAGCCCTTCGGAGAAATTATCCAGGATGACCACCCAATGGCTTCAAAGTTTACAAATAAATCATGACGACCACACGAGGTTAAATTTCTTGGAGAAGATCCATGCGTATCGTTCAAATTACCATGACCCTCTGTTTGATTTTTTGAGCGACGGGAACGAAAGCGACCAACTGAATTTGGGTGGCGGATGGAGTCTTGAAACAGCAATGCGTGATGGTATCTAGGGTTTTCTAGACCTAAGCAAGGAATAAACCATATTATTTCATATAAAAAAATGTATTGTCTGGATACAAATTCGTGATAGCTGCGCAAGGTGTCCAAACCCTGCCGTGCCCATTTGATTGCATGGATCTGAAACTGCTTGGACACCTTGCGCAGCTATCATGAATTTGTATCCAGACAATAGGTCACTTTTGCTGTTGCATTTTTTTAGTAATATTTAAAATAACTGTACTTACTCGATGTGGGAGTATTTTCAATTTGTTCGTCCCCTGTTGTTGCTTGCCCAGTTTCATTAACAGTATTTAGGTTAGATGAATCCATTCCAAGGGTTCTTTGAATCGGTCGACTTAAGCTCTTGCTTTTTACCGGTGACCTTGTTGAAGGCTCGACTTTCATTTCGGAGTCGTGGGTGAAAAGTACCAAAATGGGTTGTTTACTACTAGCATTTTCTCCTCGGCGAGAGAATCTAACTGGAACACGATCTCCACCTAAACTTGTAGCAGCAACTAGAAAACCATGATTCGGCTGAGTGTTCCCCTCCATCCATTTCAACACTGGCTGAATTCGCACAAATAAAAAACAAATTAAATGTAAGTTTCAAATAAGCAAAAAAAAGCAAATAAAGCCCTTAATAAATTTACACTAACTAATAAATGTTCTGTTCAATGTTGTAAACCTCAATCAAAATACCTATGTGATTACTTATTAAACAATAAAAATATTATGAACTGTAAAACTAATGATTTACTACCTGTTTAACGTTGAAAACTTCCCAACCAGACCCTAGCGCTGGAACGTAATGAACTCCTAGAAGCTTATGTAGGTCAGGAATAGCAAGATTTTTAGGATCTAAAACTTGATACAAGCTGAGAATATAAAAGGGTGTCAGGTACAAGGATGGATGAAGTTGTTCGTGCGGAGTCTGTGTCCGATGAATATGGAGTTCTGCCTCCAAAACCGTTTCCGATTCTTCCAACCCTGATATGTTGAAATAGAAAAAATCGTTGAGTGAATTATCTCGCTCTGTGAAAGACCGAACGACGTGAGCATTATACGGGTTCTTGGCTCGCGTCACCCCGTATGAATCCGTTATTGTATTGTACAAGTCTATCATAAACTCTGGAGCTGGACCGGGTGAGACATCTCTTGTTGGATTCACGGCTAAACCAAAAATCTGCGAACATTTTTAATGACATCAGTGACGACTGGACAATAAGTAAAACAATAGATAAGGAAAAAAACTGGCTTAATTATTATGTTAAGGTAGTTTTCTATAATTAGTGGTTGATACGGTCATTTACCATAAATTAATTTGCTTAATATTTTATTCTAGCACTAATTACTGTAAGCTGGCTAACTGACCAATAGTCAATAGTGAAAAGTGAACGAAAAATAATCAATTGATTCTTACCTGCATTAAATTCTCCAGTGCTTTATCTTTAATGAAATTTATGTCCCGTGCAGCTGGAAGAGCTGGATGTGAGCTTCTTTGGTCAAATTGGCTTCTCTGATTGGTACTATTCAAAATTTGAGGATTGCTCGTTGTAATATTGGCGTTGGCATTTTCTGTATTGTTGTGAGGTTTGTTGAGGAAACGTAGAAAGTCTGGATCAACCTGAACAGTGGGAACTGTGGTATTTACAGAATTTCCGACATTTCCTTCGGTTTTTTCATATTCCTGACCTTCCCCACCTTCCTCACCTTCCTGCGTCGTTGATGTTGGAGTGGTAGCACTAACAGTAACAGTATCAGTGTCCTCGTGTAAGTTTGTGTAGTTTTGGTTTTCAGGTACAGTTATATTGATATTCGGATTTGAAGTTAAATTAATCTGGTAACTGCTATTATTTTCTAACTCAGAGTTCTCTATTGATGCGGGTTGTAAAATTGTAAACAGATCAGGACTTGAATGAATACTTCTTGAACTAATTATACTTGAATTAATTGCGTAACTTATATTTGCACTATCAGGTTCGTAAGAAGTTTCGGTTTCGTCACTAAGATTGTGCTGGGAATCCAATGCGGCTGATGCTAATGTACCAAGTACAACCATCAATAAAAAGCTGAAAACTGTGACAGTCCACAAGGAATTACGTGGATAGAAATACCCGTGCTTACTCGTGTTCCCTAACATGGTTCTCAATTTCCTTGTGTTTATTTTTTGTACGTCTTAATTCTCACGTATGGCGTACTTATATGTCTTACTGTTTCAAGTAAAAACCTCTCTTGGTTTAAAAAGCTCTTGGTTTATTTGTAGGAAGGATAACTTTAAATTACCTACATATGCAATATATTATACTATAACTCAACTAAGCGTATAGGATGAATTACTATTGTCGTTTTTTAGTGTATATTTTGTTTTCTAGGTTTGAGAAGTTATAATAGTTATAATATTATCAAAACTATTAAGTAGAGAAAACTTAAATTGTTGAATCAAAATATCGGGAGCTCGGTCTTAGCATTTCAACTTGTCGAGTCTATATGGCCCGCAGAATCAGTTTTTCAAGAGCATTTATTTTCAAATATGAGGATACTATCGTCGAACAAAACTTGCCAATATCAACTTTAGGGATTCATCTCTGGGTTCTTGGAATGAATACTGGGGTGTACTCTTATGAAAACGTAAGTAGCACATGTATTTTGTAGAAATGTAGAAATAAATGAAATATATTCAATGATTGGGATAAGGATGCCGAAATCCACAAGATATAAATGTACGTGCAATAAAAGTCAGTGTGCATGCTATGAAAAAAGCAGAAATTTCTAGTTCCTGCTTGCTGAAAATGTTATTTGATGGCATTATCTAAAGCGCATATATATAAGGTTTAGGTTTAGGTAGTAAAAACAAAAATACTAATATTAATTGAATTGAAACGGATTTGAATGTTATTGCTAGGCATTTCTACATTTCCACAGAATATATGTAATAACTTCATAGGATTCCCCTAGAACATTTTTTTAGTTCGAAGTTGGCCACTCAGCCGATGTTGACGACATCAGGAAATAAATTACAGTGTAATTTTTCTAAAGTGTTTTGTGTGAGTGGATATGGCGCCGTATTAATTTATGTTTATCGATCGTATCGCATCAACTCAACCCTCAGAATCCCTCATCTACCTCCTCTAATTTCCAAACGTACGGATATTTTCCTCATCTTCTAGATCATTTAGATGCTTTATCAAAATCCTGGTTGATGTTCCTCATCATACCCTTGCATTAACTAGAAGGAATTTATCATTGATATTATGTACGTATCCATAATACGCAGTCTTTGGTCCGTTTGGCGCGTGGCCCACAAGCAACTACGAGGTAGAATTTTTGTCTTGTGTAAACAATCCTGTAGAATTTTATTTAGTGGTGATTCCTTATTCTGTTCTATCTATAATTAAGTGCTGAAGTCTAGTGGATTCGAAACATCAACATTCCGTTGAAACTCTGTACTCTGGTAGCTGATTTATATGGACTATTTGTTCCCTCACGGATGCTCATACTACCGACAACTACATATTTAAGGTTAAACTTTAATTCTTACAGAGACAATTTAAAGTGGTCAAAATAAGCAACCGTGTTCTTCGTTTCTTTGACATAAATTATGGACGGCATAAATTGGGGAATTGCTGCCAATTATTATAATTATTACAAGTATAATCAGTACTGAAACAAACCTTTGGCAAAACGTATGCCAGTTGCAAAAATAAAATTTCTTTAAGTTCTGGAATTCCACTGGTTTCAAAATGTGCAATGATTATGTATCTATAAGTACATGAGATGCAATACCATGTTCATTGACTAGTCCAATCTGATGTAGGAATTCGGCAATACTTAACTTAATATTTTTCGAAGGAATTTTGTCATGGGTAACTAGATAGGTTTCCTTAGCAATGTACTTATGGCAGACCTTATAAATATATATGTGCAGCAATTTGTGAATTGAATGGTGGTTGTAACTGATAGCTTGTAGTATTAACTGTGTTAACTAGAAAATTTTGGTGTACGTCAAAGCTTTACTTGACACGTGACAAGGACGAATGGAATCCGAATACATCATGCATACTGATGCAGCAATTTAAAATGACAGTGCATACTGTGTCTGTACAAGATTCTCCATCGAATGAATCTGGAAATTCCACATGTCTGTTTCAACCTTGACAACTATTAAGTTTGACATTGAAAATCGTGTCAAGGCAGTGTCGACAAGTTACATGCACCCGGCCTCTTGGGTATTCAGAATTCAGGCTAGTTTGTTACTATCAGGAGATAGTCAAGACTAAAGTCATTGAATCGAGATGACATTGCAATGTCACGACAATACTAGCCGTTTTAGTGTTTTAACTGTTGCAGAACAAAAATTTACTGTAGAGACATACAATATATATTGTTCAAAATATCTCTCAGATAACTGATATGGTGTTGTTTATTGAGTCTTATTGTCATATCTGGTATTCGCTTCAATTTTATTTTTGGAGAATAATGAATAATAGTGATATCTGAACCCAATAGGGAGTTAACAGATTTTGCATTTACTAGTATCGCGGAACATCATTTTGCATAGGAAATCATTGAGGGAATTTTATAGACGATGAGTAGTCGTTGTGTGCATGTATGTAATTTGAAATGTATACTTATCTGCAGTGCCAATAAATTAATGGTAATGGTTCACTCGTTTTTTCTAGTCGAATGTCTCAGTGTGAACACCCAGACATTTAAATTAATGGTGGCAATAATTACCCATTAAATAGTCAAGTCAGTCAAGTGGCGTTGGAATACTGTCTAATATCCTGATAGCCGAGATATTCCGGTTAATACATTGTCAAGCTTAGCCAGTCTATAGTAAAGAGTTAGTAATTAATTTACTGGCGTAGTACTATACTCTGTCCTGTAATATAGTAGAACTTATAGTACTTACCTACATAGTTTGGAGTATACAGAGTAGTGCAGTTAGTAGAAATAAATGACAGCAACGATTATTAAAAAAAGTACATTTTTATTTATTTAAATAGTGTTTATGTTAAATCTGAAACGTCTTAACGAAATATTTATTTAACGGCAACCACATCCAGTGACAGAAACAAGTGTGTGTCGCTGACCGTTCCTGTCCATGTATGTATGTGAGAGAAATTTCGTTGGTATGCATTTGCTTCTTCCTCCATAGAGTGCCGAAAGACAGCTTCCATCTGTATTTGATCTAATCAGAGACAAATAAAATTTAATTCATTTTGTCTTTCAAACTATATAAGTAATTGAATTTATTTGAAAATAAGCACAGGGGGTAACTGCTACCGGATTAAACATTTGGATGTAGAGTCAGACGCATCACAACTGCCACTGCAACGTCCCATATCTATTAACTGAAAGAGAAATTTTGATATTTTGAAATAAATGGTTAAGGCAAACTCATTTTTTGTAAAGCATTTTTGTGTTTTTGGTTCTTATGTTCCTATACGTACTCCCTATTTGTTTATAAAGTTGCGTGAAAGCTATATAGTTACCCGTGGGGTGGAACTATAATATCTTAGATAAGTGGATGTGATTACCTAGGTCCAAACATGCATTTAATAGAAAATAGAAAATCATGAAACGAATGTAAAATATGTATATACCTAGGTAGGTTTAGACAATTTTAGCATGTGATAATGAAATTTCAAAGTGTGGCATGTGCATGTGCAAATACAACAAATTACGTAGCTACCGATATATATATCGCTATTGAAGAAGCAAAATTACAGACCTCAAATTCTCTCTAATAGCAAAATTGCCATTCTCCAATTCGCACTAAAAGCAAACTTGCCGATCTTCATTTTTTAATGTATTTAATTGTGTATAGTTGTTTTCGCCAAAATAGACAGGGGCCGTATCTATCAAATTTGGACCACAGCCCCCTCGTATTTTAATATTACAGACCTTTATGCTGCTATTTAATATTTGTGATAAATAGACCTTCGCACGGTTCAGACAAAGACCTCTAAGACCATCGTACTATTATAGGATATACGGTAGGTATTTCTTATCGCTTATCCGAAAAATCAAATTATGAACTATTCTCCATGTCAAAAGTCGAGATAGCTGGTTAGGGCTGTCCAAACCCTACCCGTGTCCATTTGATTGCATGGATATGAAACTCTTTGGACAGCCCTGCCCAGGTATCTCGACTTTTGACATCGAGAATAGGTATTTAAGTCGAAAAACGAACGACAATTTTGCTAAGAGTGAATTGGAGAACAGCAATTTTACTATTAGTGAGATTTGGAGATCAGTAATACTACTTCTTCAGTAAGGCTATGTGTAGGCGTAAGCAGCAGTAACTAGTAACTGTTTCTGAAAGCGAAAGTGCGAGCCAGGTACCATGTGAGTTTTTTGAAAGATTTAGTTAATACAAAAACAACATAGTGCATCTTAAACGTTCAGCTAATATATTAAATGAAAAGTATGTTTTGATTTGAAATTATCTATTTACTTTCGATACAGGTGTAATTTCTGGCTCGGGTGTTGCGTTTGTAAGTAAAGTCTCACTGTCCCCCGAATATTCGTTTATGTTAGACGTTTCAAAGGAATCATCATCCGATGCTGCTGATCTTCTCTCGTGGCTCCTATTTCTAGCCTCGAACTCAAAGACATTTGTATAATCAAAAACTTTGTGAAATCCCCGACTTCGGAAACAGTCACCCACACACTCGCATTCATCGATGACTTGCATGCACTCAGCCCCATTTGGTCCATCTAATGTAATTGTACGATTGCGGACGGGGCGACAGAGTGTCCTACTTCTTCCAACAGTTTTCACTTCCATGTCAATAGTTGGATTGGGATTCGGGTTTGAATTTGAAAGAGTTGAACATGGACCAAGACATCTCCCCACGTCAACAATCCTTTCGTACGGCGTGCCTACATGAACTCGGATTGGGGACATGGTCTTTTGGCAAGTTTGCGGAATTGTGGCACACTCGCAAGACTCGATTATATCCACCACCTCTTCATCTCCTGTGAGACTAAAATATTTCTCACGACGTGTGGACGAGGGTTGACATGTAGATGCTGATGTGGAGGTGCAAGATAATTTTGAGGTGCCGTCATAACCAGAAGAAGAAATGAAAATATTTTCGTCTGAACTGTCTGAATTATTCATTTTGAGTAGGTCGCTCATGCTTCCCCCACTTTGCAGAGTCAAAAAAATCTGGTGAAAAAATAACGGTAGAAATTAATTCTAATTGAAGATTTATTGCTGCTACCTAAAATTACATGTGCCGCCTAAGGAGAAGTACATTTATGTATTTCTAGAATTTTTAGAGGGCCATAATTTATAATTATGTTGTTCCAACGACGAATTTTCTCTATGACAAAAAAAATGCTAGCACCACGTTTTGTGTTATGTTTTGAATAAGTAATTAAATGCAGGATATAATTTGTAAAAAGATGATTGTTATGTCGAAGAGTTTATGTAAGATATTTTATTTTTTAATAATTTAGTCGACCCACCTGTATTGGATCCAAATGAGGATATTCTCTCAAGTATCTGTCAAACTCTTCCCGCTTAAGAGGCTTGCCTTTTCCCTGGCCGCATGTCTGACGGCAGTGACCAACATCCACTCGTACTTGGTTATCTCCAATACCTGTGGGCGAATCATTAAGGATTCAGTTATCACTTTGCTTCCTCTTAATTTGAATTATTATTGGCACAATTATACAGTTATCAGCCTACAGTTCAGCAGTGGAGTAATTGGCACATGGTTATTAACTATTTTAAAGCGAAATGGAAGAACTGAATCAGTGGCGACGTTCGCTAGTTTTACCGTTTCCAATCGTGAGGAATCTGGGTTCTCGTCTGCAACATCGGTTGACTATTTCTCCGCTTTCGTCAGCTGGCTCATAGTCTGTATTTCTTCCACCTACTAAGTAAAACAAATGAAATATTTTTAAGGAACATTTATTGGATATTTTAGACAGTGTAGGATACAACGGTGCTTAACTAACTTATATTTTGTTGAATAAGTAGGTTGGTACTTGTTTCCGCTTGATGCGCCATGGCAGACTTTTGAGAATGTGCTTTGAACTGATTTAGCTGGGTAAGCATAACCAAGGTGGAAATACAAATAAATTGGCTTATTTGGTTTTTACAACTCATCTTTAATCCGCCGAATAATTATTAAAAGCTTGTAGATACTTTCTAGTTTTACAATATTGTTACAAACTTGATACTAATTTTTTAATGTTTATAATGTTAATAATATGTTTAAATTCTTTTCAGTTTTGCCTAAAATCCGAAAATTTTATAAACTCAGAATGAATCGATGCAGTCACACAATCAGCTTTGAAAATTGATAGTGTTGAAATGGAAAATTGAAAAACTTGGATAATTTGATTGCGAGTGCAGAGTGGATGTAGAAAATGTCAAGATGTCAACTGGTTCATCTGCTCTGCTTAAAGAAATTACGTTCTCATTTATATATACCGATTTCGATTACAAGTACTGCCTTTGAAGTTAATTTAATTCGCTAATTGACTTGATATGTATGGTCAGAATCAATGAAAACACCAAAGGATTGGATTTACTCGTCGTGTCGACATTGATTATTATCTCTTCTATTGTATGTTCTATAAGTACATCGTAATATATGTATGTACAATAACCGTAGCCATATCACACCACTGTACATCTTGGGTGTCCATCATCCAGCCAACCAGGTGGCCCAACCCTCCAAGTCGACATACAAATACAGTACACAGGTCATCGTTAATTTTAATTCATCATCAGCATTTCATAGGCAGGTTGACGGTGTCACATAAACAAGAAAGTTAAACAACTTTGTTCTCACTTGATTTTCCTGCTTTGATCTTTTCTTTCATCTCCAGCGACAGTCGCAACCAAAACAGCAGCGTAAATTTCATGAGCTCAGAATTCTGAACTTCTGATCAATTTATAAACCTTTTAAGAATAAATACACAGGTCCTTTTTTTGTCGTATTTTTATTTTGGTATACGTCGATATGTTCTATGAGCTCATCCCTCGTTTTAATTCAATTAATGAAACAGTTCACTATTTTACGATTTAGAATTTCTCATTCCTACGTTTTATGACTGGAGTGGCTGCGGCGCAAAAAAAATTGTATGAAAAAAGAATTCATTGAGAGCGAGTCAAGCAAGTATCTATCCCTGCTCATATTATACGAGCGGCATGAGATTCATATATGTAATTATACACCTATCCATTATCTGTGCATGTCTTCAATTAACACTATCAGTAAAGATAAGTAAAGTCGGACCATGATCATGATCATAACCCAACATTATGTCTTAAAGTTGCAGGTGTTCACCTGTACACAAAATTTCCATATTGTCACAATTTTAAACAATTACGACGAACCAATCCTACGAAGGTGTGACCCATAACAATCGACAATAATAATCATAATCATTATTCCACTGACCCTTAGGAGTCATTCCTTCTTTTTACAAAAAAATACAAACCACTTTATATACATTTTAAAAAGAAAATACTACTGTTTACTTTAACTTATACTTGCGTGTACATGTTTATAGGTATATACATATGCTTTCGTTGTCATTCAAGAAGAAATCTTGTGTGGAGTCAGGGCACACCCCAAATTGGCGACATGCTGTCTACATGGTCAGTTTTTGCTGAAAGCTAATTTACAGTGACAATAATTGCTATCTTATTTCTAGCACTATCTTTTTTTATGCTATTGACTTTTACGATGTAGGTATCCGCCCGCATCCTACTTTTTAAATGCTTTTTATTTCTATATTGAGGATGAGGAAGCCCACGCAAACAGACTTTTAAAAAATCAGTTACCACTACATATATCATGGTATTGACTTGTCATTGCCAACGTAGCAATCAAAATATCGTAAATTCAACAATGCGCGGAGACATGTACAAGATTTAAAAGTATCAAAGTATGAGAAAGACAGAAAAGGGATATTTAATGTGCAATTGAAAAACCAAAAGAGGATTTTATAATATTTGGTGATTTGGTCGATCCTAAATTAGACAATTAGAAGGAAAGTTATGGATTAGAAAATCAAGAAATGAATGTATACGTAATACGTATGTGTACGCGTTATGCATTTCACTTTTATTTGTCTAGTGTACTGTTTATCCATGCATTGGAATGATAGTTGCGTACAACAATGAAAAGGGGACAGACAGACAGACACACAGACGGACGGACAAAACCATTTCATTAGATGCAGCTAAAGCTCAGCATCTAAAAACCATTTCATTAGATGCAGCTAAAGCTCAGCATCTAATAAAGCTCAGCATCTAAAAACTACTCAACAAATACACGATTTGCATTATGAAAGTATCCACTCGAAACAGCGCTGGCTTTATTTTTGGCTCAGCATATCGAATTATAAAATGTAACTTTTCTGGAAACAAAGCTCAAGTATGTAAAAACAGTAACTATAGGTTTTTACCTAAATATCGTCAAAAATTACTTCACAAAAAGGATATTTTTGACTCTTATAAATATCGCAGTACACATTACTTACAGTCCAGTTACAGGTTATATTGCTAGTATGCGCTGAAAATTGCGCATACGTTTTCTCCTTAATTTATTATTTATTAATTGGGTATTTTGCTAAACTGATATAAATTAAATAACATCTATCGTAAGTTTTTCAGTAATTAATGTTAATTAATGTTAATGAAATGACACAATGTCTTGTGTCATTTCGGATACAATGACTTGACGGCACTGAGACTGTTTGTACTTTCAAAAAATAAATCTGGTATTAATAATGATAATTGATCCACTAATAATTCACGATTATGAAATGATAAAATAGAACTGTATTTGGAATTTTGATATCATTTTATTTTTGTTTTTATTTGTTCTCATTCTGTTTTCCCATTTTAAAATACTTGATGGGAAGCTCGTTCGTGGAACATCGCCGATTCCAGGTTGAGGGTTGAGGCATGTTGTGGAAACAAAGCTTACGAGTTTTCATTCGCGCCAAAGCTGCGGCTACAAGTCTACTTTATTACGATTAAAAAAGGCTTGAATTCTAGAGCACAAGCACGGGGTTTTATTTACTTTAAAGTACTTACAAGCGGATTGCAGCTCTATTCTATCAATGAACCTATTGCAAGATTACTGCCCCTTACGGATCAACCGTGAACTAATTTTCGAAAATCCAATGAAAAATCATACGTTTTTTTAATGGCTTTATTTCCAATATGAGATTTATAGGCGCAAATTAAAGATAAATGCACAATTAACACTTTAAGATCATCAAATTGGCAGTACCATGCCTGTGAAACGAGGGTCAAACCGGTGACCTTCATCTGAACCGGGTTCAACCCCCGAGTTCTGCACTCTCCTACCCCAAAAGTTCCTAAATTAAATTTTGATTAAAACTAGAATTATGAAATAAATAAATTATATTCTTATTACTAACTGAGCTTAACCTATGCATTCATACTTTATTTACATATATACATATGATGGAGCAGATGGTAGAGTTAAGTTTGGGGGCGACCACCAAGTTACTTTTTTAGGGGTAACTACTCCCGAGGGGATATGGCAGGAACTGAATAGTGCTCGAAGAGCCAATGCCTACCTATGTCTATATGGGATTCTGACAATTTGCAATGTTTACTTTTAGAATTATGAATAGAATTATTTTGCATGACCTAGATTAAATTAAATTCGTAGTTGTATAATTAGTTATAAGATTTATTTTCAGCGGATGAGTGGCTCAGAGGTAAGACCGGTTGAAGTGCAACCACCCCATGGTCCACACCCCACGAGCTCAAGAGGACTGGGCAGAAAGGAGATGTGATAGTTTGCATTGAGAGTTTCCAGTCACAAATGCATTCCATCTCCCTCCCCCTCTTCGGCCCAGCTTGTCCTGTTCATCCTCAATTTTGAATAAGAAAATGAAATATGTAAATTCTATTTTATGTTAAGTGCCAATTTATAAAGAGTGAAATACTATTTTGAACCAGTGAATTGTTAAGGAGGGTTGACAGCGACGGGGTCTCAGTTGACCAAGCTTGAATTCTATTAGACTGAGACTGGGGAGATGGTCACGGTAACCACTGACGTCAGTTAGCCAATAACGCGGTCAGGGCCCGCTTCCATCCCGACTCCCGATGCTGTCATCTCCTCCTTTTTGCCTAATTGAATTTTGAATTTAAATATTAAGTGATGACCGGAATTTGAGTAACAGAATTATTTTAAGTTTAATTTCTAAGAAGCGAAGTGCGAATTGTTAAACCAATGATAAATAAGTGGGGCTATGGCTCGGGGAAGAAAGATTCTCTTTACCAAAAGGACAGAATGACCAAGACGGCGGTGGAGCAACCAAGGAATTTGAGCAACATAATAAGCAACTCCACCACCGAGGTCAGAGAATCGCCTCCCCCGGAGTCCTTATATTTTGGAATACATTTTGCGGAAATTTTTGTGTTTAATTTTTATAATTATAATATTATGCAAACAAGATGAGGGAGTTCCTGACGAACCCCAATGACTATCATTGATACTACTAAAACAAATGAAATATGAACCGGCCGAGTACATATGCCACTTACTTAATTAGTATGAAAATCGTACATCATAATCTTACATAATAATTATACTTATTTTGTAGTTGTAATGAGAATCGAATTAGTTTGCCCATGGATTAATTTGGACAACATCGGAGATCAGTATTATTTAAAAGTTTTACGGATAAATATTTATTTAATATTTAAGAAGTGAAAATGATACGGGTTAGAAATGGAAAATTGAATCGAAACTGAAAAGGAAAAATGATACTGAAAATAATATGAAAGTTTTCCTCTGCCAGAAGGGCAGGGACTACAAGCATTAATTTTACTTTGAAATATTATTTTGTCTGTTTTTGTTTTCATGTTATGATTTTCGTCCACACAATAATACAATTTTATAGTTTTGACAATGACCTTACGGATACCGAGGATACGGATTACAAGCCAATTGGATCCGAAGGTTGATTTCCAGGTGAGTACAATTTTGATCACAAATATTACAGATATTCTTTTACAATTCGATTTTGATTATTTGAAGACCTCAGATTATTGTTACTTTTGATTTAATTAAAACAAATATTATATAAGGGAAGCACCACGCTGGAGAGGAAGAATATTATTAAACAAAATGATAATATAAACTTGAAACTGAAATAATTCTTTTTCTTATTTTTAGGTTTCGTGCACCAACACGATTCACAGAGGATCACTTCACTCCCTTGATCCCCCCGCAAATTCCGAATTCTCTTGGGTGTCTCCATCGTGATCTTTCCCACCAAAATTATTATAAGATTTACGGAGAAGAAAATTTATTATATGTTAGCGTGTAGAGTAGTAATTCGTGACTGATGAGTGCAGTGCTCCTTCTTCTGCTTGCTGAGATGCGTGGCGTGGCTTGGTACCGCAATGGAATGTGTAGCTCTACATGTAGCGAATACGTTCTGTTGTTGGTTCCGCACGTTGCTCCCAGTGGAGATAGAAGGATGCGCTGAGTTGAATGACTTGGAACTATCCTGTCTGATCCTGTCTTCTTCCTCTGGCTGAAGATGGCTTTGTCCACTCTCCAACTATAGGAAGAATTAAGGATGAAGGCGCAGTGGCATTTTCATTCCCCTTTCACCTGTGATGACCGTAAAATTGATTCTCAGGTCGACGTATGTATTTCAATGAAAACCCCGCACCATTTATCTACAAGCCGTACGGCGTTTTCATTGAAATACATACGTCGACCTTAGAATCAATTTTACGGTCACCACAGGCATGGTACTGCCAATTTGATGATTTTAAAGTGTTAATTGTGCATTTATCTTTAATTTGCGCCTATAAATCTCATATTGGAAATAAAGCCATTAAAAAATACGTATGATTTTGCATTGGTTAGTTGTTAGTTCACTGTTGTTCCGTAAGGGGCAGTAATCTTGCAATAGGTTCATTCTAGTGCGTGCATGTATGCATATCATTTAAAATTTCATAATTTCATCAACATTAAAGTGACGGATTAAAATGTGTGCATTTTTTACATTGGAAGCGTGAACTTTAACGGTAAGTTCTGACTCCTACAGTATTAATGAACTAATTATTTTTTAAATTTAATATCAATATTAAAAATTATCACAATCATGGGTAAGTGCACAGCACGACAACACAAGTGAAAATAAAGTTTGCTCTTTCACTGCATCAGTTTAAGGTGAACGACCAATTCACATAATATATTTAATTATCTATTAACTAATTTTTCATATCCTAGTTGCTTTGAAAATCCGCCAATCAAGATGTATGTATAAATGTTAAATATTATTTGAATTGCAATTGTTCCTGGAGTAATGTTGCAGCTACACTTCATTTTTGGCTGCAACGTCCCAGGTGCATTATAAATATTTTTGTAGACGGCCAGGCCAAGATTACGGAACCCCGGACAAGATTAACCTCGAGCAATCCCCTGAATTGTATTTTTTATACAATTGCCCTGGAGATTAATAAAATTTACACTACCATACCATTACCATGCATTTTTAGATCTAATTTATACTCACCCAGAATATTTTCTGTGACCGGACTAAATGCCTCCTTAATGGGGATTCGGCTTAAATGGCAACTTTTTAGAATTCCGTCTTCTGCTTAGTTAGTTTTGATTTAAAAATGTTTGAATCGTCAATTCATAAGTTGTATGTAAATATGCATTACCTATTTAACAAATTGATATGAAATGCGTTAATTTGATGTTATATTGCATAGCAGTTAGCAGCTGAATTGGGCGAAACTATATGTATGTAGTACGTATACGTCTTTTGTTACGTCATTTATTTTACTTTTGGTATAATTCCTACCTATCTAAATAATTTACCGGATTTTTCGCACTTTTGTAATTAAAGTATATTATTATGATTTGTAGTATCCGCGATATAATAATTATGTACAGTAATAAATTATTCTCCTTGATAAACTCGAACCCAGTCAATTTCGTAAGTATTTTTAGGCCACTGTCGAGCTTCTTCCACAGTAAGATCCCCATGATTAGCAAAGAAGCCACCTCCAACACCCAAATTAATGACGAAATTATTTGGTTCTGAGAAGGGTTGAATATTATCTCCACAGGGAATGTTATGACCTTGTCTCCACTCATTCGGACTCAAAGACAACTGAGAGTACATGATATTATCCACATACCACTCCATTCTGTCGGGGAGCCAGAGAACAGCAAATTCATGGAAGTCAGCGCTAAGATCCACTGGAGTTGTTTTGAGAACACCTTTGCTCACCAAAGCATCCCAACTACGACCATAATGAGCACTTAGCTCCACATTCTGAGTCTCCTGCCCTCGGTATTCCATGATATCAATTTCTTCGAATTTACACCCCGATGCCTTCAACATCCAGAAAGCGGGCCACAAATGTTTTCCTTTGGGAAGTCGAGCTCGAGCAACATACGCTCCATATGTGAAGCCATTACCTTGTTGAACAATGCGACCGGATGTGTAATCTTTCCCGTTTTGATTTTGAATCTTTGCCGTTATGACTAACTTCCCATCCCGAACTTCCACGTTGTTCGTTCCACTCACGTAGCATTCTAAATTTCCGGAGCCGAAATCTGTAAAATATTTTTAAAACTAAGATAAGTATTATACTGTATCTAAATTAATAACAAGCATTTACCTAAGTTGTAGTTATAGATTCAAGAGTCAAAAGGTGCTCAGATTTTTCAAATTTGAAAATCTATACATTTTGACAATGCAACTCACCTGAACATCCCTGTTCGTACTTCCACTTGCTCAAATCCAATGAGTTTCCATCGAATTCGTCCTGAAAAACAATATTTCCGGACCAGCTATGAACACCAGAAAATATTACAAAGCTCACTAGCAAAATGCTTCCTATTGGAGACTTCATTTCTACACTACTTTTTTTTCTACTCATTTCTTTACGCTGTAAAAGAAGGACTAATTTAGTGCATACTACTTCAGTTCTATTTATACTAGTGTATTGACTATCAATGTGTAACCACATGGCACATGGCTTACTGATATTTTAGACACTTCAACTAGCAGCTGTTCTCATGTCAATCAATCAGTAATCAGCACAAACTGTATTTGTGTATTTAATACCTGCATGCGTTTCTAACGATGATTTTTTTTGTTATTAGTTGCTACCTCAATTTAGATTTTATGTCCTCCGAATGAATCACTAACTTCTAATAAATTTAAATGCGACTAGTCTTTGCATACTAACTATTATAACTAGTCAGATTCAAGAAGACAATAAATATAGATTCTACAAGGTATCAGATAATATTTTATAAAATTTTAAGTAGCAGCTTTAAAACAACGAGAAGTAACTTCTCTTATTTAAATATTCTAGCAATTTTCGATTTAATTACATACAGTTACAAAGGCAGGAATTGTATGGACAAATCGGGCAAATTATAGGAGGTTCCGAGAGGAAATTTTTAAGTAGGTACCTACTCGCTTGAACTTATGCCTTTTAGGTTGCGATGTCTATAACTTTAAGAATTAGGAAGACTAATGCTATAGCATACAATATTTTTGAAGATGGCCGCCGTCGCCACTTGTAAAGGTCCCATTAAGAGGACCCAAGTCCGCCTCTATTCAAGTGTGTTGTTGTTTTACTGTCTTCTATGAGTGTCGAGTGTGATTGATGTATAGCGTTTGAATTAAATGACGGCTACAAAGATAAATACAAAGATAAATCTTGAAATTGACTATGAACATGATGTATGACGGGTTGGAGTACAATGCGTTTACACTTGCGAGGAAGATTAAATTTATGCAGTAACTTATTTTTAGTTTACAAACACTTCAATTTAATTTAACTATACCATAAGAATCTCGATTTTGTAGTAATAAGTTCGTAAGAAGTATAGTAGTTGCTATTACACAAACACACTGTAGAAATTAGAAATGGATAATATATATAGATACCTAGGTAATCAAAATAATTTGTCTAGCTAAATGTGTATTGTACTAGCTGTATATATATGTAGGAAATCTGTTGCGGTTGGGATTTATTGCATGAATTACACAAATAAATTAAAATCACGGGGGATTAATGAATTTACGTATAAACAATAGAAATAATTTATTAATCAAAAATAAAAGAACACTTGCTGCGCTGTAATTATAATACGAATACCAAAAGGAGCACAAGTGTGCAACCCAAGAACAGGAAGGAGAATGAGTGAGCATTTTCTTCTGCGGCGCTGAACTCTCAAAACTGAATCAGAAAATTCTTAAATATTCTAGAATCTTATAAGTCCTATATAATTTTTGTAGTAGCAATGAGAATGAGGAGTTCATAACATTAGAAAATAGACCTGCTGGGGCCCCAGCTGCTTACTTTAATTTTGGCAGCCTTTTTGTTGCTCAGTATTGCAAATGTACAGTGTGTCGGTAAATTGATGTTGGCTATGAAATAAAAGTACTGAGGTACCACCTATATCTACATGTAAGCATTTCGAGCGAGAGAGACTGCTTACTTTATTAAGTTGTGAAAATTATTATTGCACAAACTAGCCGAATGCTTTTTTAAATTCAAAATTAATTAAAAGTAATACAATTCATATCATTTTGGATTCCAAACTATAACCTCTTTTACTTTGCAATTTGCCTTAGTAAAATATTTCAGCTTTTTTAGTTTATGTAACTATGGATAGTTGAAGATTGAGTTGTTGCGAGAAAAGACGCTAAGCCGCTAAGAAACAAAAATGTTTTAAATGCAGTTTTTTGTGAGGTGAATTTACTAAATAACACGGTTTTCTCAAGAAAATGTTAAATTTAAAATATTAAATATTTCATGATTTTTGAGATCTTATTAAATTTTTTTTTTACCTCATTGTGATTGATAAACATGATTTTTTAATTATAAACGCTTTCGAATTCGAAATCGAAGCTTTTTCAAGCGCATCGACATCGATCGCATCTGGTGATCGGATCGTCAATGCATGAACTAAGTTTGATATTTTGTAGTAATAAAGTAAACTATGAAATTTTGAGTAGTCCTTTATTCCACAAGAAAATCATCAATATAAGTAATATACCTACGATTGGCTACCATTCTACCATATAAAAATTGGCAGATTTGGCATTTGGCTGTCGCTTTCCGGATAAAATTATTTCATATTTGGCTTGCATTTTTACTATTAAATTTTATCGTTACATATCCAGTGAAATATTATTGTTAACTACAGTTTACATACGTGCATAAGGCTTTTAAACTAAACTATATATAGTGAATTTTCCAAGTTCATCAAATTATTGTTTTACTGTTATTACCATTACAGCACTTGATTTATCCCCTCAGCTCCTTCTATTAAGTACAACATTGTAATTCCATGTTCCCTGCAGAATCTTTCAACTAAAACTGAAAATTAAAAGATGGAAAATACATTTAATCCAAATAGGCAAGGTGTTTTTCTTTTGGGGCAGATCATTTTAGATTACAGTCCAAATCAAAATCAAAACGAAGCTGACGGTTCCAATAAAGATAATAATACTAATGGGATGGACGGTACGCTTCATACATTGCACCTTTTTTTTAAAGAAAATAAGTAATTGTAATTTATAATTCCCTATGACCTTTATTATAATTTTCAGAGACCTCACTCCCTGGAAAGAACCCAGCAAAAGGATTTAATCCAGGAGCAAACGAGTTTTACCCTAGTAATCTTGGTCCTCCCAAAGTTTATATTCAAGGACCCACGCATTATCAGATCACTGCTCGGAATCCTCCTATTGCTACGAATCTTCCTTTTTTCCCAAGTAAGTTGTCAAAAAAAGATTTCAAAATGCGTCTGGATGGATGCTACACAACGTCAACGATAATAGGATATATTTCTAGCTATATATATTAGATGTTTTAAAAACAATTAAAATCATTGCTTATTATACATATAATTTCTTTTTGCTCAGTACCTGTACACCCAATGGGGAGGGTAGGGGTTTACCCAGCTCCCTTCCCGGACCATCAACATTATCACCACTCGCGACCGCAACAGCCGACAGATAATAATATGAACTTATCATTTATGATGCAGCAAGGACCTTTGGATCAAAATGGGAATCTTCAATTACTTTCTCAAGGAAATTCCCCATTCGGCCCAAATTTTAATTATAACTCTAGTTCAGGCCCAATTAATGATAATCATGGCATGCCTGCACCAGGATCGTATCCGCATCCTCATACACAAGGAGATCAAAGTTTTCCCAATCCACATCCACCAAATTCAGGGTGGACAACTTTCCCCGCCGATCATAATGTAAATGTTGAGAACGGTCAGCAACAATTGGGTAACTACATTTTATCCCAATCGTTTTGCTCAAGTGAGGGCAACTCTCATGGAATAAATGGGAATAATAATTATCAAGGCTTTGAAAATTTTCTTACTACCAACACGTCATCATGTGACCTCCACGAACGTCAACAGGACACTTTCTACAGCTACCAAGGCCCAAGCGAATCGTTCAGTGCTAATAATTCCAGACCTTACGGAATTTACCGTGAATGTGAGTACGATGAAGAATTATTAGATGACCCTGACGCTGAATTTTCAACCTCTAGGCTAGACCGGGGCCGGGGTTTGAATACGCAGCCAAGAATAGCAGCAGAAGCTGATAATGCATTTCATCCCCAAAGATTAGAATACGTATCATCACCAACAACAAATTCGCCAGAAGACGGAGTTGGAGATCACATAAGGGACTGTTTTGAAAAGTCTAACTTATTACATAGAAATTTTATTGACATACAATCTTCAGGAATGCGAGGGGATCTGGATTACATTTCAGAATTGAGTAGAGGTCAAGGTAATAAAATTTTGCTTTAGCTTGATTTTGAATCTAGTTTTCAGGAATACATATTAATAATACATAATACTGATGTGTTTTTAGAAATGTTTGATGACATCCCTGGAAGTCCTGACGGAAATGTGAATCTAAATCCATTTGCTACCGAGTTTTATCCTATAACTTTGAACCACTCAACATCGACATCGACAGATTATGAGAACGAAAACAAGCCATTCATTCAGAATGGAGAAAGTGGTGACTGCGACCCACGCCCTGTAAATGGGGAGAATGTAAAAAAGGACAAAATGGATGACGGATTTTAATAGTTACTTATTATAGCCCAGCTCCTGTAAGCAAGATTATTAAGAGCTAAGATTACATTATGGTCTGGCTTTTAATTTTGCATTTATAGCTCATACATACCTCTGCTTCTTAATATGCAAGCTAGAAAGTACAGTATGAACTGCACTGTGGGGTACTTAGGTAAACCTGTGTAACATTCGAGCCAAGTGGTTTTCTGCTGGTTTTATCTAGCAGTACGTACTTATATGTACTGAAGCAAAAGCTATAGTTGAAATTTCTTTTGTTACATTTTAAT
Organism: Dicyrtomina minuta; assembly: GCA_949802685.1. NCBI lineage: Eukaryota > Metazoa > Arthropoda > Collembola > Symphypleona > Dicyrtomidae > Dicyrtomina > Dicyrtomina minuta. The sequence continues at coordinate 43,062,207 of OX461808.1, read as the reverse complement.
TCTAAAAAATATTTGGAAAACTTACTGCTTTTATAGAATGTGTAGGTGATTAATTATCTTTACTCTGTGTTTTCAAAATGCGTTAGCAGCAACGGTTAGCTTAGTGTTAATTGTAGTGTAAACACAAATACGTTTTCAGTAGATTAGTATGTAATACTGCTATGAGCTATGTCACTAGATTTAAAAACTTTACGAATGAATACCGAAGATCGGAAAACAAAATTATGAACACGGAGGCTTACATTATACGTTTAATGAGCACGCATCTTTTCCTTATTTTAACAACGTGCAGTGATGCAGTAGTAAGTGATTAACGTACTTCAAGTGTGGTAATAGTAATATACTGGACTCTGTCCACCCTCACCCTGCAACAACTGAGTAGAGAGATAGTCTACTAGCCATTTTACTCGTTCCGATGGTGCCCCGTTTAAGGCCGTATATACAAAATAAGTACTAGACACCAAATAAAAGAAGGAAATGATTCTTGAAGAATCAAGTAAAGGATAGTATCGGCATCGTATCTGTACTTAAAAACTTCGTATGATGTAATTTTGGGTTAGTATGTGAATGTAAGTAGTTAAGGAATAATATTTTTACAATAAAAAAGTATACAGTATACATATTGCAATATTTGTATTTCATTGTTTGTAATGTGTTACCTATTTAAAACAACCATTTCACAACAATTTACACAAACAAATCGCAATGGCTTGAAAATATAACTTAATATATAATATGCATACTTTAGAATGAACAATTTTTCTACTTTTATTTTTTTAAGTTCTAGAAAACAATTTTGCATATCCACTTGAGCTTCCTGTATGAGTGTGTCTTTAAAAATTGAATGAAACAGTACGTCGTTAAATAGTATTTGAATAGAGACTGTGGATTCAAATACACGTGTAGTTTTCTTCTTCTACATGCATTATCAGCTTAACCAAGATGTAATGTGGGTAATATTGTAAAGCAAGTATAAGTAAATAAGTAATGCATCTAAAGCACTAAAGATAATAATATGTACATGTCTCACATGTCTGCAAATGATCATGTAAAAACAATAACATAAAGACTCACTCACGGGGTTATGTTTTAGCAATGCAGTACAACTGTGTTCGATCCAAAAAATTAACAACAACCCAGTCAGAAGGAGCCATTATTAATACATTCACATTCTTTCAAATATCATAATATCATATAGTAAATTACCAAGAAAGGAAAACATATGTCTTATCTAAACAATTTAAATAATGAATAAAGTAAAGTTACAATAAAATAGATGGGAAAAACAAATAATTTTAAAAGTGCTAGATAATACAAGAGTTCCTCTCTAACAATCAGTTAATGTAGAAAAATTAGAAAATACGGACTTAATTACTATAATTTATTCTGCTGTGCTGTTGTCTATCTTGGCACTGTGTGAATTGACTATTATGTACTTTGTCCTTCGTCCTTAATCTTTCTAAAATCAACTGAAGTTGTCTGCACCAGGAGGCAAAGGTAATGGATCTGAAGAGCTATTTGAATTTCCAAGCTGCACTCTTGATGGGTCAAATGGAGTGCCTTTGAAAGGTGACCCTTCAGCATCCCAGGCTTTCTTCAAGATGTTTTGCATTTTCTATGAATAATTTTGTTGAAAATCATGTGTTCAAATAAAAAAACCATACGGAGTACTTTTAAGTATCTAAATACTTTATATAAATATGAAGTTGAGAGGCTTTAACAAAGAATTTGTAATGCACTTACAATTTCATCAGAAGTTGGGAGGCCTTTTCGTTTTTGATCTTGGTTAAACATGAGCTCGGCAATTTTCATTTGTTCATCTTCCGCTAAATCTGACATTGACCGAACAGGCTCAATTGACTTCATATCTATGGGTGTTTCTCCTTCAATTAAAGCAGTCCACCATCTAATGTGGCAGGAAAATAAAGAATGTAGACTAGATGTTAAAGTACATAACATTAGTTCATCCGCTTGGTTGCATACTAATACTAGGTAGTTGGTATTAATATTAATTATTAGTCAAATTAAATTCTGATATTTAAATATTCTAATAATAATTACTATAATTTATGGAATTAGTTTAATATCACATATTATATAGTATTTCGTTCTGTTACTTTTCTTGTACTTTCTGAAGCCAAATGTAGACCGCTTCGCCGGGTGCTAAATTCCAGTAGGATTCCTGTTTGTTGATGGGGGAAGTCAGTTTACCATCAATGATATATTCGTCCTTGGAGGAAGCTAAGGATACTCGTATATAGTCTGACTTAATATCCACAATCAAATCCTTCCCTTTACGAATTTGAGTAGGAATTTTCACATCAAGGTCCCTAATGTTTTGTGTCCAGGAATATTTATCCGTGTGCGTTCCGTTGTGAGTATCGGAAGAAGTAAACACTTCGTCCGTGGCAGAATTCTCGCTCTATCGCCATTAATTATATCCAAATATTTTTAAACTAAATTATGTACCACCCAATAAATCATGTATGGCAATAAATTCAAAGCGAATGATTTACTCGTAAATCAAAAAAACTAAGCTTTCACGAAGTAAAAGCAAGGCTGCATGGCTGCATATGCATTACTTACCATTATTGCACTAATTTTTTAAAAGAACCTCTAGTTCATTCAAAAAGCGCAATAAAACTCCTTGTACTGAAGTTGTAAATATGTAGTTGGTAGTTGAAAAGAGCGCACTGTTGACTGCCTAATATTATTTATTTATTAGTTTTAGTTTGTAGTCACTACACCAATTCACTATCCGCGTTTGCTTATTTACCAAAACTTAATAATTGACAATAAACAACAACAGCGAACCAAAGTTAACATTTAGTTAATTACCCATTAGTTAGTAAGTACAATGACAATAATTGCTTTAACGTGTTTAAGTTTAAAAGTGAGGAAAATGTAAGTTCAAGCTTCAAGTAAAGGCTAAAAATTATTAGGAATCGGAATTTTAAGATTTTTCCCTCCACTCAAAAGCGCCAGTTTTGAAAACCAGTATGTACCACGGGTATGTACTTTACTTAATGGACATTGTGCATTCTTGGTTTCATGACTATGTATTACTAGCTAGTCAAAGCAAAGCTTGCATTTTATTTGCAGTCGTATAGCAGTCAGTGAGTTAGTACTCATGTGCATATTGCACTTTCGCCTGTGCCTGTGTTGCAGCTGTTTACTATATTCTTGTTTATTTTTAATATTGTTGACTCATGACATTTGACGCTCACGAGAGATTTTGAAGTCGCTCTCAAATAATTTTTAAGAATTCCATCACCCATCTATAACACAAACCCCGTTACGATGTCAATGGGTCAATCCGCAGTAGCAATAGTTTATTTCAGGCACCTTTTACTCTAATATAATAATATTTGGCAGATATTGTTGTTATCAACCTTTATAAATGACTTCATTCTTTATAAGATGTAAGATGGGGATTAAAATTCTGTGTAATTGTGAATAAAGCAATACGTGATAAAAGTGCGAATTAAAAATTGTTCACAAATTGTAAACGTGTGTATTATTCTTAAGTGTGTATAGAGTAGTAGGTGGTAGGTTTTAGACAGTCAACAGTTTTGTATCTTGTAGTTCATTGTTAGTTTTTTCTAGTTTTTGGATAGAATTAGAAGGTGTCTTCTTACTAGTTGCTAGTTAAATGAAGAAGCTTAAGTGTTAAGAGCTGTTAGTCTACATTTTATTTTGTTACAAATCAATAGTACGTGTGTGAGTAGGCATGGCTTCAAGAATTGATTTGTTAGAAAAACGACTGCGGACGTCTGCCCCGTCGACTGCGAAGGAAGTACATAGTGTCCCGCGTCATGAGTTTACATTATTAACAGTTGTTAATGACGTTCACAATTTTGCAAATGAGTAAGTATATATGAAGTAATAACTAATCATCTCAAACCTCAAAAGGGCCTTAACTCATATTGTACTGACTGCATGATATGCAGATTCGAAAAGCTTTCGAAATGGGGCAGTAAAAATTTTAATTGATACTTTTTTCTTTGTAAATCAGGTTATGGAAAGATGCTCAAATATTTGGTCCTCACCAGCGTTCAGGAACGTCTCCTACGAATGTCAGTCCAGCTGGTCCAGTAACACTACCGCCTGGCCTTTCCCTTGACAACACGAAAAAATCAGGTTCGTCGAAAAGAGCTAATCGCGCGGGTCACTCTGGAACCTCGGGGGAAGTGTGGGCGGGAATTGATGAAGGGCGAAAGAATAAATTGGATAATTTAGCCAATCTATACAGTGATAGCCTTGATAAAAATATGTGTGTCAGTATTTTGTCAGAAGTAGAACTTTGGTTTCAACTTTTAGCAGAAAACTACGACTCGTCTAAGTCTACTTTTGCACCCAAGGATCAGATTTTCTCGACTGTTGCATCACGAGTTTATTTCGTATCAAAAATCATTGAGCTTCAGATGCCAACTACTCTCTACTACTTGGATAGTCAAGTGTGCCAATTACTTTACAAGAATTATCCTCAAAGGATTCCAAAGGCTCTAAGAAAGCAGTTAGAAAATCTAGTTGCAACTCAGCAAGAAAATAAAAAGAAATTGGAGGAAACTAATAATCAATTTACGGACTCAAAAATAAAAAACGCTTTTCATCGTGCCCAGGATGAACGCGTAACATTTCAGTATGAAACGGATGGACGATCTAACTTTTTGAACAATAGTGATTTTCATGCGTTTTGTAAACAACGTGATATTTTCTACGCGATTAAGGATGCGTGGGCTTCAGCTAATACTTCAAAATCTCAAAATCTGCAATTTACCACCCCAGGTACGAATTCCCCACAACCCAACTTTAATACACTTCGGAATAACAATAACAACACCCCGTACCAACATCATAATTCTTTTGCAGGAACTCCTCAGAAGCGTATCAATCCAAAATTTCAACCTGCAACTAATTCTGAAGTGACTGTCAATCAAAAAATGAAGCTACTTATACAACTTAATTCTAGTCCAACAAATTTATCCCATTTGGCTGCCCTGTGCTTATCTCAATACATTCTAGACTTCACAAATTTTAAAAACTCTGGTGGGATTGAAATGGTCGATGAAAGTCTCCAAAAAATATTTCAGTCAAACCCATCAAAATTCAAGCAGCTAGAGAATCGATTCCCTTCCTCAAAAAATGCGAATAATGACCCCCTAATTTTTTTCAAATACTTTATTGATTTGGCTAACTGGGCGGAATTTAATCAACATCTAATCGATCGATGCATCCTAGAGTTATACGAAGTAAGTCTGAAAATAGTTAATAAAGGTTCCTAATATGCCCTATTTTAAAAGTTCAACTACAAGCATAAAGTTTCAATTGCATGTCTTTGAAAAAGACTACAATTTAAAAATTAATGATACTAATATACTAATGATTAATTATTGTTTTAATTTTTCTTCTTCTGTAGATAGACAGTTCTATCGACAGGCAAGAAGCTAGAAATGTAACTGAAATCACCGAAAGTTTAAACAAAGCCCGCATTATTGCTCAAGTCTTAGGTTTCCTCTACTTCCGACCTTACCGCCAACGTCAGAAACAAGCTCAACAAAACACACACACAGGACAAGTACTTTATTCTATCGACTATGAAACTTATATTCGAAGACAAATCAAACTACGAAATTATCATCAGCCTCCAATAGATTTTGTGGGGAAAATATACGATTCTTTATCAAATCGTAAATTAGTATTCACACTTCCTTGGATTATAGATTTCTTAACTCAAGCGGACCCCGTTACATTCCATCTATCATCTTACAAATCTATGCTTACTCTAATCAGTCATTTGTACCGAACTATTTTAAGTGTCACCCCTAATCCTCTTCTGGGTTCTTTTAGTGAAGCATATCTCAGTCATGTCTTGAGCAGCTCTAATCAAGCATTTCTACGGTTTTATGTTGGAAACCTGTTTTGTCTGCAGGATTTTCCTGTATCAATCATATTTGAATGTGAGCAGATTGATGACACTAAATTGAAACAAATTATAAAATCATTATGTGAGCCTGAAAAGGGGTTACAAATTAACATTCCTGACAATGATAATTATAAGTTAGCCAACTCCGTTGGCTCAGGGTCTTACGATGACGAGCTGATTTTGGATACATATCCTCTAATTGGTGAATCAATTTTAGTCACCTTGTTTGAAAGCCAAATTAGTAATTTGAAGGAAATTTTAACTGTAAATTCGAGCAGAATTCTGGGTTCTACATGTGGGAGTGGCTCTGCGGCAGTAAATGTTCTTTCAGTAAAACACACTAAGCCGATACCTATTCAGGCCATCAAGAAAGTGACATTATCACCCACAAAAGTTATTTCTACACACATACCAGAGGACAGCGGAAGTGTCGAATCAAAACAAGAACAAGAAAGCCTAGCATTCCAGATGCAATTAGAATCAAGCTTTTTCCAAATCCACCCTCCATCAGTAAAAAGAACGATAGAATTCATTTCGGATCGCATTGCATCCAATTTCGTGAGGAACCTTCGTACCAATCTGTATCCAAACTTTAAAGAGGAATGTTTGGCTACAGAAACTTTTGGTGAGGCCGCCGTAGTTGCTTGTCAGCAAAAAATCTTGGTGTCTTTCAGAGGAGTTTGTTTACCTAAATCAAATGAGGCTGTTGACTTGCTGATTGGTGACTGTATTAGTGAAGGTGCTTTATTAGCTTGTAAGCAAATTTGTGCTCGTCGAAGTACTGATAAAATCCAAGAATGGATTGATTCCCATATTAACAAAGATTTATTTCCTGAGGGTGCTCCAGCAAAAAATAAAATGTCCCCTAATAATAACAGTAAGTCTCAACAATTAGCCACTGGAAATGCCGTTCAGATTCATCCAAAGTTTCGTTCTTTAGTCACGATGCAGCAAAGCTTACAAAAAATCTACAAATCTCAGTTGGAACCTTCAAACTTCAAAAGTTTATTAAGTATTTTGACCAAAGAAAATCTCGGCAATGCATTTATGGCTGTGAGTACTACAGTTGATATTGTTCTAGGAATCCTGACGTATTGCCCCTCTTTGTTCACAGAAGAAGCTCAGAATAGTTTTATTCAGTTTTGGTTAGAAACTTGGTTAAATTCTCATCATAAAATTAAAATTCTTTGTCCCAGAAATATATTAATTTTCGAACAGTCTAAACAACCTGATAAGACTTGGTCGAAACTGGCGTGCCTTTTGAGTGAATTGATTAAAGTAAATGTGATTAATTTCAAAGAAATGGAGGAGCAATGCTTAGGGTTTTTAAGGCATGAATGGCCTCCCATCGTTTTGAGAAGAATTTCAGATTTGTCAAAGAGGATTTCGTCGGCGGGTTCTGGAAGTGCAAGGACAGAAGAGTCCGAGGTTATTGATTGGATAGCATGGGCATGCTCATCAGAAGGGGATAATATGGAATTTTAGTGTTGGTGATAATTATTATGATAGTAATAATTATGCACGCTTATTTTTAAATTTTGTGACAACCTATTAGTAGGAGTTGATAGTTTTAAAAAATTAGTAATTTTTTTAAACATGCATTATTTCTGTAATAATTATATAAGTATTCTGTTAGTAAGTTTTATTTATTGTGCCTTCATTTGTGTAATTATTCGTGAGGTAGATACTTAAAATGTGATGATAGATTAGATTATATAAAATATATTTTGAACTTTTAGAGATATTTTACATATGTGTACTTTTAATCCTTGACCAAAATTTGGACCATATAATAATACACTCAGTTATTTTGTTTAGATCGGACGTTTAAGTAGTATACTGCTCTCAAAAAAATAATAAGAACGCATTGTTTAGTTGCAATTGCAATGTGTATTGTATGTAGTTAGACACTTTAGATAGATTTTAATTTTAGTCATTAAGTATGATGTTGTTTTCAGAAAATTTATTAATGTTTGAATTTGTGCAAAAGTGTAGCCAAGAAATAATTAAATAAACTTAACACATATAGTGTGTCTATTTCCAGAAATCAAGTCAACTCGACAATTTAATTTGTTAGTTTTACTTTTTCCCATATCCACCTCCACCACTTCCTGTTCCGTGAGTATCAGAATTAGCACCTCCAGATACGAAACGACCGTACGCACCAATAGCACCAGCAGTCGTTCTAATAAATATATCATAAATCGCCAAAAATGTAATTTAATTTGTCTACAGACGAGCATCATTTATATAATGTTTTTACAAACAAAAGCATGTAGATCTTCAACTTACCCTGTACCAAATGTATTGAAACTCCCACTAAATCCTGTTGCAAATAGTGTCTGAAACGGTGTTGGTCCAGACTGTAGCCTGCAGAGAGAGATAGTAAAATTTTATTTACAACTGGCGCACTATTACGCTTGCCATTAAGACACAGTAAAAACAAAACACATTATTTACAAGTTAAATATGATTTTTGTATATCAAACAATAACATTAATTTAAATGATCAAATTAAAATCAACTATAGGAACATTCAATAGTTTTAATTTTTATTAATTTTTAATGAATTTTTCGCTAAACAGTTGTAAGCAGGTATATGTATACTCTCCTTTAAAAAAATAAAATAAAATGTAAAATATTTGGCGAGATATTTACCCCACAATAGGAACCCCAGCTTTGATGCTAGGAATTGTAATTCCTAGGATAAGAATTACTCCAAAAACCACTAAAGTTGAGCACTTGCAGTTACTAGTAATTTTAGAACCCATATTTTTATTTTATTTTTTACGAAATCAGTTAAACTAGAAGAGCTTCGTGAATCACAATT